>JAYKKM010000213.1:627500-1217500 GCA_035772405.1 Chrysogorgia sp. JL179-B06 | reverse complement strand
TATATATATATATATATATATATATATATATATATATATATATATATATATATATATATAAATATATATATATATATTATATATATATATATATATATATATATATATATATATATATATATATATATATATATATATATATATATATATATATATATATATATATATATATATATATTATATATATATATATATATATATATATATATATATATATATATATATATACTAAAACGAATGTGATGTTGTTCACGGAACGTTGAAAGTGCTCAATACCATAAAGGTAGAGCGAATATATAGTGAAAGTGGTCTTACCTCAAAATGATAAAAGCCGCAACTGTCAGTTTCACGCAAGACGATCTTCAGGCGAATGAAAAATTTCGATATTGATTGCCGCTTAAGTAGCTTTGGTCGAAAGGTGGGCGCGTGGGCGTGTGGTCGGTGCCGGAACAATGCATGCATTCCTCAAATTTTTGCGTTGCTAATTTTAAATTTGTTTTTATGACGGCATGTCGAAATTATTTCTGATCTTTTGTTGAGTAGGGAATGTTTGAAACAGTTGCGGCTTTTATCATTTTGAGGTAAGACCACTTTCACTATATATATATATATATATATATATATATATATATATATATATATATATATATATATATATATATATATATATATATATATATATATATATATATATATATATATATATATATATATATATATATATATATATATATATATTATATATATATATATATATATATATAATATATATATATAAACGAAAAAGCCTGCCTCAGAAACAGTAAACATATGTTTTGGCTACGAAGGAGGTCCCTTTTATGAAAATCCCCCCCCCCCCCCCACGGGAAAATGCTTAAAAAAGGCCCTGTTGTGATGGATAACACTTGCAGGATGTTTTTAGCCAGTCGAGTCGAGAGAATCGCTCGCATCAACTCAAGACGAGGAATCGTCATAGCTTTTAATGGAGAAACGCGACTTTTTGCAGCGATGAGGCAAGACGTGCGTGCATCTTCTGTTTGGTAATGGCATACCAAATAGGCGGCAGTGGCATATGCGTTTTCTGAAGCATCTGAGAAGACGTGCAGATGAATTTCGTCCGGGTTCGGTCGGCGTAAACAACGAGGGATCGTAAAACACGACAGTTCTTGAAGCTCTGAGCTCCATTGTTTCCACTTGACTTTAAGTCGGCTCGGTAATACGTCGTCCCACTCGATTCCTGCCCTCCAGATTACGATGGAACTCAATACTTTTCTCTTTGTTAGGTTTTCATCGATGTTAGGCATTTCGACCTTGAACGCAAATACATCTTCATCTGCTTGCCAAGGTACTCCTAGGATCTTATGCGAAGTAGGATTTCCGTCTTGAATTTCTAGACTAGTTAATCTGTTTTGGGTGGGAACGCCATCTAACACAGACGGTTCATTTGACGAATTTCGAATATTGAAACCCGATGGCCATGCAGAAATGACGGATATTAATATTGCGCGTGCGCGAAATTATTCACCTTGTGAATGGAGTCATATTTGTAACGTTTATATATGGCGTAATTATAAATTCGCCAAATTGAATAGCTTCTAATAAGTTAGTTTCAAAGTTTGCCCCAATCGAAACAGAATGAAAAGGTGATCTGCATGAATGCGTTACAACAACACAAATGTTTGTTAGCCTTCAAACTCGCCCTGCTTTTTAAACATTAATTTTCAAGCGTCGCAACTTTTCAAGGAATATTACACGGATTCACAGTTATTGCGTTGTTTTTCATTCCGTGGGCAACTATTTTTAGTTGCCGCAATCGTTTCTCATTGACAAATGATTGCTTGATATTATTTGTTACGTTAGCCAGTTGAAGTCTGCTTTAAGTAGGAGTTCAGATAGTTCGCGTTGCAATGCTTGAGCTTCCTGGATCGTTTCACATGAATCCAATACGTTCCACGGTCTTCGCAGCTTCTGGATACTCTGTGGCGTGAGCTTGGACGTGTGTTTGTAGTACGCGACTGTTGAGCACACAATGGTGATGACGTATTGCCAAAAGGGAGGCGTAAAAATTCATAGACGTCTGGTTCCCTCGTAGTTTGGAAATTGCGCCACAGGAAACGATGATACGCACGGTCTTCTTCTCGGAGGCGTATTTGTAAGAACATTTCTGAAATGTCAGCTGAGAGAACCACGGGAGCGCGACGGAATCGTATGAGCACGTCTACCACTTCTCGCTGTAACTTCGGTCCTGGTAAGATGGCGTCGTTGAGACTTTTCCCGTTATGTTTCGCTGCGGCGTCGAATACGATGCGGACCTTGGTGGTCGATTTCTCTTCTCTGACGACTGGAAAGTGCGCAAGAAGCAGTTGTTCTTCTTTTTTTCTCTGGTACTCTTCTTATGTATTCTTTCTCAATGTAGTCGTCAATGATTCGTTGTTAGGCTTTGCAGACTTTAGGATTTTTCTTCAATAAGGACTTTCCCAAGTTCTTGAATCTGGAAAATGCCATTTCGTAATTGTTCTTGAACTTTGGCTCGTCTTCTCGCCATGGTATTCCGACCTCGTAGCGACCGTCCTTTAACGTTTGGGTTCTCTCCAATTGGTCGATGGCAGCTTGCTCGTCCGATGTAAAATGCTTGTTGACCACAGTCTTCTCTAATTCCCAAGGAATCAAGGTCCCAAAACCGTCTAATGGTGTTCCACTTGGGCGTGGCTGGCGGTGTCGCTGTGGTACGTTCGGGTATTGTGAGTCCTGGACTTGTGTCGGAATCCAGAGGCCAATGTTGGGCCAAAACATACCCAACCCAAATTGGTCAATCGTGCGATTGGATCATAGTCGTTAAAGCCATGTACTTCTCTATGAATGCGGTGGAAGACTGGGTGATCACTTCCAATTAAAACATCGATTCGTCGTCGTCTTGATACGTTGTCTAAAGGAATGGATTTGAGATACGGCCATTTCTCATTCAGTTCCGACCATTGGAGGGCAAACGTCTCTCCTGTAATGTTGTCGAGAACGTTCGCTTGTACTGTAGTTGAAAACCGTTCGTTGAGACTCATGACAGACAGTTCAACTCTACGGGATTGTTTCTTGACTTCTGATCCTCCTGTTCCAGAAATTGTCAAGCTCTGCGTTTGGCCCTGTAATTGAAGTTCCTGTCATGCGCTTTCATTCACATAAGAGACAGTCGAACATGGGTCCAACATTACGTTTACTTTCAATTTCTTCCTTCCATTGGTGATAAAGGCTGGTAGAACCATCAAGGATACGTGGTCAGCTTGGTTGGCTGCGTGTGTTCTCTCTCTGATGGATTCTTGACTTGTGGAAGGAGTACTATCATCTTTGTCTGAGGTGGGGTTCTCCGGCATTCGACTCTAATCTTGTTGTATTGATGTGTCGCCAGGCTGTCGGGGAGTGTGTACGTGTAGATATCGGCTGTGTTTGTTGCTTGGACATCCGTTAATTCCACACCGTCTTGTGTAGGAGCAATCTTTACTTGGTCTGTTGCCAAGCAACGGAAACAACGCCCATATGGCGAAATTAGCTCTTTTCTTTTCTGGAACGGTCAATCTTTTAAAGGCTTGACAAACCCATGGTGGATGGTCCTCTCTGCAGGTTTTTACTACACATCCTCTTGGCTTACGCTTGTCAGTTCCACTGAATCCTCTGTTACGTCTTCTGTCGTCAATTTTGTCATCTCTCCTCTGATCTATAGTCTCGTCCATAATTTGCACCCTCATTTCTAGCCACTGTACAAGTGATTCTTGAATGTCTTTCACCGACAGCTTCTCCTTTGCAGAAAGATTGAGATGTTGTCCTTTCGCCTCGCCTCCAGGACCACTATATTGTAAGGATACAAGTATTCGGTCTAATAATGCCAAAAACTCTTCCCAGGTCCTTACAAGAAGACACAGGTGAAAGAACCTTCCCTAAGAAGGATACGCCGAAATTGGAGATTTTGCTTAAGTACTGTCTTACTCCAAAAACCATAAACTTAGTCTTGTCCGGATTAATTAAAAGTTTATTATGGCTACACCATCCGGCGACTTCGTGAAGATCATCGGAAACCTGTGCAAGGCCGTCATCGAGATTTTGCGGTGTAAAGGATATATATAATTTCGTATCATCGACGTAAGATTCCACATTGCAGTTGGAGACAGAATTCGGTAGATCATTCATGTACACAGTGAAAAGCATGGGTCCAAGAATGGAGCCTTGCGGTACGCCATGGGTAACAGGCAGGGACGAAGAAAGCGAGGGTCCAATTCTGGTGCTTTGACTTCTGTCCGCTCTGGTGGCTTGTAAGTCTACATTTTCCAATAAGGTACTTATTATACTGACCAAGGGCCACTCGTTCTGCTATCTTTGACAGAATTGGAAGAAGGTATATAGGCCGGTTGTTATTTGCTGCCTCATGGTCACCTTCCTTGAGGTGAGGGATTACCTCGGCTTTCTTCCATGAAAATCCTCACCAATACTGGCCCTATGAATGAACAAGAGGTAAGAAGTAATCGAAAACATTCTTCTTATCAACCGATTGACATACTTCACAAGTACCCGTTAGAAGTAGAACATTTCCAACAAAAAATTGCTCCCATAAGATTAAAAGGCGTCGAATTACCCATGTTTTCTGGAGAAAACAAGGCTGACTACGATCCATGGAAAGCTGCATTTATGTCTGTTGTAGATGAAGCAGTCATCTCCACCAAAGAGAAGATGCTGCGCCTTCAAAATAGCCTGACAGGAAAAGTCTTAAAGATGGTCAAGGATTTAGGAAACACAATAACCGCCTACGAAAGAGAGAAAGCAAAATTGGAGAAAAAGTATGGTTGCGAAAAGCGACTGCGAATAACACATCCTACAACTCTTCGTGGGTGGCCAAAGTTGAGACCACAAAATTTGGAAGATGTGGGATCATTTTAGACTCTACTATGAGCTTTAACGACCATATTACTTCCATGACGTCTTCGCTACTATCTGTGCTTTGCCAGATAAAAAGAGTTAGTCATCTTTTTGATAAGATAACTCTAGAAATGATTTTAAATTCATTAGTTTTTAGTAAACTTTTCTATTGTTCTTGCGTATGGTCTGGCACTACAAAACAGAATATTTATAAACTACAGCTCATCCAGAACTTTGCAGCACGTATTATAACCTGCACCAGAAAATTTGATCACATTTCACCAGCTTTGGGAGAACTCGGCTGGATTTTAGTCACTGACATAGCTGGATTTTAGTCACTGGCCCTACCTACATAATAAGCTAGTGAAGCGTTCTGACATTCATTCCCGGGTAACTAGACAGTCAGATGACATTAATTAAATTAAATGTAGAACATCTATGGCACAACGTTCATTCTTCTACCATGCGGCAAAAACTTGGAACAATCTTACAGATTTAATCAAGAAAGCCACTTCATTACCCACTTTTAAAAAGCTACTAAAAGACTATTTAAAATCTAAATGAACGATTGGACCCTTATTAATGTACTTAATTGTTTTTATGAACGTATTTTGTAAAAATAGTAAAATAGTTAATTAGCACATTGTAAATTAGTTTGCACATCAGTTTATTTTATTGTAAATTAGTTCTGAAAATCCCAAGTTGGGAGTGACTACCATTTTGTATTGTATTGTATTGTATCTTCCTCGGCTGCTGTTGCTCTAGTTTGATTTAAGACTGCTACTTATCGTGCTTCTTCGGTCCGTCGTTTAGTTAGCTGAAATGCAGCCATTTGTTTTTGCAAGTCTTCTTCCTTGTCGCTCCTTTTCTAAATCTAAAAGTCTCTGCTTGGACTCTTCAGCTTCTCTACGTCTCTGAGTTGCCAGTGAAGATGAAATGGACATTATGGATTTTCGATCATCATCCTCATCTCATCTAAATGAAAGTGTCACTAATTCTGTTTCTCCCATGGCTAATCGTTGTTGTTAATGATCGTCTGCAGCTTTTATCGCCTGGTCAACGCTGAAGTTATTTCGTCGATTTCGTTGTCTAAGATTTCAATGCTCGCATCAACATCAATCGTTTCATCACCATCTTCGCCAAGCGCAATTATTTATTTCAGGATATGAATGATTTTCTCGATTATCTCCTGATTTCACTTTTGGTTGCCATACTTCCATCGCCTTTGCCAGCATGAAGGTCAACAAGTTAGGCCCATCTTTACTAGTTTGTTGTTGACAAGAGGGCAGATGTGGTAAAACTGCGGCGTCTGGTTGCTTGTCTTTGCTCGCCATGTCGGTCTTGTTTGTCTTCGATATTATTTACTGTAAATATCCGTCTTTGTCAAAATCTTCGCTATTTTCCTCTAGATCCGGCTCGAAGGACCATTTTGTTCACAAATGCCTGAACATGTCATGGATCAATCCAAAAATAACGTTTTCGAAGATTGATTTGGGTTAGTTATAATACATCACATAAACAAGACAAGCAAAGAAAAACCAAAAAGACAGTCTCGTGTTCGTGTGAGCCCACGGTCTCACGCAACCTCGAGGAAGGGCGCACAGGTGGCCCTTAAACGCACTTTACAAATAAACAAATTAATTTAAAGTCATAATGTTCAGAAACATCACCATTTATGCACCTGTCATTTATGCACCTGTCATACATTTTAAAAAATAGGTTCGCGATACGAACATGTGGGTACCGCATAATTATTTACTAGAAGTTACTATCACAAGGGAAGTGTTGCCTCAAAAGCCATAAGAAGCCCAATTTTTTATAACATTTCCAAATTAATGAACCCATCACTTATCTGAATATAATTGGCAAGGCTTTTGACTGCATATGCAGTATACTCACCGTACATTATTACTATTTAGTTGATGTTTGGTAAACAAATTTCTGATAAATCACTGCCATGTGGCAGTAATTATAAACACAATGTTAACAGTTCAAATTATAAGTTAAAGTTAAATGTTAAAGTTCAAATTATAAACACAACATATAAACCCAAATTCGTTTCTTCTAATTAAATTTCACGTCACCAGGATTCGAATGATATATATTACATGTTGTTTGAAGAAAAACTCATTTTGTAAGCGCTTTCCAAACATGCCAAAAAATACGAATTTTTATTGTTGCAAAAATCATGACCGGTAGTACGGGATCTGAGTACTAGTTGTGTTGTGACGTCTATGTAGTCACGCAGATTTCAGAACACGTTGAAACATATAGTAAACATAGTCTTTTGAATGCGTTGTCGCTGGTTATTCCAATACATAACCTAGCATAATGCACACAAATAATTTCCATTCTCCACTGAGTTTTCACAAAGTTGAGGTAAATAATTTCTTGAAGACAGTTCCATGTACAGTTTATTGCATATAGTGTACTGTTACAGCTTTGTGCACAAATCCATTGTAGAAATCACTGTAGATTTTCCTTAAATCCAAGTCAGATGTTTGTAGTATGTTATCATAGCATAAATAGATGCAGTGCCAAAGGTTGAGGAGATGGTGTATTCATATGCTTTAATTCACAGTAAAGAAAAAAAACATGTGTTTTTTAGTTTCCTTGTTGAAGGAAGTGATAATGCATTCATATTGAGACAAACTGTTCATTATTATTTTGTTGCTACCAGACATTGCGTTAAGTATATGAACTCACATAGAAGGAAAACTGTATTCACAAACAAAACATTTGATATCATGAAGTTACGTCTTATTATATCATGAAGTTACGAGTACTTGACGACGATTTCCGACAGTCTAAGTTGCGCAGTTGTAATTTGAACCCCTCAATCAATTATACAGAACTCGTGACTAGGCTCTCGGCAACGGCATCCGTAGCTCAGTGGTCAGCAACCTCGTAGGTGGAAGGTCGGCGAAAATGGCCCTGGATCGGCTGGTTCATTCTATAATCCGATTGGCTTGTCATAAACTCAAATAATTCAGCCGAGTATAATTTATTCATCTAAATCTGAATGCTGTCTTCAAATTTTACAGCAAATTAAAAGTGATATCTTTCGCAAAATTGGTGCTGACATGAACAACTCTGAAGAGCATTGAACATTTCTCAATTATTCAGGTCAACAAAGTAGACAAAGGAAATGGAACAAAGACAACAAAAATTATCATATCTAAACACCCAGAAATTCTGGGTGTCAACCTTCCATCGTGGAGGGCAAAATACCCTGGGTACGAGGTTGAAAGTGCATATACAATGCAAAAATCAGCTGTAAAATAACTAAAGAACTCTTGAAACTATAAAGACTAACCATTTACAACTTTTTCATATATCACTTCACTCTTGAGATATTAAGATGTGTTTAATATGTAAATGATCATACTTATGACATCACACTGCATAATAACTTATTGAAAACGGTTATATATCCTTGAGAGTTGAGATTAAGCCCCCGTACATGCACGGAAACGTTTTCCTGCGTTTTTGTATTGTTTACTGTTCTCGGGGAATCGAGAACAACCAGCTCATTACTTGAAACAATACAAAAACGCTGGAAAACGTGGCCTAAGTAATGAAATCACTTGAAACGCAGGTGCATCCAATGACATCAAATATGCAAATCATCAAACGATTTCATGTGATAATAATGGTAAAGATATGCAGAATTTTTCAATAACTATTATGCAGTGTGATGTCATAAGTATGATCATTTTCAAATCCAAAACGGTGACTCATGGAGACAGAACATTCTCAGTTGCCGCACCAAAACTGTGGAATTCACTACCACAGGAAATTAGTCTTTTTAAAATTAATAGTTTTTTTGTTCATAGTGGTAATCTACAGTATGTAGTAGGCTTTATCTTATAATGAAACTGTGATTAGTTTTATAAGTAAAATTAAGAATATATTGTTGTAAGAGCATTGAGACTATTGTATAATGCTCCTAATACGTCTTTTATTATTATTATTTACATATTAAACAAATGTTAATATCTCAAAAGTGAAGTGAGATATGAAAAAGTTGTAATGGTTAGTCTTTATAGTTTCAAGAGTTCTTTCAAACAAAACTTATTTTACAGTTGAATTTTTCATTGCATAGGCATTTTAATATTTTGGGGAGATCATCCCCAAGCAAATACTTACTTTCATTGCCATCATCCACACATATTGCAGCATATTTGGGTTTTAAGGCTATTTTTATTGTCTCCCTGCGAAGCCCTGAGAGCTCAGGGGTTTTTTTTAAGAAAAATTTAGAACTGCACATTTTGTTATAAAGTCACAACATGTCATAGCATGAAATTTAACTCGCGCAAAAGGCAGAAATTTTTTCTTATTAATAAACTTTCATTAACTCATTCTCGTCCGTACAAATATGAACCATGCTGACTTTCAGTTTGTCTAGTAATGCCAGGCGATTTAATCCTCCATGGGTCAGGGAATGTCCTCAAATGTGATCTGACGAGAACTAGAAAGGGTCAATTTCTATTATAATAATTGCACAATATTTGCATGGTTATAAAAAAGTAGAAAGCTCTTAACGATGGTTGTTAGAATGATACAGTATTAATTCAATTGTTATTAATTATTTATTATATTCGGTTATTAGAATAAGGTTCAATTCAATCGGAGAGCAGCTCTGTGATGCTGACACGGCTCTAAAATGGACCACTTTAGCAAATCGTCAAAACCATCACGTTGTTGTTTTAGAAACAAGTACCACAGTTTTTAATGGATATTTTTAGATTTAATAGAGAAGTAATCTCAAGGAGAGAAGTAATCTCAAGGACAACTAGGCAGAGTAATTTACTATATGTGCCGAAAGTACGGATAAAAGGCTTTTTACTCGGGCGGTAGCACGAGTATTAGTTTCGGCTTCATTTTATTAGTAGTATTATTATTTTTGGGTTCCACAAATTTGAAAAATTGCGCAATAACTCGTACCCAGGGTCTTCACCCTTGCCTCAATGTTCCTTGCCTTCAGTTTGTTGCAATGAATCGCATGCAGTCTGAAAAGCATTTACGAGACCTGTAAACCTGCGATTCTCTCCAAGATGAGAGAAACACAGATGAGAGATCAATCATGAAGACGGAATGGACAGCCGAAGGACAGGGAAATATTATTATACTGTGTTGACATTTATCCGTGAAACTCCATAATATTAATTATTATGAAATGTTGTGTTTTTGTCCGATTTAAATCAATTCTACATCGAAATGATCACTTGAATCTGGCGAATCGAACACTGTAGGTTTCGTCTACTTAAAATGTGAAGATCAGATGTTATATGAGAAAATGCGTAAGCGATTAAAGCGAGACTTGTCTTTAAAATCAAAGGACATGACTTCAAGATCTATAGTATTCGTCGTTTACCCGATGATTTAATGCTTTTATATCCATTAAACCGATGTAATTTCGTAACAGATATGTTTCGTATACCTTGCCGTTGATTTTTATATAAATTTTGACACATGAAGACCTTCAATCGAACAGATATTAGAAAACATAGCATTGCCGTCTGCGTGTCAGGTGTTCTGCATGGGGGGGGGGGGGGGGGGGCTAACCTGCGTGTAGACACCTGATTTTTCTTCGTCCTCATTTCTAGCCCAACTTGCTTCTAAAAGTTTCCCACTTTAAACGAGCGCTGCACAATGCCTTCAGTGCCTGATTACAGAAATCAATGCATTAAAAATTATCCTTTGTAATATATTTTTTTTCATTTTGTCTTTGTATATTTTTAGACCTGTAATTTAGTTTAACAGAGCTCCTGTTGATACCAGTTCATTTTTTTAACTGATAGGACTCCCCTGTTTTTTAAATAAAGACTTCTATCTATCTAAATGCACTGTAAACTATTAAAATGAAATAAAAAAAAACTTACATGCATGATGAGTAGTTGTTCCAAAAAGCAACAAAGACAACAACTACTCTTCATGGAACTTATTGTTTATTTCATTTTAATAATTTACAGTGTATTTAAAACATATTTTGTCGTAACTTGTCATAGATTTATACAGTGGTATACGAGTTATACGAACGAGAATGACACTAGTACTAATATTATATACTAGGAGCAATCAAAGATTATGTAATTGCGTTCGACGCATGTGGACCAGTAAATGGCGAATGAAGTGTAACGAATTATGAAAATAAATAAAGCTAATAAATATATAACAGCGTCTTAATTGAAGGAGACACTGTAACTTCAATGTTTTTGACAACGGTGACATCCTGAGTGATTTCCGTACGTTATTTTAATATTAGGAGAGTATATTTCCAGTTCGTTTGTTCGATTTGAAAGTTGACCCGATACCTGTAAATCGTTCAATTCAGAAATATTACAATCGTGAAGTTCGATTTGGCAAAAGTTTCGCTTGAATGGAAAATTTATAACTTCGCGAGGCTTGCTCGTTTCGAGTAAATGTTGTTCGAATTAGATGTATGGTGTTCAAATGATCAGATTGAATTTTGACATTATAAACGCGCCATATGATTACCGTTATATATTACTGTATGTTATTTTAAAATGAGAAGGCCATGGATTGGGCCATATGATCGCCCTGATAAGACAGCAAATATTACAAACGTGAAGTTCGATTTGGCAAGTGTCGCTTGAATGGAAAATTTATAACTTCGCGAGGCTTGCTAGTTTCGAGTAAATGTTAGATATATGGCGTTCAAATGGTCATATTGAATTTTGACATAAGGCCAAGTAAAAAAATTAAGTAGTTTATCGTCCCCGCCCGCATCCTTTTTACCGGCCGCATCAAATTTTATTTTTTATTTTATTTGCATCGAAAATCTGTCTTGTTTTGGGGGCATTTTGCCAACCTTTCGGCCATTTTCGTGCGTTTCTGTATCTTCCGTTACCTTTCGGCGACTTTTCGGTTCATTTCTCGTTTTACACGCCACAATTTGTTTTGGCGCAATCTTGTATCGAAACATTTGTAGAGAAATCCATTCAATTCTTGTTTGTGCTTGTAATACCACGTTAAATAGATTTAATATGTGTTCAAAATAGGTTTTGGTGATGGCCATTTCGGAGAAGCCATCTTGAAAAAAAAAATAAAAAAAAATAAGCGCCTGCATTCTTCTTTTTTTCAAAGTTAGGACGATAAACTACTATATTTTTTTACTTGGCCTAAACGCGCGGCGTATGTTATTTTAATATTACAAGGTTATATGATAGCCTTTATATGAACACTTCTACAGGCAACTTCGTATCCACTGCTCCTAGTATTAATGCCATCATTTATTCCAAATTCCAAAACAGTAATTTATTCAAAAAGGGTAAAGTTTTTATCTTGATTTCTTTAAGATGTAAAGCACAGGTAACCCATAACATACAAGGTTAGAATTCGTTCTCCTTCATCGAGCGCAATTAAAATATAAAATAAACTAGGAGCATGGCGAATGAAGATTGGTAATCATGATGTAACGTAACGAATTATGAAAATAAATAAAGCTAATAAATATATAACAGCGTCTTAATTGAAGGAGACACTGTAACTTCAATGTTTTTGACAACGGTGTCATCCCGAGTGATTTCCGTATGTGGGGAGGCAGCACACTATTCTTGACGTTCCTGTGTTAACTCGTGCCCAGTCCTTTTTCCGAGCTATGTATTGCGTTTGTCGGCATTACGTCATATATGAGCTCGAAAGTGACTCAATTGCGGATGTTCTTCAGTGGCCAGTCTCGAGGAAAGCAGTGCTCTTTCATCAGTTTATCAGCGCTGTTAACAGCAGAAACTATTCCAGTTATCGAGTGGAACTCGACCACCATCGACAATGTCTCAGTCAGTATACAACATGTACTTGAATGCTTTTAACAATGATCTCATTCTTCGCGAGGGATTTCTGTCGTTGCCGAACATGCAACTTACCAACTGTTAAAATAAGTGTTTAATGTCTATAGTTATATAATGATAGTGATACAATATAAAACATATAGATTGCTTGTTCAAAGACAGTGTCAGGTAAAACCTCTTGTTAAATAATATTTTAGATTGATATATTTTCATGTTTTGGTTGGGTAGAAGAAAAATCCAGTGTTTGAAAGGTTGGGAAAAACCCGCTTGGTTTCAACTTGTCTCGTGCTAAATATTTCTCAAACTATACCAAATTTCCCCCTAATTTTCATCAACTTGTTTTGGTGGTAAACTTTTACCGGATATTTACCGATATGCTGTGTTTACTTCCGGCCCGTTTCCCTGGGTACGAGGCAGGAAGTTATTCTAAAGTTATAATAAATAAGACACTTGTTCCAGTTTTCTTTAAGATGTATTATTATATACTTGTTCCAGTTTGATGCTTTTCATATTTTATTTGAATTTCAGGTGTAAACTATCTGTATGTACACTGACAATAGTATTCCCTTCTTTCTCCAACCCGGTCCCTTGTAATTAAACCTGCTACTATATACAATATTACTATCCGGTATCCGACACTATCCGGTCAATAACTATCCGGTTAAATCCGGTAAAGTGGTATCCGGCTTAAACAATTCGCGTCAGTGTTGGTGATCAATAGCTTGCAGAAGACAAATCGAGTGAACACGCGACGATTCGGTTTTAAATTCTGGTCAGTGGTCATCCCCATGAAAACAGGACCAACATTTTCGCGTGGTAATTGAAAATTTTTGGTAATTTTTTTAGTAATTTCTCTTAAAGTTAGTAATATTTTGGTTATCAACCAAATACGCCATAATGACACAACCTGTTATTCAAAAATTCAATGAGAACAGTTGCAGAGCTGAATAGACGGAATCGTGCTGATCACCACTGACCTGTGCTGATTGCGGGCTACATTAATTTTCAGTTATGTTAATGCTCGCAAAGGATTCTGGTTAGGAATATTTGTTGACTGTTGAGTCGAGAGTATAAATAATAAATTATACTATAGAGCTATTATTCAGCCATTCATCGCTGTTTTACTGATTTTCAGACCACTTTGGTTGACAGCAGAAATTTAGTAATTTTTTCTACATTTTGGTAATTTTTTGCATGCTTATTTAGTAATTGCCTTGCAAAATATCTGGTCACACTGTTTTTGGGGGAAGGGGGGACTGCAGCACCCCTGAAACAGCCCCCTTATAATAATTAGTATACACGTGTAAGAAATATCCAATCATTCTTTTCTCGCACTCCAAGGTGTGCGTTAACTGAAGGTAAATTTCAATTTTCTGTCGAGTGGTACTGTGTGTTTAATTTCCGCTAAAATAGTACGGATCCTCGGGCGATTCAGATTCGTTTACTGTTCATCAGCGTCTCAACAACTTATTCTTCATGTATGTTCATACAGCACGTACAGAAGCCATTGATCTTTTGGCAATTATCTTTTCTATCTATTCAAAATTTCTCGCGTTCCCAGGGCCTTATCTCCGCTCCCCGCCCGCCCGGAATAATGTACCAGTCAATTCCAACTGCGATCATCCCCCCCGGGAATTTGACTTTTCGAAAAAATTTTGGTCAAATTCCCCACGGGTGCGGGCAAAAAACATGGTCAAATGCCCCTCCGTCCGGGCTGGATATTATATAAAACGTAAAATTTACATATAATTTTCCGCATGAATACTTATTATAAGATTACGATTTTTTGCGTGCAACCGCTGACCAATTTTGTGCGACCGCGGACCGAGTCAAGTGCTCAGGTTCGCGTCAAATTCCCGCCTGTGCGGGATTAAACTCTGGTCAAATCCCGGGGGTTCGATGATCGCAGTTGGAATTGACTGGTACATAATGCACCAGACCCCTACAATTCGCGCGCTTTGCTAGGCACGGGCGCAGGAAGCCTTTTGGTTTGTTATTGGCGACCGAGAGCCTTTTAGACCAACGATGTATCGTGAATTGGTATTTTATAGCTTTCAGAAATCTCTTAAAGTGTTTATGAAACGAAAATTGAGGTGACTTTTTTATTGCTTTATTTGGGAGAACTCCTCAAACGATAAATGGCGTTTGTAGTTCTTTAATATCTTATCTCGTTCTCGAGTTATTCAAGATTGTGTAATATGACCTATGACATCACTAGTTGTACCCACCATTATGATGAATCAGAAAATGAAGCATATCTTCAAAAATATTGAGCAAAATTGTTTGAAACTTTACACAAGTATACAGGTCACTAAGTTGAATATCCCCATGTCAACTTTATCGTTACCATAGCAATATATATTAGTTCCCAGACCTTTCATCCTGCAGCAAAAAAATTCTATTTTCCACCATGCCCTACAAAGATTTTGACTCGAAATTGCTCTGTTTTGTTGGCAATACTATTGAAAATATACCTCACTGATCAACAGTTAAATATTGGTTTAGAAAAGGCAGAATATAAACAAGTTTATGAGAGGAAAAAAGGAGTCTGGGAACTAATCTGTTACCATGGCAACGATAAAGTTTACGTGGTATATTCAATTTAGTGACCTGTATACTTGTGCAAAGTTTCAAATAATTTTGTATCATAGTTTCGAAGATATGCTTCATTTTCTGATTTGTCATGTGGGTACAACTAATGACGTCATAGTACACAATCTTGAATAACTCGAGAACGCGATAAGGTATGGAAGAACTACAAACGCCATTCTTTATCGTTTGAGGAGCTCTTTCAAATAAATCAATAAAAACGTCATCTCAATTTTCGTTTCATAAACACTTTAAATAATCTCTCCTCAAAATGCAGGAAATGCCGCGATAAAGACTGCTTTCATTAGTTCACCACGAGGCTTTCTTCCTTCCCGCGCGTTCCCTCGCATGGACGTCTCCCCAGGCTTCTTTGGGATTTTTGCAACCCAGAAATTCCATAGGGATCAAAATGCAAAACTTTAATTCAGTATTCTCCCCAAAAATTTTATCCTCAAAATACATTTTGGTTAGCAACCAATATTGGTTAGCAACCACTACTTTTCAATACTAGTGTTTTGAAATACAAAGCGAAAAAGGCAGCGATGCAGCACTACTTTTGAAATGCAAGCTAAGGACAAGTAAAATATATTTCAACAGAGGTAATGTTACCCAAATGGTATGTATCCAGTTTATGTATAATTTTTTAAAGGTAGAAATCTGGAATTGTTGAAGTCCTTTCCCCCATTTGTTTGTGACGCTGCAAATAGCATATGAATATTTCTACTTTGGCAGCATTTTCAGAGTATAATGTTTTATAAGGTAGCAATGTGAATTGACCCATTTGGCCATGCACTGTTCAAAAGCAAGAACAAGTAACTTACTGCAGTTTGAGCAATAATTTCAAATATATTCAGGTAACGGACTGTAAACTTTCACATAATCCAGGAACATATCAGATGGTTTTACATTTGGAAATAAGTGGAGTATTGATAACTTACAGAATCCCCAGTTGAGTTAGCATCCAAAGACTTTCAGAATTCAAAAGTCATAACAGTGCAGTATTTCCATTCTTGATGACAGTAATCCAGGGACCAGGATTCTATTAATATTCAACTCTAGCAGTTATCCTGGAATGTATACCCCAGGATGGACATCGACAACTGCATATTTAACAATGCTTTCATAAACTTAAATCAACCAAAATTCAATGTGGATTGCAGTAATAGAAGCGAGCAAATTTCCTTGTTCAATATCGAAGTGACTTGGAAGAATTTATGTACTTTAAATTTTTGTTAATGCATTAAAAACATTTCGAAGCATGATTTTCTCTCGCATATTACTGTAAACAAATTGGAGAGGATAGAAAAACGAGGAATTTAAATGCTTGTGTAGTTTTTTACCCATGTTCTCTTCCACGACTGAGCAAAAATATTAATGGCCAGAAACATAGTTGAATAAGATAGTTTGAAGCTGGTTTCAATTTCAGAGTAATAAAAGCAAACAAAAAACCCGGAATGACAACAGTAGATCACTTGAGGACACAACCAATACACAATTATAAAATGTAGCTGGAATTCTGGAATGTTTTGAAGTAGATGATGTTATTTTTCATAGAAGGCAACAGGTTGTTTTGAACTTTGAGCTGGAGACTTTGCAGCTGTTACCATTTTAAAGGAGATATTTAATATCTCTACCTAGATTTCATGAAATAACAGACTCTCTTCGTTGGCTGTTGACCGTTATTGGAAGGGCCTGAGTAAATGGATTGAAAAAATTGAGAGCCAAAACAAGTAATTGAAAAAATAATTGTACATGAAGTTGGTTCGACAAAGTTGCTATTCCAGGAAATGAGGTACTGTTGTCGTTTTTTGGTGGACGAGAGAAGACAGTAGAAAAGCAGCAGTTTCTTTTTAATAGAATACAACAAGTAATATAAAATAATAAAAAGGCATCAATGGTTGACAATCTGTTCCTTTGATGCTCTGTTGTCGGCGAGTTTCAATTGACCACGAATCTTGTACAGGTAGAGCCAATTTTGGTGAAATATAGGTCAACGCTGATCAGTTGGTGCATGGTATTCACAAGTTGATTAGTGTGGTTGCGTGCAGTTTTTGAAGCAATGGGATGATCATCGGAGGCCTTCAGAATGCGGAACAAGAACAAATGATGATAACAGTGAGAACATGATTATTCAGGAAACATTGGGCTGGCTACGGCAACATACTGTGCATGGAAATCTTAACTCAGATTTTAGACTGTGCTGACATCTGAATGTATCAATTCAAGGATGAGAATTTGAGGAGCATGCATGTATTCAAATCGTGTTTTAAGTACTTTTTAGCATTGATTCACTCAAGGTTTTCATGTACATTGCAGTATTATATTCCTGCCCAGAAATTTCCAACATGTTACGACTGTGCCACACTTCTGTTTACTCATTAAAACTGTTTTTTTAACAAATTTTGTTCAAATAAGCTGGGCAATTGAGAAGAGAAAAACAGCAATTACTTCTTGGGTTAAATGGTTCCAGACTGATTGGCAAGCTTTGTAGATGAGAGTCGATGATATACATGCAATTTTGTTTGCACAAATGATGAACATGTTTGAGATACTTGGATCGAGGTTTGGGAAAAGCATACAAATATTGAGGTCCTAGGTAAACAATACCCAACTCCACTCGCATTTTTTAAAACTATGTGGATGAGAGCCGAAATATTTTAAATAATATGAAACTCTAATAGCAGGGCCTGAAGTATCCAAGTGGGAAACCAAGAATACCACATCCTGATCACCTCTTTTCTCCATCGTCTATCACTATTTCTTGTGGTGTATCGAGATTTATTGTCACATATTTTAGCATTTTATGTATTTAACACAATGTTTAAAAACGATCTTGTACTCAGGTCATCCCAGGGTCATTTTCTCTTCCTCTTTTTCAGGTGCCATTTTTGCACAGAAAAATACATGGAAAAATAACAATGCGTCCAAAAGTTTGTTATTTTGTTGAATTGCTGTGGCTGCGGAAATAGGCAGATTTCTCTAAATATTTCTATAAATGGTGGATACAGAAAACAAATTCCACAACTCAAAATCCCCAGCACATTGGAAATTATTGTCAGGTAAACACTAGTGTCCATGTTTCGATCAACGAATCCTGTCGGGATACATAAATTATGACATCTAGTATCCCAAATAAAAATCTAGTATCGATGGATATTGGAATACTGCAAGTTTCAAGCCCTGCTAGTTTAGAAATAAGTTAATATCATGAAATTAAATTTACTGGAACATCAATTGCACTGAATGTAGATGTAACCACAGAGGTAGTTTAAGATGACCTGCTGTCAAATATTTACAGTTTGTAACTTGCAGTATCAGAATACTTTTTTTTGCTCACTCAATATTCTTAACAAAAGATCAAAATATGAAAAGATGTTTTCACTCACCTAATAATTATTGTAGCCACCACCACCAGATTTTCTACCCCCACCACCATCATATCTACCACCACCACCACCATCATATCTACCACCACCACCACCACCACCATCATATCTACCACCACCACCACCACCACCACCACCATAGCTTCTACCACCACCACCACCACCATAGCTTCTACCACCACCACCACCACCATAGCTTCTACCACCACCACCACCACCATAGCTTCTACCACCACCACCACCACCCTCAGTTCTAGGACGGGCCTTGCTCACAGTTATATCCCTGCCATCGAAATCCTAAAAGTGAAGCAGTAGAGGATGTAAATCAAAGCATCTTTCAATCCCTGTCAGGGACTCTGAGGAATTTCAGTTTCAGTGGGATTTCTTGTTACATATTTTAACATTTTATATGTTTTATAAACACACAAGGTTTGCATTTACAACCCATGGTCTTTCCTCTTTCAGGCACCATTTTTGCACAAAAAAATACATGGATTAATATACAATGTGTCCAAAAGTTTGATATGTTGGTTAATTAGGTATGGTGGCACATCCCCGCCAAAAATCGAACTTCTCATTTTACACAACTTTTTGTATTTGACATGCTACTTTTCGTTTTACAACTTTTTGTTTCCAACCGAAATCCAGTAAATAAGTGGTAATGCGGGCTCACATGTGCTAGCCTTGCTCTTCCGCATCTTTTTCTGATCTTTTCGCATGAGATGGCCGACAGATCGAGACTTAACGAAGTCCGAGCCACGTTGCTTAGAGTCGCCGACAGCATCTGTTCAATCAACACTCGTAACAGCTCTTCTTCGACGTCAACTGTGCTAAGTGCATTCAAACTATATACATAAATTTACATAATATATATTTGACAACATTTACATGTCGTTGAATTGTTGCGAAGCCAAACTCAAGTTTGTGATGATTTTTGTCATAACTTTAATATTGTTCATAGCATTTTCGTTATCACAGGAAGCCAAATCAAACTAACTATTAGTGTTATTATATTATATATTATTATATTATATTATATATTATATTAATATATTATATTGTTATATATTATCAGTACTTGTGTTTGAGCAAAACTAGTACCCAGACTCCGACCTTTGTTTGGATTTACTACCATTGTATTAATCTTTGACAAGTTACGACAAAATCTGTTTTAAATACACTGTGAAGTTGTGAACTATTAAAATGAAATAAAAACGAACTTACATGAAGAGTAGTTGTTGTCTTTTAGTATCAATTTGAAGGACTTTTGATAAATTTATGCGAATTTCAAAACAGTACTACGGTACTATTTAGGCATAAGAAATGGAAAGGATGGAAGCTTCAATCACAACATCCATCCGACTTACACTCGATTGTCTCAAATTTCGTTGACAAAATCACGACCAATCACATTCAAACTCCACAAGTATACAGGTAAGTAAATTTCCTAACTTTTGCCATCGTCAAGAGTAGAAACAGATTCTAGAAACCCATCATAAAGTTGACAAATGCTCTGTAAAATATCGCTATGAGGGTGTGTGACATTCTATCTGTGCATTTGGCATGCTGTTCGCTTGGAACTACTAGTTCATTGGTTCAAAACTAATTTTAAACTGCCAACAGTCATGAATGCACGGATAGAATATTACACATCCTCATATCGATATTTTATTGAGCATTTGTCAACTTAGATTCGTAAAGAATCTGTTTCTACTCTTGGCAATGGCAAAAGTTAGGAAATTTACTTACCTGTACACTTGTGGAGTTTGAATGTGATCGGACATGATTTTGTCAACGAAATTTGGGACAATCGAGTGTGAGTTGGCTGGATGTTGTGATTGAAGCTTCCTCCATTTCTTAGATATATATATAGTGGCATAGTGCCGTAGTTTTGAAACAGAGTTTTGAAACTTGCATAAATTTATCAAACGTCTTTC
The DNA here is from genome assembly GCA_035772405.1 of Chrysogorgia sp. JL179-B06. Lineage (NCBI taxonomy): Eukaryota > Metazoa > Cnidaria > Anthozoa > Scleralcyonacea > Chrysogorgiidae > Chrysogorgia > Chrysogorgia sp. JL179-B06. Next base: position 1,196,875 of record JAYKKM010000213.1, on the reverse strand, counting down.
AAATACTCTTCATGTAAGTTATTTTTTATTTCATTTTAATAGTTTACAGTGTATTTAAAACAGATTTTGTCATAACTTGTCAAAGATTTATACAATGGTGGTAAATCCAAACATAAGGCAGGGGGCTGGGTACGAGTTTTGCTCAAACACTAGTACTAATAATATATAATATAATATAAATATAATATAAATATAATATAATATATAATAACAATAATAGTTAGTTTGATTTGGCTTCCTGTGATGTCACTGGATGTATCTGATTTTGATTTCTGATCTTACCACACTCGTGCTTGTATCAGGCTATGTAAACACAAAAACAGTCCCTATTTCTTAAATATAAAAGGCATAACGAAAACGCTATGAACAATATTAAAGTTATGGCAAAAATCATCACAAACTTGAGTTTGGCTTCGCAACAATTCAACGACATGTAAATGTTATCAAATCAAATATATATTATGTACATTTATGTATATAATTTGAATACACTAAATACTAATGCACATTTGACGATGAAGAAGAGCTGTTATGAATGTTGATTTAATAGATGCTGTCGACGACTCTAAGCAACGTGGCTCGGACTTCGTTGAGTCTCGATCGGTCCGCCATAGTCATGCGAAAAGATCAGAAAAAGATGCGGGGGGCTAGCACATGTGAGCCTGCGTTACCACTTATTTACTGGATTGCGATTGGAAACAAAAAGTTGAAAACGAAAAGTTGCATGTCAAATACAAAAAGTTGTGTAAAATGAGAAGTTAGATTTTTGGCAGGGATGGGACACCATAAATAGGAAGATGATTTTGCTAAATTTTCCTAAAAATAGGTGCATGCAGAAAACAAATTCTGACAATCAAAGGGAGCAAAGCCCTATTGAAAACTGTTGTCAGGTAAACTCTAGCATCCACTATCAAAATTTTCATGGTATCCATCCAAAAATAGAATCTAGTATCCAAAGATAGAATCTAGTATCCCGTAGATATTGGGATACTGCAAATTTCAAGCCCTGGTATAACACACCCAAGTTTTGGATAAATGGTTCATTTCACCTTTCTGGTTTATGTAGGGTCAAACAAAAATAACAGTTGATTTCTGGTTTCCAACCAAATATCGAGAATCATCTTTGTACGATGTTAAATAATTTTAATCCATTACAACCTAATCTTTAGAAAAGGGATTATGGGAAAGACTCATTCCAAGGAAAGACGTGCAAAAAATGGTGACTATGACAATCAATGATGGCTTCTCTATACATTTTTCAATGATGGCCTAATATAGATAGAAATTACACAGCTACAGGCAATCTTTGTGAAAATCATGTTGCTGCGGGAAATATACACAGAATTTTTGTGATTGATTGTGCTGGTAGATCGAAGTTGTGAGCGTGGTCACCTCATGATGACTTTCAAGTGATGACTTTCAATGCTGAGGATTCAATTCTAAGGATAATGACCATATTTCACAGGGCGATGAGCTTGGAAAATCGAGCGCTTTGAATTTCTTACAACAAATATCTAATAGTATCAAAAACACTGTGAATCACGGAAAACACTACCGTATAAAGCTTCGATGTTTGCTTATTCTTTCTTGAAATCAACGTATGCTATATTGTGGCTGAGTATTAGTACTAGGACTAGGCTTCTCAACCATGTGCTCTCAAACAAAATGGCACCGGATTCGGAAGAAAATTGCATGATTTGCATCAATGACAATGTAGATAATTAGTCAACATCACAAGTTCACAACATGTGCATAGTTGAAAAAAAATTTGATTTCAGACCCTGTCGTGTGTGGAAGATTAGGGAGATGAGTAAACATAGCAACTCTGGCAACACCATCAAAATGCAATCATGACAAAATCCCAAAACTAGGAAATATAATAGCGTAAATAATGGCAGCAAAACCGATGACAGCAAAATGAAATTTTTTTGTGACAATGTCTCGATCAATTCCCCCCCCCCCGCGCTTTGACGGCCATTTGGCATTTTGGCGTCAGAGCATTGTAAATGCCCCACCGTGGGGTCAACTTAATGATACAAAATCCCCACAGTTCGGCTCTTGAAGTAGATGCAAATTCCCCACCCACGGGCATATAATAAAAGTTTTCCAAATAAAAGAGCCAAGAAGCCACAAACTTCCCTCGAAATTTTCCAAAGCAACTGTGCCATCTGGTGCATCCGCCATCTTCTGAACTCAAACGTTTCACACTATACATGGCGTACTAAAATAAACATGGTTAAATAGCGGTTGGCATGCGATTTTTTTGGCATTTGTTTGCGTTTTAAATATGCACGTTCGTTTGGGGCTGCTACTTTGTGTACCGGACACAAACATTACATCATTGAAATATTTAGAGCAAAGGATCGGACTTCGTTTAATATGAAATGTACAGTGTGCCAACGAATTTTGGAAATTTACTGGCAACTATATTGGCATTGCCTCAAACTTTGTGACTATGGGATACGCATCTACTTTCTTTCAGCGGAGTGCCAAATACCCCACCCGGGGACGACCTGTAAATGCAAATGCCCGACCCTGGGAGCTGGACAGTCGGTAAATTCCCGTCAAATGCCGGGGGGCATGGTCACGCTTGGAATTGATCGAGACATAACAACCAAGAATGTAACATGCATGTCTGTTTCTGCAGCCACATTGTCAGAGATGCAATCAAACATCAAGTTGAAGTTTCATTTCTCCTTTACAAGTCAAGTGTAAATATATGCATTTACATGTATGCCTGTATCAATCAGTACACAAAAGTTTTTTTGGTAAAGAACATGTTAGTTTAATCGAGTGAAATGCCAAATATTACTTCTAATATACCCAAAATCTTATCCTGCCATTACCACCACTATATATATACAGAACTCATGACTAGGCTCTCGGCAACGGCCTCCGTAGCTCAGTGGTCAGAGCACTGCACTAGCATCGCGGGTTCAATTCCAGCGGCCCGGTTTGGTGTTAAAATGTATATATTCCAACACATGAAATTTTCCATCACCATAAATCCTTACAACATATTGTATTTGCTTGACTTGGTAAAAAGATGCATGGCTGCTACATGCAGGATGTGGAAATTTTTGCAAAAATCGCACAATACAGAAATTTCCAGTTTGGATTTTGGTGTAAATGTTACATTTTAATGTGTTTATTTATTCAAAGGGCGTTATATTCGGTGGGCGATTATTCGTGGGATGATTATTCGCGGGGATTATTCGGGGTGATTAATCGAGGACGGCTAATCATAGGAATAGCTAAAAATTTAGAACTTACTGTATTATTAAGTGCATCAATCGCGTCTTTAGCATCTTCCCCATTCTTAAACGTCACAAAGCCAAACCCTTTCGCTCTCCCAGTATCTCTGTCCGTGATAATGTTGACTACATAAAGAAAGAAATCTCAAATATTAGAAATAAAATGGTCAATGAAAGAAGCCTCAGTCAGTCACAGACAGCGAGACTGTTAAAAACACACGAAGCTAAGAAAACATTTTTAATAACCTAGGGTGTGATAGACCAAGAATATTCACAGGTTCAAATCAAGTTGGCTAGCGCAGCAAACAAAGAAACGAGGACCAAAGCCTAATAAACGTGAAGAAGCTGTAATTTTTCTACAACCAACTTACCGTCTTGGACAGTGCCGTATTTCTCAAATAAATCCCGAATGTCATCTTCAGTTACTTTATAAGGAAGATTACCAATGTACAGCTTCCCTTCTTCTTCGCCCATTTTTAGACGACAAATGAACGGGGAAAGTATTATTTTTAACAGAAACTTTAGCTTCTATTTCCTCCGAAGATAACCACGTTCAAATAAAACCGGTTTGGAAACCAGTTTTTCCAGCAGGTCGAGTCGACAGTCGCTTGAGCCAGCGGAATGCCGCCTCGTACCCAGGCTTTTCACACGCAGCTGGAATGTAAACCACGTTTTTGAAATGAAATTCCGGTTTGGAAAAATAACTCGAAAAACCAGTTTTGCCAGCAATAGGTAAGGTAAAATAATTACTAGAAATAATACCATTCCAACTTGGAAAGAATTGAACGAATGGTAAAAGAGCCTGCATCATATATACAAAATGACAGAACTGTTCTAACCACCCCACCCACGGGGGAAATGCATTACAATTACAGATGATACATGGACGATCGTCAAGCTCAAATCCTCAGAAAATGTCCCAGATAGGGATAAATGCGGTGAGCGGAGATGAGACCCTGGGTGCCAGTGAGACTCATATGGAGAGCAAATGTTACAATGACGTACTGGTTCAATTGATGAGTATGATTTATTTTGAGTCGATCACGCAGGATAAGGTTACCTTATTTATCCGAGCCAGAGGCTCATGTTTTAAGCGCTCGACTATTCAGTTTATCACTCTTAAGTGAACGGAAAACCCAACTGATAGGGATTCCGAGGGCCTACGATTTACGGTCGTTTTCCAAGAAGTCTTACCATTTGCTGGTGTTATTGCAAAGGCTGAGTGGTGGTCCGACCCAGGGTTTGAACACGGGTCTCCCAGCTCATAAACATGTGTGGCAGTGTGGTAACAGCTGGTAAAATATATGTATATGAACGTTTTTAAATAATTTATTGATTTTTTATTAATTATTTATTTTTTAATTTATAGTAAAAATTTCAGGGTCCTCGAGCTACCCTAAATATTAATAGTTTTTAATACAATTTTACACACAGCATTTTTAACCCAATTGGAACCACTTAAGAGGGTGAGACTATACAAAATAAATAAATAAAATAAGGACCACCCCCTAACCCCACCTAATTAGTTTTCTAATGCGTTAATATACACAATGTTGTGAGAGCTCGCAGTAGACAGACGATACGTGGACACCCAAACACCCCAGCTGTATTTTCCCCATCCCTAGCCCCTAGCCATTCACTCCCCTACTTGAAGTGCTAAAATAGTAGAGTTGTGAGAGACTAAAGGGACTAATAATGGACTGTTACATGCATGCACTAACAATCCAATAGCTTATTGGGTACAATATTAAAATAATGCCAATCATTTATTGGTTACAACATGTGCAATGGGTGACGTGCTGTCACTGGTGAATTTCCTGGCATGGAGACGTTAACACAGATTTTCTTGTCATTTGGATATGTTCTAAAGTTCTAAAGGTGTATGATGCTTCCCCACCTTTGTATGTTTTGACTTTTGACCACCTAGTGCAGATTATGCATCTGTCAGGATCCAGGTGGATGTAATCCAAGTTGATCTTATAAATAGTTTGTCATCTTTGTCTGTTAACAAGCAAATAAGGTGGCCAGGTTCCTGGCAACTGGTTTGGTGAACTGAACTAAATTGTTTTAAATAATCAAGAACATTTACATCCCAAATATTGGAATATTTCGGTAAGCATGGTTTCAACTCAAATACTCCTTTTAAGAATGTCTTTCAAATCATCAAAATAAAAATCATATCAGAGATAATTTCTTGTAAAGTGGATGGGTCTCCCTGGGTGGCTGGGCAGTTTCAACAGACTTTTCAATGCCCTTAAAGTGTTTATGAAACGAAAATTGTTGGCAATACTATTGAAAATATACCTCACTGATCAACAGTTAAATATTGGTTCAGAAAAGGCAGAATATAAACAAACTGGGAACTATCTGTTACCAGGTTATTCAATTTAGTGCCCTGTATACTCGTGGAAAGTTTCAAAGAATTTTGTTCAATAGTTTTGAAGATATGCTTCTTTTTCTGATTCATCATAATGGTCAACTAGTGACGTCATAGGTCATATTACACAATCTTGAATAACTCGAGAACGCGATAAGGTATGGAAGAACGACAAACACCATTTTTTATCGTTTGAGGAGCTCTTTCAAATAAATCAATAAAAAAAGTCATCTCAATTTTCGTTTCATAAACACTTTAAGTGTATTGGTGGTTTCTTCATCATTGAAAGGACCTTGGCATACCAGGGCTGTGTTGGCCAGTTGGGAAGAACACACATTCCCAGTAACACATTTCTTATAAGAGTGAAAGGAGGAAAAGCATAGAACTTGACGGGACCCCATATTAATCTAAAAATGCATCTACAAAGGATGCTTGAGGGTCTGGTCTGTAGGAAACATAGTTATTGTCATGCAGTTTATTAATTCTTGAAGCAAGTCAATATCTGGCAAGTATCCAGGGCTTCAAATGGCTGTTTTAAAAGTAACTCATCCAGCATCCATTCCGACTCTTTCATTATGCCTTTATTCAAAATCTGCTATATAATTTAGTTTTCCTACAGTGTACACACAATACATCACTCCCAGAGCTGTTTTGCCAAAACATTACATTTTGCCAAGTGGCTAGTACCCATATAACTAACTATATAACTTCTGATGTATTGTCAATTATTAATCTTATGTGCATAGAATGTTTAGTTTTGGCAAATATTTTCAACCCCAGAAGAAATGTGGCCTGTAATTCCACAAAATTGGAACTCGACAACCATCGACAATGTCTTAGCTGTAGAAAGAGACAAGATGTACTTGAACGCTTTTAACCATGATCTCATTCCTCGTCAGGATTTCTGTCGTTGAACTACTTACCAACCGTTGTTTGTTGCTGTTGGTTAGAAGACAACTTGTCCTGTCGATCAGTGATCGACACATATATCGCCCGTTGAGGCACAAAAATATATTGATCTGCCCAACTGTACATGTAATAAACTGTACATGGAACTGTCAGCTTCAAGAAATTATTTACCTCAACTTTGTGAAAATTCAGTGGACAATGGAAATTATTTGTGTGCCATGGATAACCATAATATTTGGTATGCAGTAAATACAATATTACAAGTTCTTTGGGAAAATAAAATACAGTGGTTGCAGTCGACTGTGGTGTATTCCCGAACGACAATCACAGTATATGTGGAGTCGTGGACATGTGCAATGAACTAACACATCACAAAGATCTTGAAAGTATCGCATTCTCAACAATAAAATTTAGACGATATAAATAATGGTGCAACAATATAATGGTGCAAAATACATCTGTTACATACAGTACCATTTCTGGTATTTATTTAGTCAGCGCCTATTTGTTTAGCTCTTGCTTTGCCATAAACATATCTTCCACTTGCGATTTCACTGACAGCTTTGCCACAGTAAGAAGCATGATTTATAGTGGCAGTGATTTATCAGAAATTTGTTTACCAATCAGTTCACCAACTACATACTGTAGTCATAATGTATACTGTCTATCCAGTCAAAAGCCTTGCCAATTATATTCAGATAAGTGGTAGTCATTTGTAATTTAAGTCTGCTGTATTTAAAATAATTGATAGAAATGTGTACATACTACAGTGGGTTCATTTTTGAAATTTTATAAAAAATTAGTCTTCCCATGACTTTCATTTTAGAAATAATAGCGGATTTTAATTTCGAATTTTACTACCGATAGTCTATGTGACGTCATTTCGGGATTTATATGAAACTTCACCCATTCTTTTGCTTCCTTGTTAGTACTTCCTTGTGGGTCCTTAACCCCCGTTGCTATGCCTGACATTCAGCTCCATTGTTGTGAAGCATCCGTGGTAATAACTAGAGATTGTTCCACATGTGAGAACGGTTTAAACTTTTTTTGAAATACTGCTTGCTTTAGCTGTACCACATTGTTTTAAGTAAGCTATAAGGACGGAATAAAGCATTGCCATTGACTTACCAAACATTTTATTTTCTCTAATTTTGTAATTTGGTTTCACCCTTCCTTTTGGAATTGATAGCTTTTCCCTCCTGAAAAAATCCTTCTTAAATTTGTTGTTGTAGTTTTTCCCTCCTTGGTGCCAATTCCATTTGTTGGTCTTGTTGTAATTATAAGACCTATTGCTTTTAGATCGAGTTGTGTGGAAAACTTGTTGACCTACGACCGGTCTCTTTAGCATCTCACAATCTATTGGGGAGATTACTTTCATTGCCATCATCCACACATATTGCAGCATATTCGGTTTTAAGGCAGCTTTTATCGTCTCCCTGTGAAGCCCTGAGAGCTCATAACTGACACGACCCAGTAAAGCTATGGAGTCAACCGATTATGTCAGTAACTGTTTTACATCGGGCACTTTCCTGAATCAATTTAACTTTTAAAAGCTGGGAATTTAAACATGTGTAATGTAAAAGTTTCAGCTGTTACCTTTACCAAATAGGCTTGTACAGTTTTTTTACACATGGTCTCTGCACGACTGACGACACATAGTTGAGTAAGATAGTTTGAAGCTGGTTTCAATTTATTTCATTTGAATTTATATCCGAGAGTAACAAAAGCAAACAAAAAAACCGGAATGACAACAGTAGATCACTTGAGGACACAACCAATACACAATTATAAAATGTAGCTCTTCTGGAATGTTTTGAAGTAGATGGTGTTATTTTTCATAGAAGGCAACAGGTTGTTTTGAACTTTGAGCTGGAGACTTTGCAGCTGTTACCATTTTAAAGGAAATATTTAATATCTCTAACTAGATTTCATGAAATAACAGACTCTCTTCGTTGGCTGTTGACCGTTATTGGAAGGGCCTGAGTAAATGGATTGAAAAAATTGAGAGCCAAAATAAAATAATTGAAAAAATAATTGTACATGAAGTTGGTTCGACAAAGTTGCTATTCCAGGAAATGAGGTACTGTTGTCGTTTTTTGGTGAACGAGAGAAGACAGTAGAAAAGCAGCAGTTTCTTTTTAATGGAATACAACAAGTAATATAAAAGTGAACTATAAAGGCATCAATGGTTGACAATCTGTTCCTTTGATGCTCTGTTGTCGGCGAGGTTCAATTGACCAAGAATCTTGTACAGGTAGGGCCAATTTTGGTGAAATATAGGTAGACGCTGATCAGTTGGTACATGGTATTCACAAGTTGATTAGTGTGGTTGCATGTAGTTTTTGAAGCAATGGGATGATCATCGGAGGCCTTCAGAATGCAGAACAAGAACAAATGATGATAACAGTGAGAACATGATTATTCAGGAAACATTGGGCTGGCTACGGCAACATATTGTGCATGGAAATCTTAACTCAGATTTTAGACTGTGCTGACCTCTGAATGTATCAATTCAAGGATGAGAATTTGAGGAGTGCATACACGTGTTCAAAGGATATTTAAAGCACTTTTTAGCATTGGTTCATGCTGCATTGTTTTCATGTACATTGCAGCATTATATTCCTAACCAGAAACTTCCACCATGCAAATTTTCAAGATATATTCAAGGGTAAATTTTGCCAGTGTGCAACACTCCAAACTAATTGGCAACCTTTGTAGATGCAAGTTGATGATGTACATGCGATTTTGTTTGCACAAATGATGAACATGTTCGAGATACTTGATACAAGATTTTCTCACAACCTTGTACCCAGGTTCTTTTTTCTTCTTTTTAGGTGACATTTTTGCACAGAAAAATACATGGAAAATTACATTGTATTTCTATAAATGGTGGATGCAGAAAACAAATTCTGCAACTCAAAGGAAACAAATCCATAACACATTGCAAATTGTTGTCAGGTAAACACTAGTGTCCGCTATAGAAATGTTCAAGGTATCCTGTTGGGATACTGAAATTTCAAGCCCTGCTAATTTATAAATAAGTTTAATCATGAAATAAAGTTTACTGGAACATCAATTGCACTAAATGTTGATGTAACCACAGAGGTAGTTTAAGATGACCTGCTGTCAAATATTTACAATTGGAACTTGCAGTATCAGAATACTTTTTTTGCTCACTCAATATTCTTAAGGTAGCAAGATCCCTCTGAATACATTTTTAATACCATACAATATAACAATTAACCCTTACAACCATTTGATAGAACATGACAAAAAATATTTCCACACAAAAAGTTTGCATAAATTATGCTAATTAGTTGACGAAATGGCCGCCGATTGGTCAAAATCGGGATATACTTCAAACAAATTTGCCATTTTCCAAACACTATTTCTCCCTCATTTTCCCATATATTTCAATAAAATTTTCACCACAGCCTCCTAACAGGAATATCTAGGGAATGGTGGTAGGAATTTTGAATCTGATTCATACTTGTTGAATTATCTGACATAATGAATATAATTTAGGTGGTGGAAATTGAAAAAAAAAGAAAAAAGCATGTCAGAAAATAGCTGAAAGTTTATATTGAAAATGCTACCACCAGAATATGCCTTAGTATATAAGCCATAAAGTCAGAAACTTTCAGGACCTTATCTCAACTGCCTGAGAAATCTTGTTTGAAGTATATTCCGATTTTGACCAATCGGCGGCTATTTCGTTGGCTAATTAGCATAATTTATGCAAACTTTTGTGTGGAAATATTATTTGTCATATGTTCTATCAAATCGTTGTAAGGGTTAATTGTTATATTGTATGGTATCAAAAATGTATTCAGAGGGATCTTGCTACCTTAACAAAAGATCAAAATATGAAAATATGTTTTCACTCACCTAATAATTGCTATTGTTGCCACCACCACCAGATCTTCTACCCCCACCATCATATCTACCACCACCACCCCCACCACCATCGTATCTACCACCACCACCACCATCGTATCTACTACCACCACCACCACCACCAAAACCACCACCACCACCATCGTATCTACCGCCACCACCACCAGTTCTAGGACGGGCTATGTTCACAGTTAAATCCCTGCCTTCAAATTCCTAAAAGTGAAGCAGCAGAGAATGTAAATCAAACCATCTTTCAATCCCTGTCAAGGATTCTGAGGAATTGAACACATCGGTGGGATTCCAGTGTCAGTGGGATTTCTTGTTACATATTTTAGCATTTTATATGTTTAACTCAAGATTTATAAACACACAAGGTTTGCATTTACATGATAAAAAGTTGTCCATGACCTTGTTTGTACCCACGGGTCTTTATTCAGGCACCATTTTCGCACAGAAAAATACATGAATTAGCACACAATGTGTCCAAAAGTTCGATATGTTGGTGAATTACAGAATTAGCCACCCAAATAGGAAGATTTTGCTAATTTTTTCTATAAGTAGGTAGGTACAGGAAACAAATTCTGGAAATCAAAGGGAACAAAGCCCTATTGCAAACTGTTGTCAGGTTGGTAGATTTCATAATTTCAGTATCACGGCAGAATAGTATCCTGTGGATATTGCAAATTTCAAGCCCTGATAACACACCCAAGTTTTGGATAAATGGTTCATTTCACCTTTCCGGTTTATGTAGGCAAACAAAAATAACAGTTCATTACTGGTTTCGGAGCAACTACACAAAACTTATAAGTTAACAAAAGTGATATTTATGTGTTGTTGAAAGGGCGTTATATTCGTGGGATGATTATTCCGGGGGGTTATTCGGTGGGATAATTCGGGGACGGCTATTTTCTAAAAATCATGATCAGAACTTACTGTTTTATCAAGTGCATCAATCGCGTCTTTAGCTTCCTTGCCATTCGCAAACGTCACAAAGGCAAACCCTTTCGCTCTCCCAGTATCTTTGTCCGTGATAATGTTGACTACATAAAGAAAGAAATCTCAATATTAGAAATAAAATGGCAACGAGGGCCACGAGGCAAGAAGCCGCACAGACAGCGAGACTTAAAAAACACACGAAGCTAAGAAAACATTTTTAATAACCTAGGGTGTGATAGACCAAGAATATTCACAGGTTCAAATCAAGATGGCCAGCGCAGCAAACAAAGAAACGAGCACCGAAGCCTATTATAAACGTGAAGCTGTAATTTTTCTACAACCAACTTACCGTCTTCGACAGTGCCGTATTTCTGAAATAAATCCCGAATGTTATCTTCATTTACTTTATAAGAAAGATTACCAATGTACAGCTTCCCTTCTTCGCCCATTTTTACACGACAAATTCACGGGAAAGTATTCTAATCTTTTTAACAGAAACTTTAGCTTCTATCTCCTCCGAAGACCTTCAACGTTTTAAAATGAAACCGGTTTGGAAACCAGTTTTTCAAGCAGGTCGAGTTTTTCCACAGTCGCTTGAGCCAGCGGAATCCGCAAGAAAATATGCGCTTGAGTAACTCTGGGATGAGCGGATGGAGAAAATTTTGCGCATGTGCGGGGTTTGTTTACGTTTTGCTTGTTTTGTTTATGTTGGGAGACTCCACACCGGAAATGGCTGCTATATTTTAAATAAGCACGTTGTTTTATCGCAAGCTGGATTCAAGTCCTTTGATATCGAATCTTGCTATTGGATCCAGCTAAGTTAAGATTAACAATACTAGACTGGTAGAGATGCCTTTAAAGACTAAACCAGCCCTGGACTAAACTGTATTTATTTCACACGCACGATCCGACATGGCGAAAATCCTGGTCAATTTCTACGGCTTGATGTTTCGAAAACCTCTGAGGAATCGCCGCCGAATCGAAGAATCAGTTCATTTTGATAAGCATTTCATAAAATGCAACAAACCTTTTAAAGGCCTTTGAAGGCCGCCTTCCATGTTCTTTAAGATACAGTAAACTCGCACGGCTTTCGAGTTTTTTTTACTGACATGACAATACATATAATGCAACGACCGACTTCGATTTTAAACATACTATAAATACACCACACTATAATAAGGTACATATATAAAGTAATATATATATATACTGAAGTTATTTTTTCTTGCTTGAGACTTTTACTACTGAAAGAGAGCGCTTGTTTGCATTTTATAAAAATATGCTTGACATTGCCTCCGGTGTTGTTAGAGATTTAATACCGTTTACAGACCACGGCTAAAAAATCGACATCAGAGCATGTATTAAAGAACATGGAAGGCATTTAAAGGGTCAAAGATTTGTTGTATTTTATAAAATGCTTACCAGAATATTAAAATTGATTGTTTGGTACCCCCGAGAATTTCACTCGTATATTTTCACGGCATCTACAGTCTTGGTAGCCTACTCCACCTGATATTAAATTTCATTATCAGGTGGAGTCTGCACGCAGGCTACAGTCTTGGTGTCTCGCCACTTCATTGTTCATATTTAATCATCGTGTGTGTGAAATAAATACAGTTTATCTCTACCAGCGTAGCAAAATAGATTGGAATTCGAAATCAAAGGATTTAAATCACCATATTGGTCTACGCCTGCGATAAAAACAACGCACTTATATAGCAGCCATTTCCGGTGTGGAGTCTCCAGCATAAACAAAACAAGCAAAACGTAAACAAACCCCGCACATGCGCAGAAGGGACTGTAACCCACCTTTAATTTAGAGCAATTGTAAATTAAGGATAATAGTTAATTTAAGGAACTAAGAAAGCGCACGAATTGTAGGGGTCTGGAACATAATTACGACACAAGATCAAGGGCTTCTGTACGTGCTGTATGAACATACATCAAGAATAAGTTGTTGAGACGTTAATGAACAGTAAACGAATCTGAATCGCCTGCGGATCCGTACTATTTTAGCGGGAATTAAACACACAGTACCACTCGACAGAAAATTGAAATTTACCTTCAGTTATTAACGCACGCCTTTGAGTACGAGAAAAGAAAAATTGGATATTTCTTTGAGCCATCACACGTGTATACTAATTATTAGGGGGGCAGCCCCGCAGCTTCCTACGCCGGCGGCAACCTCGTACCCAGGGCCTATCTCCGCCCGCCGCCGACCCCCCGCCACGCGCGCTGCGAAAAGGCCCTGGCAGGGGCTGGTCACGTGTCACCCAGATTCTGGGTGATAACAAAAATTAATTTAGTGGGAGGGGATGGTACGTTTTGGTTGTCCAGGTGCAGCTACTCGCGGCATGTAATGGCTCCGATACTGAAGTTTTATCCTGTCGTCGTAGATGGAATCGATCTTTCCTCGAACCATCGCGGACTCCGCACGCTGTAAGAAGTTGAAAATGTGTCAAAAGCTCATGGCGACGTGCTTCAGCGAAACAAAGCGCTTCCTGAACTCATCTGTCGTCGTTGAGAAAGAAAAGTAAAGAACGCTTCAAATTTAAAGAAAATTATTGCTAACACGCGAAAGTTACTTATCCAGAATTCAGCCGATTTAAAAGGTGCATTGAAATATCGCCGTCTGCCCTTTCCCTAGAGAAATATTTCTAAACCGACGCCGCCTCGTCGTCTTCAATTTTCAAAGGTTAGTTTTAAAATCATCAGTTGTTGTTTTAATCTAAAATATATAATAACATCATGACAGAACGTTGACGCTTTATAACTGCCTTTTTACATTGAAAGAGTTGAATAGAGATAACAATGATCGTCACTGCGTCAAGTGATTTTCATAATAGCATATTTCCAATGTAGACATGTTAACCCGAAATTTTCGAAGTTGATAGAAAATGGAAAATAACACTGCGTACGCAACACTGTGTACTGGACTGTGCTAAACCACGAAACAGCGAAACGAAACAGCGAAACAGCGAAACAGCGAAACGAAACAGCGATTTTTTGTTTATCCTTTTAACAAATCTCACGGGAAGTGATACATGGAGGTCGTGGAAGGTCATGACGTCTTCGTGGAGGGGAGGGCCAACTTCGGAAGTGCTCGGCGCATCTTCGGAAGCCGTCGGAACATCATCGGAAGTTGTCGGAACAGCTTCGGAAACCGTCGGAACGACTTCGGAAGTGATCGGAGAACCTTCGGAAGTCATCGGAAGGTGGTCGGAAAGCTCTCGTGGGACGTCGGAAGGTGGTCGGATGGGGTCGGAAGGTCTTCGTAAGGACATCTCGAAGCGGTAGGGCTGGTACGTTGGTTTCGCTGCTGGGGGTGGGATATCAATGGTGGGTATAGTCAGCGGCGGCTTCCTCTTTGGCGGACAACCATTGATATGGTTGAAGAAACCACGAAAAGCGAAACCACGAAAACCAGCGAGAGATGGCCTTACGAAGACCTTCCGACCCATCCGACCACCTCTCGACGACTCCCGAGAGCCTTCCGACCATTTCCGACAACATTCCGACCACTTCCGAAGTTTATCCAACCACTTCCGAAGTTGCTCCGACGGTTTCCGAAGTTGTTCCGACAATTTCCGATGATGTTCCGACGGCTTCCGAAGATGGGCCGAGCACTTCCGAAGTTGGCCCTCCGCTCCACGAAGACGTCATGACCTTCCACGACCTCTATGGATTAAAAGGATAAACAAAAAATAGCTGTTTCGCTGTTTCGTTTCGCTGTTTCGCTGTTTCGTTTCGCTGTTTCGTGGTTTAGCACAGTCCCTGTGTACTTTGTTATTTCGAATGTCTAGGATAGTATTATGCTTGTGTCACTTCATATTAAATTAAAATATTTCGCAAATATAAGTAATTCGATCGATCGGATATTAAAATACTATATTTGGGATAAATACTATCAATAGACATTCGAAATAACAAAGTAGACAGTGCTGCATAGACTGTTTCTTTTCTATTATTAAAATCACTTGACGCAGTGACGATCATTTCTATCTCTGTTCAAAAGGCAGTTAAGCGGTAAACGTTATTATATATTTTGGATTGAGTCAACAACTGATAATTTTAAAACTAACCTTTGAAATTGAAGATGACGAGGCGGCGTCGGTTTTGAAGTTCAAAAACGTTCTTTTCGACAAAGGGACAGACGGCGTTCTTGCAGTACTGTATGTGGAATCCTCAAGGGATTCGCAGAGTCGATAGAACAAAAAATCGATTCCATCACAGGATAAAACTTCTTCGCATCAGTGGCAAGGTGCAGCAACTGGCATATAATGGCCACCTGGACAACCTCCCCCTCCCACAAATTTTTTGTTATCACCCAGAATCTGGGTGACACGTGACCAGCCCCTGCCAGGGCCTTTTCGCAGCGCGCGTGGCGGGGGGTCGGCGGCGGGCGGAGATAGGCCCTGGGTACGAGGTTGCGCCGGCGGGTTAAATATTGACCGATGGATGGGGGAAATCCCGCAGGGGGTTAGGTGAAACTGTAGGTTAACAGTTAGAGTCAGTGTGACCAGATTTGGTAAAATTATTAATTTACTTTTGGTAAAATTTCGTCAATTTTGGAAAAAGTTTAGTAATGAAATTTTTTAGTAACATTTTGGTAAATTTTTAGGAATTTTAATTATGCAGAACAGATGCTAAAAGCCTGCGAGATGAACGGAATAGGAAATTAACCGGTTTTCTATGGCGTGTATTCCCCGCCAAAATTAACATGAAAGGCAAATGTTCGGAAAGTCTAAATTTATAACACAACTATGTATCGTGTACACTTAAATCCTGAAACGTCAAATTACGTTCTTTAACATCAAATTGTGAAACATAAATTATTTAACATCAAATTGTGAAACATCAAATTCTTTCTGAAACATCAAATTGTGAAACATCAAATTGTGAAACATCAAATTCTTTCCGAAACATCAAATTGTGAAACATCAAATTGTGAAACATCAAATTGTGAAACATCAAATTGTGAAAACATCAAATTGTGAAACATCAAATTCTGAAACATCAAATTGTGAAACATCAAATTGTGAAACATCAAATTCTCGAAGCCAAAAATAATGTATTCAATTGTTTCCGCCATCTCTAGCTAGGCTCTCTATCCTCCTTTTCGAAAATGGCTGACAACAACTCTTTAACCGGGTCTTCAACACCAGATTTTACAGCGGTCGTATCTCTTTTACGTCAAGCTGAAACGCTTCTATCTACCCAAACGGAATCTCCATCGCCTGAAGATCGATCAATGCATACAAATCCTGGGTCTACAAGTACAACGTAAACAAGTTCAGTAATAACAACACCACATTCGGCCCCGGTTGCTGATCGGGCGCTAAACAATTTTCGCCAAATGTTATGTTTGGCAGTATAGTGGTATAAATAGATCAGTTTCGTTACCGGCTTCAGCTTCACTGGGACAAGGGAGGCCAAGAGCCTTGCCAGCTCCCCCGAAAAAGCGAGCAAGAAAGATCACTTCTTTCGTCATATAAAAAGAAACATGGACGCGCGATTTCTTTTGTCTGGCAGACAGTATAAAATGCTGTCTAGATTATTGGTTCCACCATAACTGTTCTCCAGTTGCGTTATAAGATTTAACACAGTCTGCCTAACAAAACCAAGCATTTGTTCTTCCGCCATTTTGGATCCAATGACTAACTCGGCCATGATTATTAAAACTGGGTTCCACAATTTGATGTTTCACAATTTGATGTTCCAGAATTTGATGTTTCACAATTTGATGTTTCACAATTTGATGTTTCACAATTTGTGTTTCACAATTTGATGTTTCACAATTTGATGTTTCACAATTTGATGTTTCACAATTTGATGTTAAAGAACGTAATTTGACGTTTCAGGATTTAAGTGTACACGATAGTTGTGTTATAAATTTAGACTTACCGAAAATTTGCCTTCAACAATTTTGTTTTGCAGAATAAAATTTGGATGTTAATTTTGGCGGGGAATACACACCATAGTTTTCAGGCTAACCTTGTCGGAGACATGACGTCACTTGCACTCGGCAAAAAGTGGCTGAAAAATGATGGCGTCAGCAGAGGTTTTTTTGGATAACCTTTCATGTTACTCCATCACCAATATAAACATCACTGGATAACATCAAGAGGAAGACACTTAAGGCGGGGGGTTAGGGTTAGGAAACTCATTAGGTGGGGGTTAGGATCTAAGTTGTTTTGGGGTTAGCGGTTATTTCATGACGATTATATACCTCGATTCACTTGGTGATGTTAAACCTCATAGTAGCGACCACTGACCTGTATTTACAACAATCTGTGGGCGAATTATTAAGCGGCAAATGTTTTTTATTTTTCTCGTTTTATGCTTTTAAGGTGGTTTTTAAAGCAACGTTTTTTGACCAGATAACATTATCAATACAAAATAAACGAGTTTGAAATTTGCAATTCCTGATATAATTCCTAATAATAATAATAATAATACGTATTAGGAGCATTATACAATAGTCTCAATGCTCTTACAACAATACATTCTTAATGTTACTTATAAAACTAATTACAGTTTCATTATAAGATACAGCCTAAGAAAAAAACTATTAGTTTTTAAAAAGTCAGCACTTTTCCTTTTTAAAATTATTTAACACAACACATTAATGCTTCTAATTTCCTGTGGTAATGAATTCCACAGTTTGAGTCACCATTTTGGATTTTGGCTCAAGTAGCAGATTTCGGTTAGATGATCTTAAAAGCACTATTAGCGGCAAATCATCCGAGATAATTTCTTGTAAAGTGGATGGCTCTCTTCTGGGTGGCTGGATAGTTTCAACAGACTTTTCAATGCCCTTAAGTGTATTGGTGCTTTCTTCATCATTGAAAGGACCTTGGCATACCAGGGCTGTGTTGGCCAGTTGGGAAGAACACATATTCCCATTGCTTTCTCTTCCTTGATTTTGCTTACCACAATTCCTATAAGAAGCATAGAACTTGAGGAGACCCCATATTAATCTAAAAATGCATCTACAAAGGATGCTTCAGGGTCTGTAGGAAACATAGTTGTTGTCAAGCGGTTTATTAATTCTTGAAGCAAGTAAGTCTATATCTGGTGAGTGATCCAGGGCTTCAAATGCCTGTTTTAAAAGTAACTCGTCCAGCATCCATTCCGACTCTTTCATTACGCCTTTATTCAAAATCTGCTATATAATTTAGTTTTCCTACAGTGTACGCACAATACACCACTCCCAGAGCTGTTTTGCCAAAACATTGCATTTTGCCAAGTGGCTAGTACCCAAATGACTAACTACTTCGATGTAAAGTTGTAAAGGTTTTACTGTGCAAGCTGTGTTAAGTTGTCAATACTCAGAAAAACTCTGAGCACCAGATAAACACTTTTATCTTCTAAACACAATTAATGCCCCCGCCCCCCAGGGCCATATAAACGAGAGCCATCAGAAATAATTCAAACAATAATTTGTACGTTTTGTTGTGATCTCTGTAACAATACCATGGATTTTAATAATCGCACGCAATACTATAAATAATTCATGTCGAAAAAGCGTAAATATTAAAAAGATCCAGTACTGCATATAAAAATACATATCATTTTTTAACTGTTCCAATACTATAGACACATATTTTTAATAAAACGTATTAGATGGTTTACAATGCAAACAACACAAATAGCTAGATGTAAAAAACAAATTGCCTGCTGACTCCATGTTCTCCATATTGGATTCCGAAACGTTGCACTTCGAAAACAAATCACGGTGATGCTCCGCCAATAGTCCCCGCCTTAATGACATATGTAGCTATTGTTGTCTAAAGCCCCCGGTACCGTGGCGTAAAAGATGGTCTAATCCACCTATAAATCCCGGCTATTCCCCGCTAGTGCATAAGTTGTCAATACTCAGTAAAACTCTGAGCACCAGACAGGACTCGAACCGTAACCTTCGAGTCCTGTCTGGTGCACTATTATGCTTGGCTATTACTAGTATGTTTACATGGTTTTGTTTTATTTTTGGTGCTCAGAGTAAAACCTTTACTACTTCTGATGCGTTGTCAATTATTAATCTTATGTGCATAGAATGTTTAGTTTTGGCAAATATTTTCAACCCCAGAAGAAATGTGGCCTGTAATTCCACAAAATATATGGGTTCTTTTGCTTCCTCGTGGGTCCTTGCTATGCCTTGACATTCAGCTCCATTGTTGTGAAGCATCTGTGATAATAACTAAAGATTGTTCCAGATGTGAGAACGGTTTAAACGCACCAATCAATGAGTATGCCACCATCTTATTTCACAAATAGTATAGAGGAGCCACAGATCTCCGGGACGCATATTCTATAGCTATTCAAGAAGTAGATAGACAATATTATTTTAAAGTTCGATTGGAAAGAGTTATATATACCAGTTTACTTGTGCTTACCCAGTGGTTTTGTCCACAGGGCCATAGACCTACTTTGGCATGATATACCAACATTATTTCAGGTAATTTAGATGATTATTTACAAGGCAAAACTTATAATGAATGTTCCTCAAACATGATAGACACAGTGACCCTTTTCACTAAACATGGATTACTGTTGCTCAAGAAATACAGTACTCGGATTCCCAATAAACTTGGCCACTATGACAGTAAAACTGACAGCTAAGAAGAAAGCATTGACCCTAAAATTGGATTCATTGCAAGAATGTTATCCAGAAAGCCAATTTCAATATGGGATGTTGCCCATATAATTGGGGAAACTAGTAGCAAGTTTCCTGGGGTTTTTCCTTAACCATCCTTTTTTGGTTGCTTCCTCGGGTAGCAGACACAGAATATCGTTGCATTGAATTATAAGGTTTAGGAGTTGGGTTAGTATTTCTTTATTTCAGGGTTAGGACTAGAGTTTTTATTTGGGTTATGGTCTTGTAAAGTTTCTGAATCCTGGGAAAATAATCTTGATGTTTCTTCCGTACACGAGGAATTAACCTCTTTTTGGGTCTAGTGATTATATACAGGATATAATCTCACTCAGTACTGTTCTGTTATCTGTGTTTCTGAACCATTTTATGTATTTCAGTATATTAATATTTGGAGATTTTTCACTGACTCATGCCTTTGACATAGTTTATGTTGAAAATAACCGACGACTCCTTTCTGCGTTCTAAGTAAGCGTTCTAAGTAAGAGAAAAACTCTTGCTTTCAGTCTCGGTGTGGAGCAAGGAGTGCCTTCGAAATACTTTGGGGGAATATAAATTAGCCCCCTTCTCTGTTTTACAACTAGAAAATTTCTATTGACATCTGTCCAGGCAGAAAAAAGTTTTAAAATACTGCTTACATTAGCTGTACCACATTGTTTTGTTAAGTAAGCTATAAGGTTGGAATAAAGAATTGCATTGACTTACCAAAGATTTTATTTTCTCTAATTTTGTAATTATTTGGTTTAATCGCTTCCCTTTGGAATTGATACTTTTTCCCTCCTGAAAAAATCCTTAAATTTGTGGTTGTAGTTTTTCCCTCCTTGGTGCCAATTCCGTTTGTTGGTCTTGTTGTAATTATAAGACATATTGCTTTTAGATTGAGTTGTGTGGAAACCTTTCGACCCACGACTGGTCTATCACACAATCTATTGAGAGATTACTTTCATTGCCGTCATCCACACATATTGCAGCATATTCGGTTTTAAGGCAGCTTTTATTGTCTCCCTGTGAAGCCCTGAGAGCTCACAACTGACAGGACCCAGTAAAGCTATGGAGTCAACCGATTATGTCAGTAACTGTTTTACATCGGGCTATTTCCTTTTAATCACAGCATTGGCTGTTTCCAGCGTATAAGAGCAGCTTCCACAATGGGTTTATTACTTTATTGTATGTTTGCTACAGTCAAATCAGCACATCGCTGCAACCGGCGAAAATGGCACTGGGATCGGCTGGTCCATTCCATAATGAGATTGGCTTGTCATAAAACTCAATTAATTCAGCCGAGTATAATTTATTCATCTAAATCTGAACGATGTCTTCCAATTTTACAGCTAATTAGAAGTAATAGCTTTTGCTAAATTGAATATATGCTTCTTCATACCTTTTGTAAGAGATAACCATGGATGTATGGTGGATTATTAAGCTTGTTAGCTGCTTTTATGCCAACAAATGCTGACATGAACAACTCTGAAGAGCATTGAATATTTCTCAATTATTCAGGTTAACAAAGTAGACAACGGCAATGGAACAAAGACCACAAAAATTATCATATCTAAATACCAAGAAATTCTTGGTGTCATCTGACCAGCCGATCCCAGAGCCATTTTCGCAGACCTTCCACCGTGGAGACAAAATGCTCTGGGAACGAGGTTGCACATCGCTGATAATGCTGCAATTGGGCCGAAATGTCTGGGTTCACTGGGAAGGAGCAAATCATTGGACAATTGGAAGGACTCCTGTATTTGTCCTGAATCAATTTAAATATTAAAAACAGGGAATTTAAACATGTGTAATGTAAATGTTTCAGCTGTTACATTTACCAAATAGGCTTGTACAGTTTTTTTACACATGGTCTCTGCACGACTGAGGACACATAGTTGAGTGAGATAGTTTGAAGCTGGTTTCAATTTCTTTCATTTGAATTTATATCCCAGAGTAACAAAAGCAAACAAAAAAACCCGGAATGACAACAGTAGATCACTTGAGGACACAACCAATACACAATTATAAAATGTGGCTCTTCTGGAATGTTTTGAAGTAAATGGTGTTATTTTTCATAGAAGGCAACAGGTTGTTTTGAACTTTGAGCTGGAGACTTTGCAGCTGTTACCATTTTAAAGGAGACATTTAATATCTCTAACTAGATTTCATGAAATAACAGACTCTCTTCGTTGGCTGTTGACCCTTATTGGAAGGGCCTGAGTAAATGGATTGAAAAAATTGAGAGCCAAAAGAAATAATTGAAAAAATAATTGTACATGAAGTTGGTTCGACAAAGTTTCTATTCCAGGAAATGAGGTACTGTTGTCGTTTTTGGTGAACGAGAGAAGACAGAAGAAAAGCAGCAGTTTCTTTTTAATAGAATACAACTAGTAATATAAAATAATAAAAAGGCATCAATGGTTGACAATCGGTTCCTTCGATGCTCTGTTGTCGGTGAGGTTCAATTGACCAAGAATCTTGTACAGGTAGGGCCAATTTTGGTGAAATATAGGTCAACGCTGATCAGTTGGTACATGGTATTCACAAGTTGATTAGTATGGTTGCGTGCAGTTTTTGAAGCAATGGGATCATCATCGGAGGCCTTCAGAATGCGGAACAAGAACAAATGATGATAACAGTGAGAACATGATAATTCAGGAAACAATGGGCTGGCTACGACAACATATTGTGCATGGACATCTTAACTCAGATTTCAGACTGTGCTGGTCAGCACAACAATTGGATGTATCAATCCAAGGATGAGAATTTAAGGAGTAAGGATATTTTAAGGACCTTTTAGCATTGGTTCACTCAAGGTTTTCATGTACAAACTTCATGTACAAACTTCCACCATGCAAATTTTCAAGATATATTCAAGGGGGTAAATTTTGCCAGTGTGCAACACTCCAAACTAATTGGCAACCTTTGTAGATGCGAGTTGATGATGTACATGCGATTTTGTTTGCACAAATGATGAACATGTTCGAGATACTTGATACAAGAATTTCTCACAACCTTGTACAGGTTCTTTTTTCTTCTTTTTAGGTGACATTTTTGCTCCAAAAGTTTGTTATTTAGTTTCTATTTTTGCTAAATATTTCTATAAATGGTGGATGCAGAAAACAAATTCTGCAACTCAAAGGTAACAAATCCATAACACATTGCAAATTGTTGTCAGGTAAACACTAGTGTGCGCTATAGAAATTTTCAAGCCCTGCTAATTTATAAATAACTTTATATCATGAAATAAAATTTACTGGAACATCAATTGCACTAAATGTAGATGTAACCACAGAGGTAGTTTAAGATGACCTGCTGTCAAATATTTACAGTTTGTAACTTGCAGTGTCAGAATACTTTTTTTGCTCACTCAATATTCTTAACAAAAGATCAAAATATGAAAAGATGTTTTCACTCACCTAATAACTATTGTAGCTACCACCAGATCTTCTACCTCCACCACTATCATATCTACCAGCACCACCACCACCACCACCACCACCATAGCTTCTACCACCACCACCACCATAGCTTCTACCACCACCACCACCACCGTAGCTTCTACCACCACCACCACCACCACCATAGCTTCTATCACCACCACCAGTTCTAGGACGGGCCTTGTTCACAGTAATTTCCCTGCCATCGAAATCCTAAAAGTGAAGCAGCAGAGAATGTAAATCAAACCATCTTTCAATCCCTGTCAGGGACTCTGAGGAACACATCAGTGGGATTTCTTGTTACATATTTTAGCATTTTATATGTTTAACTCGAGGTTTATAAACACACAAGGTTTGCATTTACATGATAAAAAGTTTGCCATGACCTTGTTTGCACCCAGGGGTCTTCAAAAGTTCGATATGTTGGTGAATTAGCCACCCAAATAGGAAGATTTTGCTAATTTTTTCTATAAATGGGCAGGTGCAGGAAACAAATTCTGAAAATCAAATGGAACAAAGCCCTATTGCAAACTGTTGTCAGGTAAACTCTAGCATCCACTATCAAATTATTCATGGTAGATTTCATAATTTCAGTATCACGACAGAATAGTGCTGTATCCTGTGGATATTGGGTGGGATACTGCAAATTTCAAGCCCTGATATAACACACCCAAGTTTTGGATAAATGGTTCATTTCACCTTTCCGGTTTATGTAGGCAAACAAAAATAACAGTTGATTTCTGGTTTCAGAGCAACTGCACAATACAATGCCAATTTTTCAAGCTTTATTCTGAGCATCAAAACTAATTGAACCCCTATATAAATATCACCATAATGCTAACACCATTAAGTGTAAAGTAATTGTTTACGCACTCTGTGGCTCCCATAGGGGTATCTAGTATGTATTCCTTATAAGGAGGTACAAATAGAAGGCATTGACGAGAAAATAGAGTGAATTAATGCACAAATAGCTGATACGTTCCACCCTTGTACCAGCCTCCTAGTTAATTTGATTGTAACCAACCCCAAAACAACAAAGGTCCTAACCCTAACCCCCCCTAACAAGTTTTCTAACCCCTCCACCTTTTTGGTATACTAAAGAGCCACGACCATATTGTTTCCCAAACGCCTGGAATTACAATCTCGTGCCCAGCCTACTCTCACCATTTTAAAAATGACGACCATTCATCTGATTGTCTGGGTCACTGTGCTTTTCCGTATTGACTGAAAAGCCACGGAGCCCGTGTCGCCAACCTATAAGTCTCAAAAGTGGCATTGCATTATGCAGTTTAGCCCTGGTTTCCAACCAACCTGTTCAATATTGTGAATCATCTGAATGACTTATTAAAATGTTTTCTGACCTACCTAACCCATACAAAATGCATTTCGCAACTGGTCCCCCCGGTTTAGTCTTAAAGTGTATGTGTTCCGACACTCGAAATTTTCCTTCACCATAAATCCTTTCAACATGTAGTTTGATCGGGTGAAATGCCAAATATTACCTATGGTGTACCCGGAATCTTATCCCGGCATTACCACCATATATACAGAACTCGTGACTGGGCTCTCGGCAACGGCTTCCATGGCTCAGTGGGCGGGGCACTGCACTAGCATCGCAGGTTCAATTCCAGCCGGAAGGCCTTGAAGTTGCATTTTTCACAACTGGTCCCAGTTTGGTCTTAATGTATTATAATTGTTTGACTTGGTAAAAAGATGCATGGCTGCTACATGCAAATTGTGGGAAATTCTAGGAAAAATTACACAATACGGAACTTTCCAGTTTGGATTTTGGTGTAAATATTACATTTTAATTTAATTATGGCGTTATATTCGGGCGATTATTCCGGGGGGGGTTACTCTGGGGGGGATTATTCATGATCAGAACTTACTGTTTTATCAAGTGCATCAATCGCGTCGCTGGCATCCTTGCCATTCGCAAACGTCACAAAGGCAAACCCTTTCGCTCTCCCAGTATCTCTGTCCGTGATAATGTTGACTACATAAAGAAAGAAATCTCAATATTAGAAATAAAATGGTCAACGAGGGCCACGATCAGGCAAGAAGCCTCACAGACAGCGAGACTTAAAAAACACACGAAGCTAAGAAAACATTTTTAATAACCTAGGGTGTGATAGACCAAGAATATTCACAGGTTCAAATCAAGTTGGCTAGCGCAGCAAACAAAGAAACGAGGACCGAAGCCTTCAAACGAGAAGAAGCTGTAATTTTTCTACAACCAACTTACCCTCATCGATATGGCCGTATTTCTGAAATAAATCCCGAATGCCATCTTCATCTACTTTGTAAGGAAGATTACCAATGTACAGCTTCCCTTCTTCGCCCATTTTTACACGACAAATTCACGGGAACGTATTCTTTTTAACAGAAACTTTAACTATCTCCTCCGAAGACCTTCACTGAGCAACAAACCACGCGTTTTAAAATGAAACCGGTTTGGAAACCAGTTTTTCTAGGTCGAGTTTTTCCACAGTCGCTTGAGCCAGCGGAGACCGGAAGAAAATATGCGCTTGAGTTGGTGCCCATCTCTGTCAGCAAGGGGATTTGTCCCCCCCCACTTTTCTTCAAGACCAATTTTGAAATTCTTCTAAATCCGGCGAGAAACGCTTGTGCGGGGGGGGGGGGCGGCGGTGTTAGGGTTTTCGTGCAAGATTGACACTTAATATTAGGGTTAGCATTATAGGATAGGATACAAGTGGAGTTCCACCTTTGTGTGTTTGAGCACTTCGCGAATAGCTAATAACCTAAGTAATCCAAGTCGATTTTATGAATTATTTGGCATCTTTGTAAAAGCAAAGTAAGTTGGCCAGGTAAGATCTCTTAAACTGGTTTGATGAACTGAACAAATTGTTTTAAATAATCAAGAACATTATTTACATCCCAAATATTGGAATATTTTGGTAAGCATGGTTTCAACTCAAATACTCCTTTTAAGAATCTACAAACTAACGAGTCTCCTCGCGGCATTTGGTATAACTGATGAAAGTGCCGATCAAACGGTATTAATAGTGCTGTAACCCCTATTTTAGTTGTTCCCAGATTATATGGTGTAATGTTTTCTTTGTTGTACAAATAGGTTTTGTTTTGTAGTTCCTTTGGGGAAGATAACTTTCGGGAAGCTAAATATCCCTACCTTAAATAACCATTAATTCGCGTTTAAACTAGTTTAATTAAAAAATAACGTCGGTGACCCCCCAACTTTTATTTTGTTAAAAATTTTCTTTTAGTATTTGTAATCAATAGGCCAATTTAAAACAAATTCTGTAGATGAAAAAAAAATGTATCAAAAATAATCATGTTTTTTTTATTTGATAAATTTTGGATCTACAGAATTTTTTATAGTTTAAACGCCAATTAACGGCCATTTTGAAACGTCATTGTTGCCATAGCAACCACAGTTACGCACTTTTTGTTACAGTTTCTGATTCTCAAAATGTTCTATACAAGACAGTTTCATTCATCTAACAAAATATCAATGTATAATATTTTGGGTGTGAAACATGTGTTTTCCACTTTTCAAGAAACTGTATGGAGCCACTTTAAGACTTTTCCTTTTTAAAATTAATAGTTTTTTTCTTAGGCTTTATCTTATAATGAAACTGTAATTAGTTTTATAAGTAACATTAAGAATATATTGCATCTAACAAAATATCAATATGCAAGATTTTGGGTCTGAAATGAGTGTTGAGAAATGTTGGGGGGCATGTTGGAACCCCACAAAGGGAACTCCAACATCATGTAATTTACTCCGGCTTTCGACCATGTCATATATATTCAAACATAGAAAAATATTGTGAATTATTGGGTGTAGTTTCTAAAAATATATGGTTTTATAGGGTTTCTTTCAATATCTCTTCCATAATATGCAGTTACATTTGCCCATTTGCCCATGAGTATAGTGAATATCTGCTTGTGCTCCCCCTTAACACACCAATGCTTCTAATTTCCTGTGGTAATGATTCCACAGTTTTGGTGGCGGAAACCGAGAATGTTCTGTCTCCATGAATCACCATTATTATTTTGGCTCAAGTAGCAGATTTCGGTTTGATGATCTTAAAGCACTATTAGTGGCAAATCATCCGAGATAATTTCTTGTAAAGCGGATGGCTCTCTTCTGGGAAGTCGTTCGTCTCCAGTCTCCATTTTGAGAGAACTTTCCAGTGTATTTCTGCTGATCATAGCGCCTGCGCACTAGATAGTACTCGCCAGAACCATGTTGAGCCCGCCAACACCACTAACCCAGCGATGACATGTTGTCGCCAAACAGTCGCAAAACGCTTGTATATTTCAAAATATGTAAATATTTAGTATGTAAATATTTAGTATCTTAATATGCGCACGTGGAGAAGAGAATACATGACATGTGACAAACTCTAATATATTTCGATTTTGTGATCGATATATTAGTTACTGTGGAGTCGTGGACTGACTGACAAAACTATTTGTGGACTGACACAATATACTATTTGTCGACTGAAAAATATATTTGTCGACTGAAAAATATATATGTCGACTGACAAAATATATTTGTCGACTGAAACTATTAGTACTGCGCATTGCATATATGGACCACCGGTCCGCATTAAGCATTTCTGCATTTGCCATAGAACGTTCGTAAAGTCACTTACTAGTCATAGATGCTTTTAAATAAGTGATAAAACGTGCTGTGCTGCGTAGAAATACAAATCAAAATGTATCAAAAAGGTTGGTGTACTGCCGAAACAGTGTGTAAGTTGTCTAACATTTCGAGCGAAGGCCCTTCGTCAGAGTGAAACATGAAGTGAAATAATCACTCAGTTATTATTTCACTTTACGTTTCACACTCCGACGAAGGGCCGCTCGAAACGTCAGACAACTTACACACTATTTCATAGACTTGCGACTCCAAATCTGCCTCTTGATTGTTTCGGGTTTGTTTAAAGACGGATAACCCGTCTTCTTGAAACAAACCCATCTTCTTGAAACCAAACCACTCTCGAAACAAACTCGTCTTTAAAGAAACAAACCTGTCTTTAAAGAAACTCGAAACAAATCTAACTATTTCACTATTTCAGCAGTACGCCTAATTTCGCTTTCCGAGTTCCGACCGTTTGGCGAACTGGTTCGTAATATTTACGACGGACATGTTACCGCTGGGTTAGTGGTGTCGGCGGTGTAGTAGTTCTAAAAAATGTGAAGGTCCTTTTGAGTCATCCCTTTTAGCCTTCACCCAGTTATGTTCTGTTATCTCTGTGTTTCTGAACCATTTTATGTATTTCAGTATATTAATATTTGGAGATACTTCACTAGCAAATTTTGACATTATAAAAATGTAGAGATGTCAGACAATTCAAAACTCATGCCTTGGACATCAGACAATATTTCTTTGTTACAGAGGTTAGATCTATCCAGGCAGAAAAAAGTTTTTAATACTGCTTGCTTTAGCTATACCACATTGTTTTGTTAAGTAAGCTTAAGGTTGGAATAAAGAATTTCCATTGACTTGTACCAAAGATTTTATTCTCTAATTTCGTAATTATTTATTAATATTTTTTATTAATTATTTGGTTTCGATTTGGAATTGATAGGTTTCCCTCTCCTTAAATTTGTTGTCGATGTAGTTTTTCCCACCTAATTATAAGACCTACTGCTTTTAGATTGAGTTGTGTGGAAAACTTGTTGACCTACGACAGGTCTCTTTAGCATCTCACAAAGTATTGGGGAGATTACTTTCATTGCCGTCATCCACACATATTGCAGCATATTCTGTTTTAAGGCAGCTTTTATCGTCTCTGTGAAGCCCTGAGAGCTCATAACTGACAGGACCAAGTAAAGCTATGGAGTCAACCGATTATGTCAGTAACTGTTTTACATCTGGCACTTTCTTGTTAATCAGAGCATTGGCTGTTTCCAGCAATATAAAAGCAGCTTCCCCAATGGTTTGTTGTGTGTTTGCTACTGAGTCAAATCAGTGCGTCGCTGATAATGCTGTAATTGTGCTCAAATTTCTGGGTTCACTGGGAGGGAGCAAATCATTGGACAATTGTTGGACTCCTGTATTTGTCCTGAATCAATTTAACTTTTAAAAGCTGGGAATTTAAACATGTGTAATGTAAAAGTTTCAGCTGTTACCTTTACCAAATAGGCTTGTACAGTTAAAACACATGGTTACCAAATAGGCTTGTACAGTTAAAACACATGGTCTCTGCACGACTGAGGACACATAGTTGAATAAGATAGTTTGAAGCTGGTTTCAATTTCAGAGTAACAAAAGCAAACAAAAAAACTGGAATGACAACAGTAGATCACTTGAGGACACAACCAATACACAATTATAAAATGTAGCTCTTCTGGAATGTTTTGAAGTAGATGGTGTTATTTTTCATAGAAGGCAACAGGTTGTTTTGAACTTTGAGCTGGAGTCTTTGACATGCAGCTGTTACCATTTTAAAGGAGACATAAAGGATATTTAATATCTCTAACTAGATTTCATGAAATAACAGACTCTCTTCGTTGGCTGTTGACCCTTATTGGAAGGGCTGGGTAAACGGATTGTAAAAATTGAGAGCCAAAAGAAATAATTGAAAAAATAATTGTACATGAAGTTGGTTCGACAAAGTTGCTATTCCAGGAAATGAGGTACTGTTGTCGTTTTTTGGTGAACGAGAGAAGACAGTAGAAAACAGCAGTTTCTTTTTAATGGAATACAACTAGTAATATAAAAGTGAACTATAAAGGCATCAATTGTTGACAATCTGTTTCTTCGATGCTCTGTTGTCGGCGAGGTTCAATTGACCAAGAATCTTGTACAGGTAGGGCCAATTTTGGTGAAATATAGGTCAACGCTGATCAGTTGGTACATGGTATTCACAAGTTGATTAGTATGGTTGCGTGTAGTTTTTGAAGCAATGGGATCATCATCGGAGGCCTTCAGAATGCGGAACAAGAACAAATGATGATAACAGTGAGAACATGAATATTCAGGAAACATTGGGCTGGCTACGGCAACATATTGTGCATGGAAATCTTAACTCAGAGATTAGACTGTGCTGACCTCTGAATGTATCAATTCAATGATGAGAATTTGAGGAGTGCATACACGTGTTCAAAGGATATTTAAAGCACTTTTTAGCATTGGTTCATGCTGCATTGTTTTCATGTACATTGCAGCATTATATTCCTGCCCAGAAACTTCCACCATGCAAATTTTCAAGATGTATTGAAGGGTAAATTTTGCCAGTGTGCAACACTCCAAACTAATTGGCAACCTTTGTAGATGCAAGTTGATGATGTACATGCGATTTTGTTTGCACAAATGATGAACATGTTCGAGATACTTGATTTTCTCACGACCTTCAGATACAAGATTTTCTCACAACCTTGTACCCAGGTTCTTTTCTCTTCTTTTCAGGTGACATTTTTGCACAGAAAAATACAAGGAAAATTACATTGTGTCCAAAAGTTTGTTATTTATTTCTATTTTCACTAAATATTTGGATGGTGGATGCAGAAAACAAATTCTGCAACTCAAAGGAAACAAATCCATAACACATTGCAAATTGTTGTCAGGTAAACACTAGTGTCCGCTATAGAAATTTTCAAGGTATCCTGTTGGCATGCCGAAATTTCAAGCCCTGCTGATTTATAAATAAGTTTATATCATGAAATAAAGTATTGCACTGAATGTAGATGTAACCACAGAGGTAGTTTAAGATGACCTGCTGTCAAATATTTACAGTTTGTAACTTGCAGTATCAGAATACTTTTTTTGCTCACTCAATATTCTTAACAAAAGATCAAAATATGAAAATATGTTTTCACTCACCTAACAATTATTGTAGCCACCACCACCAGATCTTCTACCCCCACCATCATATCTACCACCACCACCACCACCTCCACCATAGCTTCTACTACCACCACCCCCACCACCATCATATCTACCACCACCACCTCCACCATAGCTTCTACCACCACCACCACCACCACCACCACCATAGCTTCTACTACCACCACCACCACCACCACCAGTTCTAGGACGGGCCTTGTTCACAGTTATATCCCTGCCATCGAAATCCTAAAAGTGAAGCAGCAGAGAATGTAAATCAAACCATCTTTCAATCCCTGTCAGGGACTCTGAGGAACACATCAGTGGGATTTCAGTGTCAGTGGGATTTCTTGTTACATATTTTAGCATTTTATATGTTTAACTCAAGGTTTATAAACACACAAGGTTTGCATTTACATGATAAAAAGTTGTCCATGACCTTGTTTGTACACAGGGGTCTTCAAAAGTTCGATATGTTGGTGAATTTATTAGCTACCCAAATAGGCAGGTGCAGGAACAAATTCTGAAAATCAAAGGGAACAAAGCCCTATTGCAAACTGTTGTCAGGTAAACTCTAGCATCCACTATCAAATTTTTCATGGTAGATTTCATAATTTCAGTATCACGACAGAATAGTGCTGTATCCTGTGGATATTGGGTGGGATACTGCAAATTTCAAGCCCTGATATAACACACCCAAGTTTTGGATAAATGGCTCATTTCACCTTTCCGGTTTATGTAGCCAAACAAAAATAACAGTTGATTTCTTGTTTCAGAGCAACTGCACAATACAATGCCAATTTTTCAAGCTTTATTCTGAGCATCAAAACTAATTGAACCCCTATATAAATATCACCATAATGCTAACACCATTAAGTCTAAAGTAATTGTTTACGCACTCTGTGGCTCCCATAGGGGTATCTAGTATGTATTCCTTATAAGGAGGTGCAAATATAAGGCATTGACGAGCAAATAGAGTGAATTAATGCACAAATAGCTGATACGTTCCACCCTTGTACCAGCCTCCTAGTTAATTGGATTGTAACCAACACCAAAACAACAAAGGTCCTAACACTAACCCCCGCCTAACAAGTTTTCTAACCCCTCCACCTTTTTGGTATACTAAAGAGCCACGACCGTTTTGTTTCCCAAATGCCTGGAATTACAATCTCGTGCCCAGCCTACTCTCACCATTTTAAAAATGACGACCTTTCATCTGATTGTCTGGGTCACCTGTGCTTTTCCGTATTGACTGAAAAGCCACGGAGCCCGTGTCGCCAACCTATAAGTCTCAAAAGTGGCATTGCACTATGCAGTTTAGCCCTGGTTTCCAACCAACCTGTTGAACATTGTGAATCATCTGAATGAGTCATTAAAATGTTTTTTGACCTACCTACCTACCCCATACAAAATGCATATGAAACTAGGTTAATGCGATATTGAAAAATATTGATATTGAAAATTTTTTCCGATAATATCGGCAATATCCAGGGGTGGAATTTCATCGCGGCAATTGCCGTTGTTGGAGAGGAAAATGCCGTCGATCATTGCTGGCAACAACGACAATTTTTTGCCGTCGAGTAACTTTTTAAGTTTTTAATAGTTTTTGAGGAAATTTTAGATTTTCTCCTTAATATATTCCATCCTTATAATCTTTAATATAAAATCTTTAATTTTGTGCGAATTATATGAAATCGATCGGGCAGTCATTTTGAACAGTTTCATAAGGTAGAATTGAGATACTTCATGTAATTCGCAACGTTATGGATACTTTTACGCGAACATCCGCTGAGCCGCACATCCTATTGTCATAGCAACAACATAAATATGCCGTGGATTGGACAGAAATTGCCGTCGAGAGCTGCTGCACTCTACGGCAATTTTTGACGTCATTGCCGTGGAGAGGTTTTAGGGAAATTCCAGGCCTGGCAATATCGAATATCGAAACAAATACGAAAACTCAATTTACCTTGGTGCACGCGCGGTAAGCGCAGGCAAAAAAAAAACGCCAAAAAGTTAAAACGTTAAAGGTTTAAGCATGGAATGTTCAATCTACAGAGAGTAATTATCTACAATTTTTTGCATTCTATGAAGAGAAATTTACAAATTTTCAGCAAGAAACACCAACATGTTTGCTTTGTTTGGCTTAAGTAGGACTCGTTTTTCGACATTTTAGAGACTTGAGTTGATTGAACACTGAACGTTAACGAAATTAGTTTGGCTACTTCACGACAGAACTGCGGGATTAGAAAGAGCCGTGATATTCGCAACTTTATTTTTAAACCTGGTCTACGCGTAACTGCTAAACTGCGTAAGTTCTATTTAAATCTATTTCAATGCCGCCATTCAATTGATTCAAATCATTAAGAGCACGTGCTTTGTCTTGTGGCTGACAGTTATCTCACCTATTTTCACACAGTGTTACCAAGCCAAGACTTTTAGTTTGAGAAATACATTAACTGATTCGAATTAGCGTAATTATACTTTGTTTACATCGCTATTTCAGTTGTCTTCCTACGAGACATCTCGTCTATGGGAGGTAAATATAACGTTCGATATTTTCGATATGCGTAAAATTGAAAATTAAAATATAGATATTTCTCGAAAATATCGATATCGCATTAGCCTATATGAAACCTGAAACCAACTATTAATGTATTACATGTTGAAAGGATTTATGGTGAAGGAATGTGTTGGAATACATACATTTTAACTTTCAACATGTAGTTTGATCGAGTGAAATGCCAAATATTACCTATAATATACCCAGAATCTTATCCCGGCATTACTACCACCATATATACAGAACTTGTGACTAGGCTCTCGGCAACGGCTTCCGTAGCTCAGTGGTCAGAGCACTGCACTAGCATCGTGGGTTCAATTCCAGCCGGAAGGCCTTGAAGTTGCATTTTTCGCAACTTATTTATTTATTTACTTTGCCTTGATTATGTAGTTTATATAGTGAAATTTATAATGATCCTATATTACAAGGCTTGTAAAACCGCAACAGCAATCGCCAATTACTGCGG
Source organism: Chrysogorgia sp. JL179-B06 (assembly GCA_035772405.1). Classification (NCBI taxonomy): domain Eukaryota; kingdom Metazoa; phylum Cnidaria; class Anthozoa; order Scleralcyonacea; family Chrysogorgiidae; genus Chrysogorgia; species Chrysogorgia sp. JL179-B06. Next base: position 1,162,573 of record JAYKKM010000213.1, on the reverse strand, counting down.
TTCGATTAGTATAGGAAATAACACGGTCGGTGAAGAACCAATGAAAAATCACACGCGTGCTCGGCGAAACATTTACAATACTGGTCCCGGTTTGGTCTTAAAATGTATGTATTCCAACACTCGGAATTTTCCTTCACCATAAATCCTTTCAACATGTAGTTTGATCGAGTGAAATGCCAAATATTACCTATTAATGTATTATATTTGTTTGACTTGGTAAAAAGATGCATGGCTGCTACAGGGAAATTGTGGAAAATTCTAGGAAAAATTACACAATATGGAACTTTCCAGTTTGGATTTTGGTGTAAATATTACATTTTAATGTAATGTATTTATTATATTTATGTGTTGTTCGAAGGGCGTTTAATATTCGATGGACGATTATTCCGGGAGGGGGGATTATTCCGGGAGGGGCTATTTTCTAAAAATCATGATCAGAACTTACTGTTTTATCAAGTGCATCAATCGCGTCGCTGGCATCCTTGCCATTCGCAAACGTCACAAAGGCAAACCCTTTCGCTCTCCCAGTATCTCTGTCCGTGATAATGTTGACTACATAAAGAAAGAAATCTCAATATTAGAAATAAAATGGTCAACGAGGGCCACGAGGCAAGAAGCCTCACAGACAGCGAGACCGTTAAAAACACACGAAGCTAAGAAAACATTTTTAATAACCTAGGGTGTGATAGACCAAGAATATTCACAGGTTCAAATCAAGTTGGCTAGCGCAGCAAACAAAGAAACGAGGACCAAAGCCTAATAAACGTGAAGAAGCTGTAATTTTTCTACAACCAACTTACCGTCTTCGACAGTGCCGTATTTCTCAAATAAATCCCGAATGTCATCTTCATTTACTTTATAAGGAAGATTACCAATGTACAGCTTCCCTTCTTCGCCCATTTTTACACGACAAATTCACGGGAACGTATTCTTTTTAACAGAAACTTTAATTATCTCCTCCGAAGAAACAAACCACGCGTTTTAAAATGAACCAGTTTGGAAACCAGTTTTTCCGGTCGAGTTTTTCCACAGTCGCTTGAGCCAGCGGAATCCGCAAAAAAATATGCGCTTGAGTTGGAATGTTATCTTGAAACTGAGAGAATGCTTGGAAAATATTTGTGTGAATCGAAGACATTTTAAAACCGCAATACAAGAAGTCAATATTGCAACTTGGAAGGAATGGTATAGGGCAATTTTAATTACAGACGATATATGGTACATCATCACCAACCTCGTACCCAGGGTCTTCTCAGGAGGGAGCGCCCCAAGGGAACCACTGAGCAAGGGAACGCAGGCTCTGGGTACGAGACAATCTCGTTCCCAGGCCTGCATTCCTTGTGGACTGCGCCACCAAGTATCGGGTGCCTAAGTACGTCATGTTAGGATACATATAGAGGTTTGAGTGTATGTATATATGTTATATATGTTGTGTCATATTGTGGTTTATGGTGGTTTACGGTGGGTCCTGTGGTAGTTCTTGGTGGTTCATGGTGGTTTGTGGTTGTTCATGGTGGAAGGTGGTTGCTCATGGTGGTTTGTAGTGGTTTGTGGTGGTTCATGGTGGTTTATGGTTGTTCTTGGTGGTTTACGGTGGTTTGTGGTTGTTCGTGGTGGTTCATCGTGGTTTGTAGTTGTTCATGGTAGTTTACGGTGGTTTGTGGTGGTTTGTGGTGGTTTGTGGTGGTTCGTGGTGATTTGCGGTGGGTTGTGGTTGTTCATGGTGGTTTGTAGTGGTTTACGGTGGTTTGTGGTGTTTTTTTGTGGTTTACGGTGGTTTGCGGTGGTTCATGGTGGTTTGCGGTGGTTCATGGTGGTTTACGGTGGTTCATGGTGGTTTACGGTCGTTTATGGTGGTTTGTGTTGGTTTTGTGGCAGCTCTTGGTGGGTAGGTAGTGGTTTGTAGCGTTTTTGTAGTCGTTCATGTCTTATTATTGCTCCTGGTTGTTCTTGGTTGTATGCACGATGGTTCAGTAGTTTTTTGTTGTTGCTTGTATCGCCTTTCGTCTAAATAATTGCCAATGCTCATTGCTCGTGTTATTTTATGTGTGTGTATCACTGACCTCTATATATAACTGGACTGGTTGCTCTCGTTGCAAATGACTCACGGCAGGTGACTGAAAAATGATGGCGTAGCAGAGGTTATTTTTTTCATGGTAGTGACTACTGGTCATTGGATTGTTGGCGCAAGTTTGTCCAACGACCAATCAAATTTGTTTTAACGATAACTATGGCGTCAGCTGGAGTACTTTTTCCCGTGTCGTGACACAAACGGCATTTTCTCTCTTCAAAAACGAGACTGCACAAAAAACCTTGAAAGTGGAGATGTTCTTTATGACCAGATAACTTTCCACTAAATTCTAAAGGCCGTCAACACTAGTTGTCAACACTCGGAGGACGTATGAAATTATTTTTGGTTGTATGACATTTAATCTCTTTTTAAACTTTTATCCTCAGGTGAGATATAAAGTGCGAACTTGTTGCTTTTGTTCTTGAAGGTTGTTTATCTATAGAAACTTTTTACAGAAAAAAGAATGCTCAATAGATATTGGATACGTGTTTACTGTTTTTTAAAAAGTAATCCGGCCGAAGAGCGGTCAAGAGAAGAGTGGCTGTCAGGCTGAAGCATGATAAACATAACCCAGTAAACATTAAAACACAAATTATATCACGAATTGCAAATTTCAAACTCGTTTATAACTTTATTTTGTATTGATTGCTTTAAAAACCACCTTAAAAGCATAAAACGAGAAAAATACTGTATATTTGTATTTAATTTTTCAAAGTAAAAACATTTGCCGCTTAATAATTCGCCAACAGATTGTTGTAAATATAGGTCAGTGGTCGCTACTATGAAAAAAATAACCTCTGCTGACGCCATCATTTTTCAGCCACTTTTTGGCGAGAGCAAGCAGTCCAGTTATATATAGAGGTCAGTGGTGTGTATGCATGCAGGTCTGTCTATCTAAGCAGTGTTAGCGCCATTATCAATTTTAGTTGTGTAAATGAACAACAGTGTCGGATTTTTCGATAGCGTAAATACGAGGATTTGAAAAAAAATAGTCAGGCTAATTTGAAATGGGATATAACTGATTACCGATTAGCACGTAATGAACACGTGCTTCCCTTTTCAAAGATATAGCCTTAAGCGTGTTATTGTTTGTACTTCTCTGGATCAACGTGCTCTATTTGTCATCGTGATCGTTCTAAATCACATGTTCTTCTATTTACTGTGCATCATCTATATTAAAACGAGTTCGAGAAGGATCACTGGTACCAACGACGAGGTAACTTTCCGCTCTCCTTTTTTTATTCATACTGAATAGATTAAATGGTCAGACGAATAGTCTTTGATGACCAACAATAATAATATTAATATTCATTCAGCATTACGTACATGACGCATCGAAACTTATTACGCAAATATTTATAATATTTCGATTCTTATTTTTGGATATGTTTATAATATATTTTATTATTCTTGTATTTGCAAGCCTTTGTTCAACAAATGTGATACACCTATCGTCCAAAGGAGCAAATGCCTTGAACGAATTATTGCAGGAGTTCAGTTTATATATATATATATATATATATATATAGAGAGAGAGAGAGAGAGAGAGAGAGAGAGAGAGAGAGAGAGGTATGGGCACTTTTGTAACCTTGACAGGGCACTTTTGTAACCTCATAGGGCATTTTTGTAACCTTGTAGGGCACTTTTGTAACCATAGGGCATTTTTGTAACTGTGGCATTTTGGTAACGTTTATAGGGCACTTTTGTAACCCTTGCAGGGAATTTTTGTAACCCTTGCAGGGAATTTTTGTAACCTTTTCTGGTATTTTGTAACTTTCTTCTGATGTTATTTAGACCATTTCTTAGTAGATATAAAATGGTAGCAAGTGTTCATTCCTCTTTAATTAACCGTTTTATACACTCGAAACATACACGAAAAGCCTATGTATCGTCGTGCGTTGTTTGATGTTATGTCCGCTATCTTTGACAGTCAAAAAGTTCAAATAAGATATAATGCATTTCTTCTCATGTTCTGAGTGTAGGCATTTTGTAGGCATTTTGTAGACATTCTAAAGTTCCTGGGATAAGGAGACATACATAGCATTTTGCCGCAGAGTAATAATAATAATAATCAAGGCAGATATAGTTTATATAGAGCTACACCACATTGAATTCACACGAATTTAATTGAATTTAATTAAAATTACATGTGAAAGTTCATTAACCATATATATATAGATATAATATATACATGATTCGTTCAGTGCTCTCCTTGATGTGCTAGATTACTTTGTCTTTCATCTACATTACTGTCCTACAAAATATAAAACAAAGGACAGGTAAATTCAGGATGGCCTGACATGGAGGTTATCTGACATACATATATGATGAGTAAATATTATAACAATTTCGTCTTAGCAATTTCATCTTAGCATCTTAGCTTAAATTCTGAGACCGGGATGGGAGTTTTCCAACATTGACTAATAGCAATTAATTTATACTGATATAACGCGAACGTTAGTCCAACAAATACATCGATAAAATTAAATTCGTCAAAGCATTTTATCAATGTGCCTCCATCAGACGTATATGTCTGGAAGAATTTTAATGCAAATATAAATCAAAACGACGATATATAGATATGTTAATGTTAAAGTCCCCCTAACCCCCTTTTTTTTTTGGTTTAGAAAAGCACTCCTAAAATTAGGAAGGATGTTCTTTTAAATTTTGGCGATATCTGTTTTTGTTCTGAAGTCATGTGATGACGTAAGAATCGAAGATCTATTTTCGAGTATATCTTCAAAACCATTCATCAAACTTTCTCCAAACTTTGCATGTATTTACAGACAAACAAACTAAAAAATAGGTACGCTTGGGCGTACATGTATCATCTACTGCGTAGTCGCTAATGTGAAGTATCTAATGGTAATATAAAAACAATGACGTAAACATGTAGAAAACCAATAAGACTGGCACATCAATTGACATCGTTTTCGTCCGTTTTTGTGTGAACGCGCCGTGAAAATGATACTTTTTGAAACGCGTTACAAATAAAAACGCTCGAAAAGGATATTGTGCACATATATAGACTATATAGTGTAAGTGTGACGTATAACAATTCAGGAAATTCAAATTTTTAAAATTTATTTTATATATAAATTTAATATTTAAAGGACTTTGTTACATGAATGTCAAAGTACAGGAAACAATTCAAGATTTCATCAGTTATATATCCAGTAGGTAAGGTAAATATGTTCAGATAAGAACTATCTGTGTACTAGCACTGTAAATTAGTATAAAATGAAGAACAGGATGTCCAGCAATATCATCAAGATAATAAGAGCAACCATATATTGATTGATTTCCAACAGACATGCAGTAGAAGATTAATTAAAATAAATTAATGTCTGCAAATTTTGCAATGTCGGTTCCTTTTTTACACAAACGTTGTATGACGTTGACAACAGGCAGCATACAGTTTACCCCATTAATATAAGGACTTGTTGCAGCAGTTTAGGACTTGTTGCAGCAGTATAGGTCTTGTTCCAGCCGTATAGAACTTGTCACAACAGTATAGTAGTTGTTGCAGCAGTAGGACTTGTAACAACAGTATAGGACTTGTCACAGCAGTGTAGGACTTGTCACAGCAGTATAGGACTTGTCGCAGCAGTATACAGTAGAACTTGTCACAGCAGTATAGAACTTGCTGCAGCAGTATAGAACTTGTCACAACAGAATACAGTAGAACTTGTCACAGCAGTATAGGACTTGTCACAGCAGTATAGCACTTGCTGCAGCAGTATAGCACTTGCTGCAGCAGTATAGGACTTGTCACAACAGAATACAGTAGAACTTGTTGCAGCAGTATAGAACTTGTTGCAGCAGTACAGGACTTATTGCAGCAGTATAATTCACATTAATTTCAGCTGATGAAGGGACGTTGTTCTTGCTTTACACGTACATATTTTGAGCATCATCCCGAACTCACAATTTTGTGAATTCAAACAATAGATAAGTCTTGTCTTATTTAGTTGCAGGGTGAATTATCCCCCAAAAGTAAGTTTAATATGACGGTAGTCCTTTTTTCCACATCACAGAACACTATTGGATAGCAATTCAAAACGAGATTGCATATGGCTTGAATGTTTATGTCCATGTGACATGTTCTGATTTGTTTCTATTTTCTGCACAGTGGTGTTTGTTACCAATGTCCAACTGCTAATGGTTTGATACTGTTGTGTTGAAATCTACAAAACATAATAGTGCATAAATATTATAAACTGTATATTCAGAAATTTTAAATGATAATAATGCATATACATCCTTGTATAAAGCAATGGTTCTTCCACTTTTTGACTACTGTGCTTGTGTATGGGATAGTTGTGGTCAGGGATGCAAAAATCTATGATCTCAATGATCGACTGGATAAGCTACAAAAGCGTGCTGCCAAAATTATTAAAGGCAAAGATGTTACTATAAAACCTTACGTCTGTCTTTGTTTGTCCTCCGAAGAGGGTTATTTGTCCTCCAAAGAGGGTTCATGTTTGTCCTCCGAAGAGCGTAGTAAATCACATTAACGAATTCATTATTAATAATCATGTTGAAAAATACAGAATACTTACCAAATTTGCAGTCTGTTTCTTCGTAATAAACCAAGATTCAAGAAGATGTCATGCGATTACATACTAACAGTTGTAAGTTGTCGTCGTCACCTGGATTTTGATTTGCTCCGAAGGCATTCCTTTGTTAACTGACATTACATATTTACATTACTAGTGCATGCGCAGTAGATGCAAAAAGACAGTTCAAGTTATGTAGTCGTCATAGTAACCTATTTGTTTCCAGACCTCTAAAATCAGGCTCAGAAAATCTTTGTTTTCTGCCAAAGCAGAGTTTACTACAACGTCACACTTTAGTATAAGATTAGTTAAGTTTGTAGCATCTTCCTTCAATATTACCAACTTCAAAATGATCAGCACTTAGTTTTGTTTTTTTAAATTAATAGGTCTGGAACTAATCAGTTACCATGACAACTACATAACTTGAACTGTCTTTTTTAGTTTATTTGTCTGTAAATACATGCAAAGTTTCGAGAAAGTTTGATGAATGGTTTTGAACTTTGAAGATACAGGGTGTATACTCGAAAATAGATCTTCAACAATTCATTTGCATATTACAAAAGCTGTAACAACTTCAGAACAAAAATTATATTGCCAAAATTTAAAAGAACAACCTTCCTAATTTTAGGAGTGCTTTCATTCTAAAAAAGATTGGGGTTAGGGCCTTAGGGGCACGTTAATATTGATAGATACAGTAGATCTACAATGTCAAACACTTTGGCGCCACCTCTAGTCTTACAAATTGCGAGCATCTCACACAAATCTTGGGCTTCAGATTGCAACAATTAGAACTCATTCTGCATTGACAACATGTAGTTAACTTTACCTAGTTTATCTAGTTTATCCATTGTATTATTATCATTACAATAAAATAGTTACCTGATATCTTGAACCACTAGGTTTGTGTGGGGCTTGCTTCAACACATGAGATTCATCGACTTTCAGATTATTGACATTTTTGTGACTTCTCACACAAGCTTCTGTAATGGTATTAAATACAAAGCAAGTGTCAATATTGATTTGGAATTTCTCACTTCAGTTGTATTGTACTATATACAGTGGCACTTAAACGTTTTGTAACTCCTTCGTGTGTGTAAAGTGCAAGTAGTCTTAGTGTACATACAGAGCGATTACATACACAAGATTATGTACTGCGCTCAAAACTGCAGAGACTTCACAAGCTCTGAATTGAGGCATAACTACACAAAGTTTGTGTGTAGTGGGTTTAATGAGAAGGTGAGACATTTCATACTCATTGTGATGTGTCTTCATTGAGGCATAATAAATTATTTTATTTTGATTTGCACAAATTCGATGTCAACATGAAAGAATTAACTATGCCTCAATAGACACTATCAGATGCATATCAATTTCTCACCTTTTGAATATTTTAATACGCCCCACTCACTACACGCAAAAACTTTGTATAGTGCATCTACATGTTATACACGAAGCTTTGTGCATTTTTTGGTGTAATTATATGAAGAGTGGGTGAAAAAATGCTGCGTGTACATGAAGATTACATGCAATTTAGTCGACGAAGGCGTTACAAAACTTTTAACCGTCACTGTACACTAGCCTGCATGCAGACTATACTATCATAGTGAATTAATTTCATTTAATTTTGCATAAGAGCATCGCAGTACATTGAAATGTATGGTGTGGTACGTCCGATGGGAATACAGGCTCAAAAACAACTTTGCTCACTGCCAAATGTTTGCACATGCATGAATTTGTAGCCATAATCTTGCCTTTGTGACAGGTAGTGCTGGGCGCCGGAGGGCCGGAGGCCGGAGTTACGCCGGAGCTCCGGCATTTTTCAGCGTTTTTCAGTCCGACAAGCCGGAGGCCGGAGTTTGGATTTGGGCTTTGGGCTCCGGCTATCTCCGGCTATTGTGAAAAACAACGCCAAAAACAACGAAAAATCTAATATTATAATCTATCTAAATGACCAAAACTATAAGTATAAACCGTTTGACATATGAAATTTGCAAACGTAATTTTACTTGGCAAAAATCTATTTTAAAATAAACCTTCGACAGTGTTGACGAGCGTAGTTGACAGCAGATAATGAATAAGGAAATATAAAACCGCAGAACCGGACACAATGACACATAGCGCGATTGTATGACGCCTTTCTGGCTCACCTGCCCCTTTTCAAGCCAATACAATGCAAATTGAGAACATTACAGTAGACATTTGTCTGGTTTCACCAGACAGCTCTGACAAGTCTTGCTCTTTCATATCTTTCTTGCCCACCATCCTCCGTCACCTCTGAGCGAGTCTTTTTGTTGACGGGAAATATTGTTTCAAAGAAACGTTGCGCACTTCTTCCCGGCAACATTGGTCGTCTTGCATTCATAAAATTTAACAATAAAAGATTTTGAAAAATACCTAGCACTTTGTATTCTGTATTAGTGTATTTCGAGAATCGGAGTAGCTTTTATTCGGTTGTTCTATAAATTTAGAAACGTTTTCATTGCGCTCGGCTGAAATTTCCAGTTGTGAAATAGATAAGACACCCCCGCGTTTGCTCGCTGTTTTACGGGGAGAAGAGCCTGGGAACTAGTTTGAGCCGGAGTCAAAGCCGGAGCCGGATGTAAGAACTGTAAAGCAGCCGGAGCCGGTGCCGGAGCCGGAGCTGAAAAACCGGAGTTTGCACACCTTTAGTGACAGGGCCTCAGCAATGCCAACAACCACCAGTCAGGAGGCTGAGGAAAACATAAATATTGACCAATATATTGTAAATATTATCTGGTATATTAATCAGTGACAATATGAAAGGAGGTTTACCATGATTTTTGGTTTCAATGTTGTAACACTTGTATATAATTAATTTAATGTTTTAAATATCAATGTAAAACAAGGTTAGAACATGTATAGAGGTTTTGATGAACAAGAATTAGCATGCTTAAAAATCCAAACAACAGTGTATGCAGAACTAAATTATCACTATTTTTATATGGCCAGTTTCATCATCAGGATTGACAAAGTTTTCCAGAAATACTGTATGATTGGTCACTGAGTGGGGCTTTCCAAAGCAGTGAAGACTGTTTGGTCGGTCTGTACTAAAATACCACAAGCAGAATAATTTAACTGTAACTGTGTGTGACATCATAACCAGGGTAAAGCAAAATTTTTTATCTAGGCATCCTTGTGTCTTTATATATTTGAAACTCAATTTAAAAAGCATTCTGCAGAGACTCGGCTACCCACAGAGTAGTTTCATCAGGTTTACCCCGGGTGTGATGTCACCAACTTCCCAGTTAATTAGTCAAAGTATTACAACAAGATGGTGGATGGCAGGATTGTCTTTGGTCAAAATTAGTGCTGTTGCTTGGTTACAAGAGTACATATAGTTTTGTTTACTTGAATTACCTTCATAAGCCTGTTTGTTAATCATAAAGACAAAAATTTGAAATTTTGATTTATGTTGCCAATATCCTTTTATATTCATATGAAACAGATTAATACATCTTATAAATGTAAACAAACTGAAGTGGCATTATGGAAACATGTTAAGTTGTTAATAAGTGTTAACTGTTATGAGAGACTTTGTGTTTGAGCTATATTGTTACTAAATTTCATTACTAAACTTATTTTTTTGCAACAGTTAACCATAACCAACAATACTGGAACAGTAAACATTAGCTCAATATTGCAGTTTTGTTGTATTGATGTCTATTATTACTATATTTGAATTAACACAAATTTAATACTTGGAAAACTGTCAAAAACAAATTATCCGGTATCCATCAGGATAATAGGAAATATCCGGCTGGATACGGATAGTGAGTATATCTTGTTGAAAGACGTGCATTGTAGGCAAATTCAGCGATTTGAATTCAATATACACAAATCTATAGTTGTATCAGCTCTAGCCAACAGGGTCAGCCTGGCAAGTAAGCCGGGACCACTATCCGGCCGGATACTAAATCCAGGCACCCCTAAATATGGCATGACACAGTCTTATAAAGTTAATTCTTTCATAAACAAAGATATAATGAGGTTATATAATAATGAAGGAACTGTGCAAAGGCTGGGGTGACTGGCGAGCACGGAGTGATCAGTCAAATACCAAATATGTGTTGATATACACATTGTTGTAGTGAATGTGGGAGAGCTCGCAGTAGACAGATGATACGTGGACAATTGTCAAGCTCATATCCTCAGAAAAATTATTCTGATCAGTCCGTACAGGAATCGAACCTGTAACCTTCTGATTGCCGGTGAAACTTAGATGGAGAGCGAAGGTTACAATGATGTACTGGTACATGTATATTGATATATGTACTGCCTATGCGGCAGTGAACAAGATAGTTGGCTACTGAGAAGATAAAACTGTTAGCAAAGTAATTTGTGTCTCACCCTTATGCTATAAAGGCATCTGACTTCCACCGAATGATTCAGTGTGATAGGTGCAGACAGTGGTGCTGTGATGGTCAGGTCTACACTTCATATCAATGCATACAGTGTAGCACCAGGACCTGCATCCAAGTAACACAAAACCCATAAAATAAAATGATAAAGCCAGAAAAGTATTATTATTTTAACTTACTTTGATAACGTTCACATTGTACTAATGTACTTCTCTAGATGTTCCTGAAGTGGCAAGGTTTGCACCAACTGCTGAATTATCAAAACTCTCAAATTTAACTAGAAGTTGGAGAGGATACAGGAAATGAAATTAGCAATTTAGCACATACATTTTTTAGTTCTAATATCATGTGTCTATATGTGTGTCTGACAGTCTGTCTGTGAGTGTGTCCTTCGTCACATACTGTACAGTATACTTAAACTATATTTCTGTATAGTTTTAATAGAAATACACTAGGCTTATCAATGTCCCAAGTTTACATCAGGCACAGACACTGAGAGTCTGAGATCATTATCTACATGTACATGACATGTATGATTGAAGTGTTAGACCATAATTCATAAACTATAGAATACATAGCAAGAAATATATCCTAAAACTTCTTATATCAGGGTTTTCACAGTTTATAATTCAACGCAAGTGTTTATAGTTGTTATATATTATCAAGTGGTAGAAATATAAACAAACCTTTAACCCAACTATTTTAATATGGACAAAATATATAAACAAAACATTAATTTCTCTTTGAATAGTTGATAAATAAACAGCTATAAAAACTTAATACTGAAAATCTATCCATGTAAATACATGTAGATAATACATAGTCATGATATATGCGACAAAGATATGCCACAGTGAACAAAATTTGGCCTCATATATTTGAAAATACAGGAACGAAGCCCATATTTCGCATTTGCATTGCTGTATTGCACACAACACTATGACTATACATTATACCATGTTTATCGTAACAATCATAGGCTATCACGAAAATAACGATAACAAGGCAACATTAAGTAAAAGGTCAAAACTATTACTTACTTTAAAATCGATGATGCACCCAGGAGACAGATGTAGCCGATGTATTTGAAAGGAATAACACAGTTAAAATTCCGCGCTCTTGCCCGAAATGCAAGAAGACAAAATGAACGCGCTATGACATCTGGGAAGGACATATTAGACCTTATTCAAAAACGGCAAATTTTCCTTGTTAGTATTTTTATCTAAATATTTTTAAATGTAGCATTTTTAAATGTTCAAAAATCATTAGCATAGAATCCTTTCCTTTTTACTTGGCCATTTTTGTGTCATACTTAGTAACCAAAGTTTTTAGAAATTTCACGACACCGCCCCCATGAAAAAGCAAATTTCAGCAGCCCTATATACAACTCATGGAGTTTGTTCTTTGGCAATGGAAAACTGCCTTTAAAGTGCCCATGACCCCAAATATAATATTACTGATATATATTCTACATGAAGTGAAAAGTTGAATGCCAAAATATTTTATGATTTGAACTTTGCGTTGATGTGCTATTACAGGTTTATTTCAACTGAAATTCTAATGATGTGACGTCATTTACGGCATTTGGCTTTCTTTTCTGCTTTCCGTGGGATAGACTGGTTGAAGATTTGAGTGAAAAAGTTGACAAAATCTTTACTATAGTGGTCAAGTACATCATCAACGTTTGAGTTAGATTAATTTGCTTTAACAGTAGAATATTGTATCTGAAATGATGCCGTAAATGACGTCACACTCATTAGCGTTTTGGACAAATAAATCTTTATAAAACATCAACGCAAAGCTCAAATCATAAAATATTTTGGTATTCAACTATTCACTTCATGTAGAATATATATATTACTAATATCGTATTTGGGGTCATGGGCACTTTAAAGCTTTCAAAGACAAACATTGAGTTTGGGAACCATTGTTTAGTCAAATTCCACTTCGTATTTCAGTTTACTGCAGTTTTTAATCAAATATTTTGCCTTTAACATATCCCCTATTAACAAGGTAAATGATATGTCATATAGTTCTCTCGGGAAAAAGTCTTAATTTCCAGAGAAAGAATGTACTGAAATGCGGTAAACTTCCTACAGAGTATAGTATGGACCAGTACTTACACTAGGAATAGTCGCTTTCTTATTTTATTCAGTGTAAATCGGAAATTTAAAAAATTTTGATTTTCTTGCAATAGGGCATTTTTGTAACATCGGTAAATAAACAAAAAGTGTTAATAAAAATCTAAGAAAATTGCAGAAGAGACTGAAATTTTGACATATGTTTTCCTCCATGTGTATGTTTATTCCAACCAAGTTTCATGCGATTCCCTCAAAAGCAAAGTGATAAAATTCATGTTGGTACCAAAAATCGTGCTCCTTCTAAATTCAACCAGAAACTGAGCACGATATATAGCACACTCACTAGATAGTTTGAGTACGCTGAAACAAGAGAACGAAGGTCAGTGCCAGTGAAGGGAATGCACTAAAGAGGCATAAACAGTCGGTATTATATAGTTTTAGTGCGATCCCGCGGTTAAATTGACTTTAAAAACCTTTAGCAATCCGTAGGGCATTTTTGTAACTTTGTCACCACAAAATCAATTATCATGTGAAAAGTATTTATCAGAAACCAATCAAATTAACTGTGACGCAAACTAACATGTTGCTCTACGTTTGTAAAAAAATATAGGCTTCAGTTGATATTTACAATGCCAATTGTTAACAAGGAGACAAAAGGTTACAAAAGTGCCTGATGATACCTCTATAGAGAGAGAGAGAGAGAGAGAGAGAGAGAGAGAGAGACGCAAGGTCGTGGATACTTCAGTAAACGATATACCTATATATTATAGATACCGTTGAAGTGCCCAGAATAGAAGAAACTGAGGATGTTCCACAAGAACAACCAAATTCTGGTTAAATGTTTTTACATTGAAGCAAATACATTTTCGCGTGTATAATATTTGTATTGGATATACACTGCCTTTTAGCGCAAACAAAATTTACGATAACGATTTCCTCTCTACACAATAACTTGTAAAGTTGTTTTACTACACTTCCAAAGCAACAATTACCATCACCTTTTGTTGGTTCTCGAACCTTTTTAAAGGATGCCAGATTTCTCGAAAGAGTTTCAATATTACATTGCAGTTCAATTTCAACACTTGTACATTTTGAATCTCTTGTAAGCAATCTCTGAAATGACTTCTCCATACCAATCATATCGATAATGGAAATTAACCTTGAAGAAGACTGTTGTTTCAAAGTGGAAAACAATTCAAGGGTATGCAAGGCCCGTGATAAAATAAAGTTAACAACATAAATATTCTGAAGGTCTTTACTAGAACAGACAGTACTAGATGGATGACGAGATGGGGTATCACCAGTCTGCTGGAGATAACTTAATTTTTTTTTAAATGATCCTTTCCAACCAGAAGGAATCTCTGATGGCAGTGTCGATGATGCTGTTTGGAGGGATGCTCCTCGCCCCCCCCCCAACTCGCAGGCTAGGATGCTCTTGAGAAACTCGGGTGGAGGAATGGGGATCACACGTTGATGTTTCTTACAGGTTGGCTCTTTTCGTCGACATGTCCAAACATATAGAACTAAACTGAGGACGGCTAAAGCAAGTTCAGGAGAAATGGAAGAAACACCACCTAATAAGGAACGTTTTAAATGTCTGTGAAGCCTTTCGTTCCGTGTTGTTCCAGCACCTGCGGTGATTCCCGAAAGACATCCTTTGTTGATATGTTGGCGTAAATTAACGAAGGCATCATTTGTCAACATGCCTTTCCACCGATATAAAGGTATATACTTCATGGTAACACTAGACCGGATTTCCATCTGTTTTTTATACCCCTAACCCCAACCGTAACCCAAATCCTAACCCTAACCCTAACCGTAACTCTAATCCTAACCATAACCCTAACAATAACCGTAAAATACGGTGGGAGACTATATGTATTGTTACCATGAAGTATATCCCGGTATAAAAGAAGTTCAAGATTTCCCACAATTTCTTCTGGTTCTGGCGTTGTCGTCAACCTCTCTTCACCCATGTCACCGTCAGTACGAAAAATCAAGCCAACCTCTTTTGCGAAAGTTTGTGATTGAGGGTCGCCCTTCGATAATGTCTTAACTATTCTTTGCACAACATGGAAAATATCCAATTTTACAGGAACATTTGGAAAATGTGATTGGTAAAAGTTTTTAACGTGGCAGCAGTCGTCAACAATAATCATTTCGAGAGGCTTTCCTGTCGACATCCTTTCCTTCAAATCACCAATTAAATCAATGATCTCTTCGCATTTTTAGATTTAGTAAGTCTCCAACCAAAGAACAACCTCGCCATTCTCATTCAGTCCAACAAATAAATTTTTTAATTGTTTAACAAAAGTAGAGTCACTATATCTAACAGCACCAGTGTGTTTGCTAACTTTAAACGTGTGGTCACGTGTGGTTTACATGTAATACTACGGAAAAAGTTACTGATAAATGGCAGAATTTCTTCATCATAAGATAAAAATATCTGCATAAGTTTATCATTGCCTATTGGCGAAAACAAGACATTATCATGAAATGACGAAGTTCCATCTGTTCCGTGGATTCTGCAGAAAGCTCTGTAATTCACACTTGCAATCAATTCTGTTATCTCCAAAAAATTGTTCCCAAGACTGACACTTGTCAGTAAATGGTCCAGCAATCGAAGCGAACAAGCAGACTTGTATTAAAGTCTTACAGGAAATGCCTGCTTAACAGACAGAGGCAAAATATTTATTATATCCTGAGACGCAGACAAATATCGTTCATGATGCGTATATTGCCTGTCTGTATCAAAATAATAATAATTTCCTTCCAGGTCATACACGAGGCGTGGATTTAAGTAATTTTCGGAATCTATTCGCGATGTCCAGCTTTGAAATTTAAGTGGGCATTCGTGCACTGGGCAATTCACTATTACCTTGAAATGCTGCATCGGACACCAAATCAAAACTTCGGGAATGCATTTTGCTTTCTCTCTACCCATGTATACAACGGCGTCGAATCGATGTATTGGATTATCCCTGAACTCCTGCAATAATTCGTTCATTCGCTCTTTGGACGATAGGTGTATCGCATTTGTGGGCTTGCAAATACAAGAATAATCAAATATATTATAAACATATCCAAAACTAAAAATCGAAATATTATAAATATTTGCGTAATAAGTTTCGATGCGTCATGTACGTAATGCTGAATGAATATTAATATTATTATTGTTGGTCATCAAAGACTATTCGTCTGACCATTTAATCTATTCAGTATGAATAAAAAAAAGGAGAGCGGAAAGTTACCTCGTCGTTGGTACCAGTGATCCTTCTCGAACTCGTTTTAATATAGATGATGCACAGTAAATCCAGAGAAGTACAAACAATAACACGCTTAAGGCTATATCTTTGAAAAGGGAAGCACGCGTTCATTACGTGCTAATCGGTAATCAGTTATATCCAATTTCAAATTAGCCTGATTATTTTTTTTCAAATCCTCGTATTTACGCTATCGAAAAATCCGACACTGTTGTTCATTTACACAACTAAAATTGATAATGGCGCTAATACTGCTTAGATAGACAGACATGCATGCATACACACACATAAAATAATACGAGCAATGAGCAGCAACAACAAAAAACTACTGAACCATCGTGCATACAACCAAGAACAACCAGGAGCAATAATAAGATATGAACGACTACAAAAACACAAAAACGCTACAAACCACTACCTACCACCATAAACCACCACGAACCACCAAGAGCTACCACAAAACCAACACAAACCACCATGAACCAACACAAACCACCACGAACTACTATAAACCGCCATAAACTACCACAAACCACCAAGAGCTACCACAAAACCAACACAAACCACCATAAACGACCATGAACCACCACGAACTACTACATACTACCGTAAACTACCATGAACCACCACAAACCACGATGAACCACCACGAACAACCATAAACCACCATGAACCACCACAAACCACTGTAAACCACCATGAACCAACACAAACCACCGTAAACTACCATGAACCACTGTAAACCACCATGAACCACCAGAAACCACCGTAAACTACCGCAAACCACCGTAAACTACCATGAACAACCACAAACCACGATGAACCACCACGAACCACAAACCACCGTAAACCACCACAAACCACGATGAACCACCACAAACTACCGTAAACTACCACAAACTACCGTAAACCACCATGAACTACCGTAAACGACCACAAACCACCACGAACCAACGTAAACCACCATGAACAACCACAAACCACCGCAAACCACTACGAACCACCGTAAAACACCATGAACCACCCGTAAACCCCCACGAACCACCACGAACCACCGTAAACCACCACAAACCACCGTAAACCACCATGGTGGTTCGCGGTGGTTCATGAACCACCGCAAACCACCACAGACCACCATGAACCACCGGTAAACCATCACAAACAACCATAAACCACCACAAACAACCAGAAACCACCGTAAACAACCATGAATCACCACAAACCACCGTAACCTACCACAAACCACCATGAACACCACCATTAACCACCACAGACCACAATGAACCACCGGTAAACCATCACAAACAACCATAAACCACCAAGAGCTACCACGAACCGCCACAGACCCCCGGAAATCTCTATATGACACAATATATACACCTAAACCACTATATGTACCCTAACATAACGTACTTACCATCAGGATATCAAGCGATCATATAGCCTTGTAATATTAAAATAACATACGCGGTAATCATATGGCGAGTTTATGTCAAAATTCAATGTTTGAACGCCATACATCTAAATATTCGAACAACATTTACTTGAAAGAGCAAGCCATAAATTTTCCACGATCTACAGGCTATTTGGGCTTGTGTATGATTTTTTTTAAAGTACGCAGCACAACGTATGAATATACCGCAATTTGAAAGGCAACGAATGACGGAAATTATGAGCTATGTTTATATTGAAGTAAAAGCTAATATATTGTAAGCAATGATAGTATTAAATTTGGACAATTGCGAACGATGTTGAACCGTGTAGCTTTGTTTTTTCAACAGAAACTAATGTCACATCCACTTTAACTGTGCAGCAGCTACAGGCATGTAAAAGTACTTTTAAAATTTAAATGAAAGCGCTCTGTGGAAATCCCGAGCTTGACGAATGACATATCTAAGTAATATATAGACATATATATTACTTAATAGTAAGTTGAAATTCCCATGAATCCTTATTTAATAAATTGGTATCTAAGTTTCCTTAGCAATCGAAGACAAAGACTTGTTTTTCAAGGAACTGTCTGTGAATGGAAACATGTTAATAAAGGAACTACGCAGGGAAGTATGAGCGGGCCACACTTGTTTAACTTATTTATTAATGATCTTGAGATGTGCAACTGTCCTACCACCACCCTTCTCAAATTAACCCCCCCCCCGCCCCCATTCATCCAAGAAGGGCGGCGGAACAGTTTAGATATAGGGGGCGAGGGCAGAAGGGATCCGGTTCTCCGGAAATATTTTGCATTAGAAAGTGTCGGAAACAGGATTTCCTGCGTTTTGGGGCCAGTTTTCAGGGAAATATAAGGAGAAAAAAATTACAAAATTTTACAATCTACGTAGATTACACAAGCTTTCATATGTACACAGCTTTTCTTATTGATTATTGTGGATGTTTGAATCGTTTTTAATAAAATCTTCCTTTTATGTATATCAATGTACTCTTAATACATCCTGAAGTCCTGAACATTAGTTTCCATCCTATATAGTCATGACGTATACTCATCAATTACGAGTATAAGGCTGGGGCTCAATCGTGGGGGCGGCTGCCTCCACTGCATCCCCCCCCCCCCCCCCCCGCCCTTGCTGACCAGGCCATAAAGCGGGAATTTAGAGACTGGTCATATACTAACTCCATGCCTTTTAACGAGGTTAAAAGTAAAGAGCTGCTATTTGTAAAGAAAGGGAACGCTAACGCTATAGCGCCAATTGAAACCATCAAAAGATGTTCCAACATCAAAATTCTTGGGGTAACTTCTGAACCGACTAGCCGATTTGGGATACATGTTAAGGAAAAACTGGTGAAGGCCAACAAATGTCTATTTGTTATCAGAAATTTAAGAAAGAATGGATACAATCAAAATGGAATTGATCTCCTGTTTAAGTCTTTGGTCCTGTCTCAGCTCACGTATGCCTTATCCGTCTATGCACGGCTTCACCTCCGGAACTAACAATTATTCAAAACTTCCTTACACGTTGTTATAAACGAAACTATATATCCAGTCAGTATTAATATATACTCTCTCGTAGAAAGGTCTGACCGTACTATATTTAAAAAAGTCTGTAACCAAGCCAACCACCCTTTAAGAGATATCTTTCCCAAAACTAAACCATATACTCTCAAACTAAGGAAGCAGGAAGCTCAATGGCCTAAAATCTCCACAGAACGTTTTAAAAATAGTTTTATAAATAGATGTATTTTTAAATATAATCTTTCTTTGTAAATTCTTGATTGTAGTTCTTTTATCCTTTTTATATGTATATGTGTATTATGTGACTTACACAAGTTTTTGTAAAATTACGATGACGTAACTTTTGATATGATATTAAATAAAGACATTATTATATTATTATTCGGGTTCCACTTGTGGTGGTAGCCGAGTCTAGGTTTCGGTGGCATTCCTGTATTTTTATTTTTCGGGTCGACAAATTGCAATGATTGCATCATCCAGTGGCGTAGCTAGAGACCTCTGAAAATCGTATCGTTGAAGAAGGCGAATTGATCCAGAACGACTTACACATTCGTGTTATTGTATTTTACAAATAACTTTTTACTTTTGATTTTCTCAATAAACTAAATGTTTGTTGCGAAAAGTCAAGGGAAACGCACGAAACTGGTGACAAAGTCCCGGGTCACGACGTCAGGTTACATGCGATTGCAAAATGCGAACACGCCGAACAGATCATTTTCATGGTATTGTCAAATTTTGGAATTTCGAAAATGTTTGTTTTTCCTAACTATGGATGACGTCATCGCCAGAATAATGTCGATTTCTCCTTCTTGTGCACACTTATCACATGGGGCCACCTTGATTGTTTGAATTGGCATGTTCCTCTAGGACTTTATGAAGGAAATCATTAGTTTCAAGATGCGTGCACCGAAAATCGTTTTCTAGGCACATTGACTTACCAAAGATTAAAGACTTACCACTTACATCCATTGACTCAACAAATATTTTATTTTCTCTGCTGAAAAAATCCTTCTTAAATTTGTTGTCGTTGTAGTTCTGCCCATTTTATGTGAACAATTTTAATTTATTTGACAATTTTTATTGATTTCGAATATACATTGGTTTTTACTTTTTACAAATAAGAGATGAATTAATCTTATAAGGCTCTATATGTTTATATTCAATATTATTCATGGTTGTTAATATAATTTTTAACTTGATCGATTTATTAATAAAATTTCATGTTTTAAATTGCTTTTATTTTATTTTATTAGCTTCGCCATATGTAACCTACATACAAATAATACACACAAATAATACACACAATAAACAATAAGTTTAACAATGGCAGGGGATCCACAACAGCGTTAGCCAATTACTGTGGGCCCTTAGACGTATACAAAAGGTAGAATGTTAACTATAGAAAAAATATATATTACACTACAATATGAATATTACATACAACAAGAAATTGGACCAGGGAGACTACGAACAGAGTTACATTTGAGACAAATAGATTTAAACGTACGAGGATCTTCACAATTGCAACAAGTTTTCAAAGATGAAAAATAATAATTAAGCATAACTAATTTAAATGATTTAAGATGATTTGTGAGGTGCAGTTTATCGGCAAGATGGTTCGAAATTCGATAGGTAGTTGTTTTACATTGATGGATGATAAATTTAGCTGCAATCCATTAGAAGATCTAGTTGGTCTGGAAGTACGGATAACGGGAACGACGGAACATTTTAGATTAATTAATCCATGTGTTATTTTGAAAAATAAAACCGCGTTCATAGCACAGGAAAATGGCAGGTTAAGGATGTATTTGGTTGATCTCCTCTGAATTCGTTTAGATTGAGTTGTGTGGAAAACTTGTTGACCCATATGACTGGTCTCTTTAGCATCTCACAATATGTTTTGGAAATTACTTTCATTGCCGTCATCTGCACAAGCGAAACCCAGAGAGCTCATAACTAACATTACCCGGTAAAGCTATGGAATCAACTGATTGTGTCATTGCTGTTTCCAATTCCAGCAATATAAGAGCAGCTTCCCCAATGGTTTGTTGTATGTTTGCTACCGAGTCAAATCAGTGCGTCGCTGATAATATTGTGCCCAAATTTCTGGGTTCACTGGGAGGGAGCAAATCATTGGACAATTGGAGGGATGCCTCGTGTATTTGTCCTGAATCAATTTAAATTAAAAAAAACGGGAATTGTAAAAGTTTCAGCTGTTACCTTTACCAAATAGGCTTGTACAGTTTTTTACACATGGTCTCTGCACGACTGACGACACATAGTTGAGTAAGATAGTTTGAAGCTGGTTTCAATTTCTTTCATTTGAATTTATATCCCAGAGTAACAAAAGCAAACAAACAAAAAACCGGAATGACAACAGTAGATCACTTGAGGACACAACCAATACACAATTATAAAATGTAGCTCTTCTGGAATGTTTTGAAGTAGATGGTGTTATTTTTCATAGAAGGCAACAGGTTGTTTTGAACTTTGAGCTGGAGACTTTGACATGCAGCTGTTACCATATTTTAAAGGAGATATTTAATATCTCTACCTAGATTTCATGAAATAACAGACTCTCTTCGTTGGCTGTTGACCCTTATTGGAAGGGCCTGAGTAAATGGATTGAAAAAATTGAGAGCCAAAAGAGATAATTGAAAAAATAATTGTACATGAAGTTGGTTCAACAAAGTTGCTATTCCAGGAAATGAGGTACTGTTGTCGTTTTTTGGTGGACGAGAGAAGACAGTAGAAAAGCAGCAGTTTCTTTTTAATGGAATACAACTAGTAATATAAAAGTGAACTATAAAGGCATCAATGGTTGACAATCTGTTCCTTCGATGCTCTGTTGTCGACGAGGTTCAATTGACCAAGAATCTTGTACAGGTAGGGCCAATTTTGGTGAAATATAGGTCAACGCTGATCAGTTGGTACATGGTATTCACAAGTTGATTAGTATGGTTGCGTGTAGTTTTTGAAGCAATGGGATCATCATCGGAGGCCTTCAGAATGCGGAACAAGAACAAATGATGATAACAGTGAGAACATGATTATTCAGGAAACATACGGCAACATACTGTGCATGGAAATCTTAACTCAGATTTTAGACTGTGCTGACCTCTGAATGTATCAATTCAAAGATGAGAATTTGGGGAGAGGATACATGTGTTCAAAGGACTTTTTAGCATTGGTTCACTCAAGGTTTTCATGTACGTTGCAGCATTATATTCCTGCCCAGAAACTTCCACCATGCAAATTTTCAAGATGTATTCAAGGGGGTAAATTTTGCCAGTGTGCAACACTCCAAATTAATTGGCAACCTTTGTAGATGCGAGTTGATGATGTACATGCGATTTTGTTTGCACAAATGATGAACAAGTTCGAGATACTTGATTTTCTCACAACCTTGAGATACAAGATTTTCTCACAACCTTGTATTTTCAGGTGCCATTTTTGCACAGAAAATACAAGGAAAATTACATTGTGTCCAAAAGTTTGTTATTTATTTCTATTTTCACTAAATATTTGGATGGTGGATGCAGAAAACAAATTCTGCAACTCAAAGGAAACAAATCCATAACACATTGCAAATTGTTGTCAGGTAAACACTAGTGTCCGCTATAGAAATTTTCAAGGTATCCTGTTGGAATACTGAAATTTCAAGCCCTGCTAATTTATAAATAAGTTCATATCATGAAATAAAATTTACTGGAACATCAATTGCACTGAATGTAGATGTAACCACAGAGGTAGTTTAAGATGACCTGCTGTCAAATATTTACAGTTTGTAACTTGCAGTATCAGAATACTTTTTTTGCTCACTCAATATTCTTAACAAAAGATCAAAATATGAAAATATGTTTTCACTCACCTAACAATTATTGTAGCCACCACCACCAGATCTTCTACCCCCACCCCCACCACCACCATCATATCTACCACCACCACCACCACCTCCACCATAGCTTCTACTACCACCACCCCCACCACCATCATATCTACCACCACCACCTCCACCATAGCTTCTACCACCACCACCACCACCATAGCTTCTACCACCACCACCACCACCACCACCACCACCACCACCAGTTCTAGGACGGGCCTTGTTCACAGTTATATCCCTGCCATCAAAATCCTAAAAGTGAAGCAGCAGAGAATGTAAATCAAACCATCTTTCAATCCCTGTCAGGGACTCTGAGGAACACATCAGTGGGATTTCTTGTTACATATTTTAGCATTTTATATGTTTAACTCAAGGTTTATAAACACACAAGGTTTGCATTTACATGATAAAAAGTTGTCCATGACCTTGTTTGTACCCAGGGGTCTTCGAAAGTTCGATATGTTGGTGAATTTATTAGCTACCCAAATGGAAGATTTTGCTCATTTTTCTATAATGGGCAGGTGCAGGAAACAAATTCTGAAAATCAAAGGGAACAAAGCCCTATTGCAAACTGTTGTCAGGTAAACTCTAGCACCACTATCAAATTATTCATGGTAGATTTCATAATCTCAGTATCACAACAGAATAGTGCTGTATCCTGTGGATATTGGGTGGGATACTGCAAATTTCAAGCCCTGATATAACACACCCAAGTTTTGGATAAAAGGTTCATTTCACCTTTCCGGTTTATGTAGGCAAACAAAAATAACAGTTGATTTCTGGTTTAAGAGCAGCTTTATTCTGAGCATCAAAACTAATTGAACCGTAATGTAAAATATAAATATCACCGTAATGCTAACACCATTAAGTGTAAAGTAATTGTTTACGCACTTGTGGCTCCCATAGGGGTATCTAGTATGTATTCCTTATAAGTAGGTGCAAATAGAAGGCATTGACGAGAAAATAGAGTGAATTAATGCACAAATAGCTGATATGTTCCACCCTTGTACCAGCCTCCTAGTTAATTGGATTGTAACCAACCCCAAAACAACAAAGGTCCTAACCCTAAGTTTTCTAACCCCTCCGCCCTTTTGGTATACTAAAGAGCCACGACCATTTTGTTTCCCAAACGCCTGGAATTACAATCTCGTGCCCAGCCTACTCTCACCATTTTAAAAATGACTACCTTTCATCTGATTGTCTGGGTCACCTGTGCTTTTCCGTATTGACTGAAAAGCCACAGAGCCCGTGTCTCCAACCTATAAGTCTCAAAAGTGGCATTGCATTATGCAGTTTAGCCCTGGTTTCCAATCAACCTGTTCAATATTGTGAATCATCTGAATGAGTCATTAAAATGTTTTTTGACCTACCTACCATACAAAATGCATATGAAATGAAACCTGAAACCAACTATTAATGTATTACATGTTGAAAGGATTTATGATGAAGGAATGTGTTGGAATACATACATTTTAACTTTCAACATGTAGTTTGATCGAGTGAAATGCAAAAATTACCTATAATATACCCAGAATCTTATCCCGGCATTACTACCACCATAAATACAGAACTCGTGACTAGGCTCTCGGCAACAGCTTCCGTAGCTCAGTGGTCAGAGCACTGCACTAGCATCGTGGGTTCAATTCCAGCTGGAAGGCCTTGAAGTTGCATTTTTCGCAACTTATTTATTTATTTACTTTGCCTTGATTATGTAGTTTATATTGTGAAATTTATAAAGATCCTATATCAATCGCAATCGCCAATTACTGCGGTTCGATTAGTATAGGAAATAACACGGTCCGTGAAGAACAAATGAAAAATCGCACGCGTGCTCGGCGAAATATTTACAATACTGGTCCCGGTTTGGTCTTAAAATGTATATATTCCAACACTCGTAATTTTCCTTCACCATAAATCCTTTCAACATGTAGTTTGATCGAGTGAAATGCCAAATATTACCTATTGATGTATTATATTTGTTTGACTTGGTAAAAAGATGCATGGTTGTTGTGGAAAATTCTAGGAAAAATTACACAATACGGAACTTTCCAGTTTGGATTTTGGTGTAAATATTACATTTTAATTTAATGTATTTATTATATTTATGTGTTGTTCAAAGGGCGTAATATTCGGTGGGCGATTATTCCGGGAGGGGGGATTATTCGAAGGGAATTAATCGAGGACGGCTATTTTCTAAAAATCATGATCAGAACTTACTGTTTTATCAAGTGCATCAATCGCGTCTTTAGCATCATTGTCATTCTTAAACGTCACAAAGGCAAACCCTTTCGGTCTCCCAGTATCTCTGTCCGCGATAATGTTGACTACATAAAGAAAGAAATCTCAATATTAGAAATAAAATGGTCAACGAGGGCCAGTACGAGGCAAGAAGCCTCACAGACAGCGAGACTTAAAAAACACACGAAGCTAAGAAAACATTTTTAATAACCTAGGGTGTGATAGACCAAGAATATTCACAGGTTCAAATCAAGTTGGCTACCGTAGCAAACAAAGAAACGAGGACCAAAGCCTAATAAACGTGAAGAAGCTGTAATTTTTCTACAACCAACTTACCGTCTTCGACAGTGCCGTATTTCTCAAATAAATCCCGAATGTCATCTTCATTTACTTTATAAGGAAGATTACCAATGTACAGCTTCCCTTCTTCGCCCATTTTTACACGACAAATTCACGGGAACGTATTCTTTTTAACAGAAACTTTAATTATCTCCTCCGAAGAAACAAACCACGCGTTTTAAAATGAACCAGTTTGGAAACCAGTTTGTCCGGTCGAGTTTTTCCACAGTCGCTTGAGCCAGCGGAATCCGCAAAAAAATATGCGCTTGAGTTGGAATGTTATCTTGAAACTGAGAGAATGCTTGGAAAATATTTGTGTGAATCGAAGACATTTTAAAACCGCAATACAAGAAGTCAATATTGCAACTTGCAAGGAATGGTATAGGGCAATTTTAATTACAGACCATCACCAACCTCGTACCCAGGGTCTTCTCGGGAGGAGAGTGGACGGACGTTGAGGGAGGTCGAGTCAGCGATATATCAGCGGTTTCGCATAAAAAGTTCTTGAAAACAAAATCAGATGGGATAGATTTAAAAAATATTTAAATTGCTGTATAACTACAAATTTAGTACGATAACTGGAACTATAAAGGATCGTTGATGATGTTTAGACTTACATATGATAATCCAGCCGTCCCTCCCGTTGAAAGCCACAACTTACTGGACTTGTTAAAGTGCACCTGACATCAAACAATTTTATTGTCTTATTGGGAAGAACTTTTAAAATGATAAAGTAACTTCTTTTGAAGATTTTCGTTTATTCGCTTTCTTTTTTAGATATATCAGTTTGTTTGATATGCAAATGTACGGAATTTACGTCACACATGCATAATGACTTATCAGAGAATGTTATATATCTTTGCGTTCATCAAATAAAAACACTAAAGTGTGAATAACAGTGTGCGTGTTTCTTCCACAACACCAAACTTCTCGATTTTAAAGGATTTCGTTCGAGAATGAAAGAGATACACACATTTCTCCAATAAGTCATTATGCATGCAATGTGTGACGTAAATTCCGTACATTTGCATATCAAACAAACTGATATATCTAAAAAAGAAAGCGAATAATCGAAAATCTTCAAAAGAAGTTACTTTATCATTTTAAAAGTTCTTCCCAATAAGACAATAAAATGTTTTGATGTCAGGTGCACTTTAAGGCATTGTAAACAGAACATTATTGGATTGTAACCGACCCCAAAACCCGCCTAGCGAGTTTTCTAATCCTAACCTGCAGCCTAAGGAGTTTTAAGACACGACCCAACTGATCCACCACCCTCTTCTCCCATAATTGGAGTCCTTAGTAAATAGGCGGGTAAGTAGGGTTAGAAAACTCGTTAGGAGGGGGGTTAGGGTTAGGATCTTTGTTGTTTTGGGGTCGGTTACAATCCAATAATTTACTGCTTACAATGTCCTAACAAGTCCAGTAATTTGTGGCTTACAACGTGAGGGACGGCTGTCCTGTTGGAGTATCTGATGAACATTTTTATGTGAAACCGTTGATATATCGCTGACTCGGCCTCCCTCAACGTCCGTGGAAGAGTTATACCCTGTGAAAACATACCACAAACTTTTATAATTTAACTAAGAGTATATGGATATAAACTAGGAGTTCTTATCAGAAGTGAAATGCTGCATCTGGACTGACACAGGAGCAGTGGTACGAGGTTGGAGCATATCAAGCGATCATATAGCCTTATATATCATTTTACCGTAATATTAAAATAACATACGTCATACGGTAATCATATGGCGCGTTTATGTCAAAATTCAATGTTTGAACGCCATACATCTAAATATTCGAACAACATTTACTTGAAAGAGCAAGCCATAAATTTTCCACGATCTACAGGGTATTTGGGCTTGTGTATGACTTTTTTTACAGTGCGCAGCACAACGTATGAATATACCGCAATTTGAAAGGCAACGAATGACGGAATGAGCTATGGTAATGTTTATATTAAAGTAAAAGCTAATATATTGTAAGTAATGATAGTATTAAATTTGGACAATTGGATATCTAAATGTAAAATGTCGAACTGCGAACGATGTTAGTAAACCGTGCTCGGAACCGTGTAGCTTTGTTTTTTCAATAGAAACTAATGTCACATCCACTTTAACTTGTGCAGCAGCTACAGGCATGTAAAAGTACTTTTAAAATTTAAATGAAAGCGCTCTGTGGAAATCCCGCGCTTGACGAATGACATATCTAAGTAATATACTAAGTAATATATAGACATATATATTACTTAGTAGTAAGTTGAAATCTCTTCCCATGAATCCTTATTTAATAAATTGGTATCTAAGTTTCCTTAGCAATCGAAGACAAAGACTTGTTTTTCAAGGAACTGTCTGTGAATGGAAACATGTTAATAAAGGAACTACGCAGGGAAGTATGAGCGGGCCACACTTGTTTAACTTATTTATTAATGATCTTGAGATGTGCAACTGTCCTACCACCACCCTTCTCAAATTTGCTGATGATTCTTCCTTACTGGTACCTATCTTGAAGACCATCCGAGATGAAACCCACCAGGCCATAAAGCGGGAATTTAGAGACTGGTCATATACTAACTCCATGCCCTGTAACGAGGTTAAAAGTAAAGAGCTGCTATTTGTAAAGAAAGGGAACGCTAACGCTATAGCGCCAATTGAAACCATCAAACATCAAAATGCTTGGGGTAACTTTTGAACCGACTAGCCGATTTGGGATACATGTTAAGGAAAAACTGGTGAAGGCGAACAAATGTCTATTTGTTATCAGAAATTTAAGAAAGAATGGATACAATCAAAATGAAATTGATCTCCTGTTTAAGTGGCTTTGGTTCTGTCTCAGCTCACGTATGCCTTATCCGTCTATGCACGGCTTCACCTCCGGAACTAACAATTATTCAAAACTTCCTTACACGTTGTTATAAACGAAACTATATATCCAGTCAGTATTAATATATACTCTCTCGTAGAAAGGTCTGACCGTACTATATATTTAAAAAGTCTGTAACCAAGCCAACCACCCTTTAAGAGATATATTTCCCAAAACTAAACCATATACTCTCAAACTAAGGAAGCAGGAAGCTCAATGGCCTAAAATCTCCACAGAACGTTTTAAAAATAGTTTTATAAATAGATGTATTTTTAAATATAATCTTTCTTTGATTGTGGTTCTTTTATCCTTTTTATATGTATATGTGTATTATGTGACTTACACAAGTTTTTGTAAAATTACGATGACGTAACTTTTGATGATATTAAATAAAGACATTATTATTATATTATTACTCGGGTTCCACTTGTGGTGGTAGCCGAGTCTAGGTTTCGGTGGCATTCCTGTATTTTTATTTTTCGGGTCGACAAATTGCAATGATTGCATCATCCAGTGGCGTAGCTAGAGACCTCTGAAAATCGTATCGTTGAAGAAGGCGAATTGATCCAGAACGACTTACACATTCGTGTTATTGTATTTTACAAATAACTTTTTACTTTTGATTTTCTCAATAAACTAAATGTTTGTTGCGAAAAGTCAAGGGAAACGCACGAAACTGGTGACAAAGTCCCGGGTCACGACGTCAGGTTACATGCGATTGCAAAATGCGAACACGCCGAACAGATCATTTTCATGGTATTGTCAAATTTTGGAATTTCGAAAATGTTTGTTTTTCCTAACTATGGATGACGTCATCGCCAGAATAATGTCGATTTCTCCTTCTTGTGCACACTTATCACATGGGGCCACCTTGATTGTTTGAATTGGCATGTTCCTCTAGGACTTTATGAAGGAAATCATTAGTTTCAAGATGCGTGCACCGAAAATCGTTTTCTAGGCACATTGACTTACCAAAGATTAAAGACTTACCACTTACATCCATTGACTTACCAAATATTTTATTTTCTCTGCTGAAAAAATCCTTCTTAAATTTGTTGTCGTTGTAGTTCTGCCCATTTTATGTGAACAATTTTAATTTATTTGACAATTTTTATTGATTTCGAATATACATTGGTTTTTACTTTTTACAAATAAGAGATGAATTAATCTTATAAGGCTCTATATGTTTATATTCAATATTATTCATGGTTGTTAATATAATTTTTAACTTGATCGATTTATTAATAAAATTTCATGTTTTAAATTGCTTTTATTTTATTTTATTAGCTTCGCCATATGTAACCTACATACAAATAATACACACAAATAATACACACAATAAACAATAAGTTTAACAATGGCAGGGGATCCACAACAGCGTTAGCCAATTACTGTGGGCCCTTAGACGTATACAAAAGGTAGAATGTTAACTATAGAAAAAATATATATTACACTATGAATATTACATACAACAAGAAATTGGACCAGGGAGACTACGAACAGAGTTACATTTGAGACAAATAGATTTAAACGTACGAGGATCTTCACAATTGCAACAAGTTTTCAAAGATGAAAAATAATAATTAAGCATAACTAATTTAAATGATTTAAGATGATTTGTGAGGTGCAGTTTATCGGCAAGATGGTTCGAAATTCGGCAGGTTCTGATGAGTAAGGATTTTTGATAGGTAGTTGTTTTACATTGATGGATGATAAATTTAGCTGCATTCCATTAGAAGATCTAGTTGGTCTGGAAGTACGGATAACGGGAACGACGGAACATTTTAGATTAATTAATCCATGTGTTATTTTGAAAAATAAAACCATGTCTAAATATTCATGCCAGTAACAGATTGGGATGAGCGACAAGTACTGCGTTCATAGCACAGGAAAATGGCAGGTTAAGGATGTATTTGGTTGATCTCCTCTGAATTCGTTTAGATTGAGTTGTGTGGAAAACTTGTTGACCCATATGACTGGTCTCTTTAGCATCTCACAATATGTTTTGGAAATTACTTTCATTGCCGTCATCTGCACAAGCGAAACCCAGAAAGCTCATAACTAACATTACCCGGTAAAGCTATGGAATCAACTGATTGTGTCATTGCTGTTTCCAATTCCAGCAATATAAGAGCAGCTTCCCCAATGGTTTGTTGTATGTTTGCTACCGAGTCAAATCAGTGCGTCGCTGATAATATTGTGCCCAAATTTCTGGGTTCACTGGGAGGGAGCAAATCATTGGACAATTGGAGGGATGCCTCGTGTATTTGTCCTGAATCAATTTAAATTTTAAAAAACGGGAATTGTAAAAGTTTCAGCTGTTACCTTTACCAAATAGGCTTGTACAGTTTTTTACACATGGTCTCTGCACGACTGACGACACATAGTTGAGTAAGATAGTTTGAAGCTGGTTTCAATTTCTTTCATTTGAATTTATATCCCAGAGTAACAAAAGCAAACAAACAAAAAACCGGAATGACAACAGTAGATCACTTGAGGACACAACCAATACACAATTATAAAATGTAGCTCTTCTGGAATGTTTTGAAGTAGATGGTGTTATTTTTCATAGAAGGCAACAGGTTGTTTTGAACTTTGAGCTGGAGACTTTGACATGCAGCTGTTACCATATTTTAAAGGAGATATTTAATATCTCTACCTAGATTTCATGAAATAACAGACTCTCTTCGTTGGCTGTTGACCCTTATTGGAAGGGCCTGAGTAAATGGATTGAAAAAATTGAGAGCCAAAAGAGATAATTGAAAAAATAATTGTACATGAAGTTGGTTCAACAAAGTTGCTATTCCAGGAAATGAGGTACTGTTGTCGTTTTTTGGTGGACGAGAGAAGACAGTAGAAAAGCAGCAGTTTCTTTTTAATGGAATACAACTAGTAATATAAAAGTGAACTATAAAGGCATCAATGGTTGACAATCTGTTCCTTCGATGCTCTGTTGTCGACGAGGTTCAATTGACCAAGAATCTTGTACAGGTAGGGCCAATTTTGGTGAAATATAGGTCAACGCTGATCAGTTGGTACATGGTATTCACAAGTTGATTAGTATGGTTGCGTGTAGTTTTTGAAGCAATGGGATCATCATCGGAGGCCTTCAGAATGCGGAACAAGAACAAATGATGATAACAGTGAGAACATGATTATTCAGGAAACATACGGCAACATACTGTGCATGGAAATCTTAACTCAGATTTTAGACTGTGCTGACCTCTGAATGTATCAATTCAAAGATGAGAATTTGGGGAGAGGATACACGTGTTCAAAGGACTTTTTAGCATTGGTTCACTCAAGGTTTTCATGTACGTTGCAGCATTATATTCCTGCCCAGAAACTTCCACCATGCAAATTTTCAAGATGTATTCAAGGGGGTAAATTTTGCCAGTGTGCAACACTTCAAATTAATTGGCAACCTTTGTAGATGCAAGTTGACGATGTACATGCGATTTTGTTTGCACAAATGATGAACATGTTCGAGATACTTGATTTTCTCACAACCTTGAGATACAAGATTTTCTCACAACCTTGTATTTTCAGGTGCCATTTTTGCACAGAAAATACAAGGAAAATTACATTGTGTCCAAAAGTTTGTTATTTATTTCTATTTTCACTAAATATTTGGATGGTGGATGCAGAAAACAAATTCTGCAACTCAAAGGAAACAAATCCATAACACATTGCAAATTGTTGTCAGGTAAACACTAGTGTCCGCTATAGAAATTTTCAAGGTATCCTGTTGGAATACTGAAATTTCAAGCCCTGCTAATTTATAAATAAGTTCATATCATGAAATAAAATTTACTGGAACATCAATTGCACTGAATGTAGATGTAACCACAGAGGTAGTTTAAGATGACCTGCTGTCAAATATTTACAGTTTGTAACTTGCAGTATCAGAATACTTTTTTTGCTCACTCAATATTCTTAACAAAAGATCAAAATATGAAAATATGTTTTCACTCACCTAACAATTATTGTAGCCACCACCACCAGATCTTCTACCCCCACCACCACCATCATATCTACCACCACCACCACCACCTCCACCATAGCTTCTACTACCACCACCCCCACCACCATCATATCTACCACCACCACCACCTCCACCATAGCTTCTACCACCACCACCACCACCATAGCTTCTACCACCACCACCACCACCACCACCACCACCACCACCAGTTCTAGGACGGGCCTTGTTCACAGTTATATCCCTGCCATCGAAATCCTAAAAGTGAAGCAGCAGAGAATGTAAATCAAACCATCTTTCAATCCCTGTCAGGGACTCTGAGGAACACATCAGTGGGATTTCTTGTTACATATTTTAGCATTTTATATGTTTAACTCAAGGTTTATAAACACACAAGGTTTGCATTTACATGATAAAAAGTTGTCCATGACCTTGTTTGTACCCAGGGGTCTTCGAAAGTTCGATATGTTGGTGAATTTATTAGCTACCCAAATGGAAGATTTTGCTCATTTTTCTATAATGGGCAGGTGCAGGAAACAAATTCTGAAAATCAAAGGGAACAAAGCCCTATTGCAAACTGTTGTCAGGTAAACTCTAGCACCACTATCAAATTATTCATGGTAGATTTCATAATCTCAGTATCACAACAGAATAGTGCTGTATCCTGTGGATATTGGGTGGGATACTGCAAATTTCAAGCCCTGATATAACACACCCAAGTTTTGGATAAAAGGTTCATTTCACCTTTCCGGTTTATGTAGGCAAACAAAAATAACAGTTGATTTCTGGTTTAAGAGCAGCTTTATTCTGAGCATCAAAACTAATTGAACCGTAATGTAAAATATAAATATCACCGTAATGCTAACACCATTAAGTGTAAAGTAATTGTTTACGCACTTGTGGCTCCCATAGGGGTATCTAGTATGTATTCCTTATAAGTAGGTGCAAATAGAAGGCATTGACGAGAAAATAGAGTGAATTAATGCACAAATAGCTGATATGTTCCACCCTTGTACCAGCCTCCTAGTTAATTGGATTGTAACCAACCCCAAAACAACAAAGGTCCTAACCCTAAGTTTTCTAACCCCTCCGCCCTTTTGGTATACTAAAGAGCCACGACCATTTTGTTTCCCAAACGCCTGGAATTACAATCTCGTGCCCAGCCTACTCTCACCATTTTAAAAATGACTACCTTTCATCTGATTGTCTGGGTCACCTGTGCTTTTCCGTATTGACTGAAAAGCCACAGAGCCCGTGTCTCCAACCTATAAGTCTCAAAAGTGGCATTGCATTATGCAGTTTAGCCCTGGTTTCCAATCAACCTGTTCAATATTGTGAATCATCTGAATGAGTCATTAAAATGTTTTTTGACCTACCTACCATACAAAATGCATATGAAATGAAACCTGAAACCAACTATTAATGTATTACATGTTGAAAGGATTTATGATGAAGGAATGTGTTGGAATACATACATTTTAACTTTCAACATGTAGTTTGATCGAGTGAAATGCAAAAATTACCTATAATATACCCAGAATCTTATCCCGGCATTACTACCACCATAAATACAGAACTCGTGACTAGGCTCTCGGCAACAGCTTCCGTAGCTCAGTGGTCAGAGCACTGCACTAGCATCGTGGGTTCAATTCCAGCTGGAAGGCCTTGAAGTTGCATTTTTCGCAACTTATTTATTTATTTACTTTGCCTTGATTATGTAGTTTATATTGTGAAATTTATAAAGATCCTATATCAATCGCAATCGCCAATTACTGCGGTTCGATTAGTATAGGAAATAACACGGTCCGTGAAGAACAAATGAAAAATCGCACGCGTGCTCGGCGAAATATTTACAATACTGGTCCCGGTTTGGTCTTAAAATGTATATATTCCAACACTCGTAATTTTCCTTCACCATAAATCCTTTCAACATGTAGTTTGATCGAGTGAAATGCCAAATATTACCTATTGATGTATTATATTTGTTTGACTTGGTAAAAAGATGCATGGTTGTTGTGGAAAATTCTAGGAAAAATTACACAATACGGAACTTTCCAGTTTGGATTTTGGTGTAAATATTACATTTTAATTTAATGTATTTATTATATTTATGTGTTGTTCAAAGGGCGTAATATTCGGTGGGCGATTATTCCGGGAGGGGGGATTATTCGAAGGGAATTAATCGAGGACGGCTATTTTCTAAAAATCATGATCAGAACTTACTGTTTTATCAAGTGCATCAATCGCGTCTTTAGCATCATTGTCATTCTTAAACGTCACAAAGGCAAACCCTTTCGGTCTCCCAGTATCTCTGTCCGCGATAATGTTGACTACATAAAGAAAGAAATCTCAATATTAGAAATAAAATGGTCAACGAGGGCCAGTACGAGGCAAGAAGCCTCACAGACAGCGAGACTTAAAAAACACACGAAGCTAAGAAAACATTTTTAATAACCTAGGGTGTGATAGACCAAGAATATTCACAGGTTCAAATCAAGTTGGCTACCGTAGCAAACAAAGAAACGAGGACCAAAGCCTAATAAACGTGAAGAAGCTGTAATTTTTCTACAACCAACTTACCGTCTTCGACAGTGCCGTATTTCTCAAATAAATCCCGAATGTCATCTTCATTTACTTTATAAGGAAGATTACCAATGTACAGCTTCCCTTCTTCGCCCATTTTTACACGACAAATTCACGGGAACGTATTCTTTTTAACAGAAACTTTAATTATCTCCTCCGAAGAAACAAACCACGCGTTTTAAAATGAACCAGTTTGGAAACCAGTTTGTCCGGTCGAGTTTTTCCACAGTCGCTTGAGCCAGCGGAATCCGCAAAAAAATATGCGCTTGAGTTGGAATGTTATCTTGAAACTGAGAGAATGCTTGGAAAATATTTGTGTGAATCGAAGACATTTTAAAACCGCAATACAAGAAGTCAATATTGCAACTTGCAAGGAATGGTATAGGGCAATTTTAATTACAGACCATCACCAACCTCGTACCCAGGGTCTTCTCGGGAGGAGAGTGGACGGACGTTGAGGGAGGTCGAGTCAGCGATATATCAGCGGTTTCGCATAAAAAGTTCTTGAAAACAAAATCAGATGGGATAGATTTAAAAAATATTTAAATTGCTGTATAACTACAAATTTAGTACGATAACTGGAACTATAAAGGATCGTTGATGATGTTTAGACTTACATATGATAATCCAGCCGTCCCTCCCGTTGAAAGCCACAACTTACTGGACTTGTTAAAGTGCACCTGACATCAAACAATTTTATTGTCTTATTGGGAAGAACTTTTAAAATGATAAAGTAACTTCTTTTGAAGATTTTCGTTTATTCGCTTTCTTTTTTAGATATATCAGTTTGTTTGATATGCAAATGTACGGAATTTACGTCACACATGCATAATGACTTATCAGAGAATGTTATATATCTTTGCGTTCATCAAATAAAAACACTAAAGTGTGAATAACAGTGTGCGTGTTTCTTCCACAACACCAAACTTCTCGATTTTAAAGGATTTCGTTCGAGAATGAAAGAGATACACACATTTCTCCAATAAGTCATTATGCATGCAATGTGTGACGTAAATTCCGTACATTTGCATATCAAACAAACTGATATATCTAAAAAAGAAAGCGAATAATCGAAAATCTTCAAAAGAAGTTACTTTATCATTTTAAAAGTTCTTCCCAATAAGACAATAAAATGTTTTGATGTCAGGTGCACTTTAAGGCATTGTAAACAGAACATTATTGGATTGTAACCGACCCCAAAACCCGCCTAGCGAGTTTTCTAATCCTAACCTGCAGCCTAAGGAGTTTTAAGACACGACCCAACTGATCCACCACCCTCTTCTCCCATAATTGGAGTCCTTAGTAAATAGGCGGGTAAGTAGGGTTAGAAAACTCGTTAGGAGGGGGGTTAGGGTTAGGATCTTTGTTGTTTTGGGGTCGGTTACAATCCAATAATTTACTGCTTACAATGTCCTAACAAGTCCAGTAATTTGTGGCTTACAACGTGAGGGACGGCTGTCCTGTTGGAGTATCTGATGAACATTTTTATGTGAAACCGTTGATATATCGCTGACTCGGCCTCCCTCAACGTCCGTGGAAGAGTTATACCCTGTGAAAACATACCACAAACTTTTATAATTTAACTAAGAGTATATGGATATAAACTAGGAGTTCTTATCAGAAGTGAAATGCTGCATCTGGACTGACACAGGAGCAGTGGTACGAGGTTGGAGCATATCAAGCGATCATATAGCCTTATATATCATTTTACCGTAATATTAAAATAACATACGTCATACGGTAATCATATGGCGCGTTTATGTCAAAATTCAATGTTTGAACGCCATACATCTAAATATTCGAACAACATTTACTTGAAAGAGCAAGCCATAAATTTTCCACGATCTACAGGGTATTTGGGCTTGTGTATGACTTTTTTTACAGTGCGCAGCACAACGTATGAATATACCGCAATTTGAAAGGCAACGAATGACGGAATGAGCTATGCTGCTATGGTAATGTTTATATTAAAGTAAAAGCTAATATATTGTAAGTAATGATAGTATTAAATTTGGACAATTGGATATCTAAATGTAAAATGTCGAACTGCGAACGATGTTAGTAAACCGTGCTCGGAACCGTGTAGCTTTGTTTTTTCAATAGAAACTAATGTCACATCCACTTTAACTTGTGCAGCAGCTACAGGCATGTAAAAGTACTTTTAAAATTTAAATGAAAGCGCTCTGTGGAAATCCCGCGCTTGACGAATGACATATCTAAGTAATATACTAAGTAATATATAGACATATATATTACTTAGTAGTAAGTTGAAATCTCTTCCCATGAATCCTTATTTAATAAATTGGTATCTAAGTTTCCTTAGCAATCGAAGACAAAGACTTGTTTTTCAAGGAACTGTCTGTGAATGGAAACATGTTAATAAAGGAACTACGCAGGGAAGTATGAGCGGGCCACACTTGTTTAACTTATTTATTAATGATCTTGAGATGTGCAACTGTCCTACCACCACCCTTCTCAAATTTGCTGATGATTCTTCCTTACTGGTACCTATCTTGAAGACCATCCGAGATGAAACCCACCAGGCCATAAAGCGGGAATTTAGAGACTGGTCATATACTAACTCCATGCCCTGTAACGAGGTTAAAAGTAAAGAGCTGCTATTTGTAAAGAAAGGGAACGCTAACGCTATAGCGCCAATTGAAACCATCAAACATCAAAATGCTTGGGGTAACTTTTGAACCGACTAGCCGATTTGGGATACATGTTAAGGAAAAACTGGTGAAGGCGAACAAATGTCTATTTGTTATCAGAAATTTAAGAAAGAATGGATACAATCAAAATGAAATTGATCTCCTGTTTAAGTGGCTTTGGTTCTGTCTCAGCTCACGTATGCCTTATCCGTCTATGCACGGCTTCACCTCCGGAACTAACAATTATTCAAAACTTCCTTACACGTTGTTATAAACGAAACTATATATCCAGTCAGTATTAATATATACTCTCTCGTAGAAAGGTCTGACCGTACTATATATTTAAAAAGTCTGTAACCAAGCCAACCACCCTTTAAGAGATATATTTCCCAAAACTAAACCATATACTCTCAAACTAAGGAAGCAGGAAGCTCAATGGCCTAAAATCTCCACAGAACGTTTTAAAAATAGTTTTATAAATAGATGTATTTTTAAATATAATCTTTCTTTGATTGTGGTTCTTTTATCCTTTTTATATGTATATGTGTATTATGTGACTTACACAAGTTTTTGTAAAATTACGATGATGTAACTTATCAATTGATATTAAAAAAGACATTATTATTATATTATTACTCGGGTTACCACTTGTGGTGGTAGCCGAGTCTAGGTTTCGGTGGCATTCCTGTATTTTTATTATTTTTATTTTTCGGGTCGACAAATTGCAATGATTGCATCATCCCAATAGCCTTTGCGAAACCAGGCGCTGTGCTCATTTCATCGCGCCATCTTCTCATGGCTCATCTCCATGCGCCAAATTCTTTGGTCGCTATTGCTAGAGTTTTCGCTCAAAACTCCAAAGATTCATAGGGAATGCTGCTGGCTAGTAATCTTAATCATAAACAAAACTTGATTGCAAGCATTTGTGATCTTAAAATATTTCGAGCAAAACGTGTGTCACCCGGGTGAGATTTTGTCTCGCATTTCTCCGGAGATTTCGAACGGAAATATATATAAAGCCAATTGCGTCGGGTGCAACGCAGATGCGAAAAGGCGGATGGAAGATAAAAGGCGAATGAGAAAAGGAAAGTAGGTCTGTGTCTAGAAATTTAGAATTAATAGTCTCTCACATACTATCCACTGCGGGCGAGCGGCGACTCACTGCCTCGCAGACTATAATATTATAAACCACTCTGCTCTGGTTTCCGAACGCATGAGTTCTTGCAGATAATATCAACTATATTCCAGGCGTCATTCTATGAGCAAGAACATCTGCAATAAAATTAAAATCGACTCAGGTACGCTCAGCGTGTTGTAAATATACTGGATGAGAGTCATATATCACAGCTTGTCAGGTATTTACATAATACTGAGAGCTTGTAGAGTTGATTATTTGTCAAGAAAACGTTCAACGTATTTGGGTTAAATTACGATGCTGTTTTTGAAGATGGCGGCCAAATTATATTTTAATTTCGTCGTCAATACCGTCATACAGCGATTGCGTTTGTTATCGAAATATCGGGTAATCGGGATTCTTGTCCACAGGCTCTCAAATACTCACGAATTTCGGCAGTTCATAAGCAAGCGAAAACAGACAAAACAGCGGAGTCGATTTTAGTGTCAACTATTCGATAACTGGTTATTCCTGGTTATTCTTACCGTGAAAGCAGAGAAGCAATCTTTCTGTAGTTTGGGTAGACTTGCTCCAAGTCTGCCTCTTGGTGTTTCGAGGCGGGTTTATTTGAGGCGGGTTTATTTGAGACGGGTTTATTTGAGACGGGTTTGTTTCGAGACGGGTTTATGTTTTGGTTTCAACAATATATTTAGCGAGCGAAAACCCGCTGGTATATATATATATATATATATATATATATATATGGAAAAAAACCGCTGGCGGAAAACCTGCTGGTGGAAAAAAAACCGCTGGCGGAAAACCCATTTTCTTGCCCGCGGGTTTTCGCATAAACCCGTCTCCAAACAAACCCGTCTCAAAAACCAAAACATAAACCCGTTTCGAAACAAACCCGTCTCGAAACAAACCCGCCTCGAAACACCAAGAGGCAGACTTGGAGCAAGTCTATAGTTTGGGCAACCTCGTTCCCCACGCTAGGGGCGGGGGGGGGGGGGGGCGTGGCGTGGCGGAGATAAGACCCTGAACCGGTAGCCTGCAAAGCAGGCGTTCAGGCCGAATGGGGGAGGGGGCCAGGGACTGGGGTGAGTGCAGATGGAACGAAAGACCCATGTTTTTGGATTTCTACGTCCACCAGAGGACGCTAAATTCTGATTGGCTAACTCAACTCATTAGTATTCAGGGTTTCCTGTCAGGAAATAAACATTTAAAAATGGCGATTTTTAAATTTAAGATCTTTAACCGATAACGATAGATATAAAAGCTTTAACCGATCTTCAGTTCGTTGCTGGTCGTAGCTTTAAATTAAAACAGGAACAAAAAGTTGCTACGAGGGAGCTGCTGCCAGGAAAATATGTTTTGTTGGTATTACCAACGGGATTTGGCGAGAGTTTGATTATGGATTTGGTAGATTTACGTTCGTGCGAGCGCGTGATTATCAGTCGGCAGGGGAAGCAGCTATATTATTGTGATTTCTACCTTGTCCTTGTCTTCAGGTGTTTCAACAATGCTCTCTGGGCCTTCAGAGAATTTCTTCGACGTTTCAGAATAGCGAGACTTACGGTAAACGTATATAAGTGATGGTTTCTAGCTACGTTGTCTTGCATATGAAATTTATTGGTCAAATCCCATTCTGGAGTTACGGTGTTCGGCAGTCAGATGTCGCTTAATTCTATCAGGGCTATTAATGTTATCGGTTGGTGGAACATTGCTGTCTCCTTTCGCATGTGTTAATACTGATTCCATAAAGTTATAAAGTTCAAAAGCATTTCTTATTTTTTCTGCCGCAAGACCTACAAACCCGCTCGGAGAAAGTTTCACTGCGTAGTAATGCAAGCCGATTGATTCACAAGCCTCAGTCAGAATCAAGTTTGTGCTTCCGGCCATGTCTACACGATTGCTTGAATAAATTTTCAAAATAAATCTTGTTTCCACCAGATGCAGTCAAGCTTTTTACGGTTTTTCAGACATGGATGTTTCACGATTCGGCCAGAAGTGAAATGTTTTAATCATCGAGGAAATCCCGCTAGTCGCTGATTGGTTGTATTTGACAGTTTTTCATGTGGGTGGAAATCCAAAATCATGGGTCTTTCGTGCAGGCGTTCCCTCCTCCCTTCCCCATTTCGCCTTTCCGCTTTCCCCCTGCCCCTAACGCCGCCACGCAGGCTATGAACCGGCGGTTTTTTAGGTTTGGGGTGCGTTGGGTTGGGGTCGAGCAAGCGGGCTGCAGGCAAGGCGGAATGCGGGCTCACCTGCATTCCGCCTTGCCCCTAAAAAACCGCCGGCTACGCAGGCTATAGTTTGGGAAGACAGCGGAAGACAACGTGCAAATCGGATCTCCACTCAGGGTCTTAAAAATAATTGAGGAGAAAGTGCTTCCTTTGCAATAATATCATCAAATGGTAAGACTTTCGAGTCTTCTCGGATAACGACCTTAAATCGTAGGCCCTTGGAACCCCTATCAATTGGGCTTCTCGCCTGTTGGGGTATTCTGTTCACCTAAAAGAGTGATAAATCTAATAAACTAAACGAGAAATTGCTTGGTTTTATAAAATAGTTGTAGCATCAAAGTTACCCTTACCCTTACTCTTTATATATATATATATATAGACCAGTGTTTATATATATATATATTTCGGCAGTGCATAAACCTTTTCTGATATTTGATTTGTATTTCTACACTGCCTACACAGCACAACACGTATTATCACTTATTTAAAAGCATCTATGACTAAGTAAGTGACTTTACGAATGTTCTATAGCAAATGCAGAAATGCTTAATAGTTTCAGTCGACAAATGTATTTTGTCAGTCCACATATATAGTCCACAAGTATACTTCGCAGCATACGTTGTTGCGATTGTTATTTCGAAATCCCGAATAACGTCATTTGCCTTTTGGAAATACGTTGTGACTATCGGTCACAAAATCGAATTTACTGGTCCAGGATTGAAAGTTTATTATGTATTCATCTGCATGAACGCTCTTCTCCACGTGCGCGTATAAATATACTAAATATTTACATATTTTGAAATAATGTTGGTTGATTAACGAGCGTTTTGCGACAAACACCCCAAGCGCCCCATCTCCTTACGAACACCCCGAATGCACCCCCCAAATACCCCGGAAACACCAAATGCACCCCCAAACACCCCAAGCAATTGGTAAATTCAGTTCCTTTATCGGTATGAAGTTTCTCGGGACGTCTGCCTTTCTTACATATCTTCTTAAAGGCTTTAATCAGATTTTCTCCGGATATATTCAAAATAAATGTGAGTTGTGACACTAACGACCTCTTAATGACCGTTTCTTTGTCTGTAACATGTGCTCTTAGTCAAAATTATTCAAATGTATCAGTCTTAGCAACCTAACAAAATGCATGACAACATTAGTGAAGTCAGCCACATAAACCAAACCGATATATAGTTAACCGTGTTAAACATTTGTTTCGATTGCATCTACCGTAGATAAGCAATTTTGATAAAGTTTTATTTCGCTTACAGGCAAATCAATACGTTTGAAATCGTTTGTCGTTCTTCGAATAGCTTGCCGAAGCCTATCTCTTTATCGAAGGAATCGCTTACTTTATACACTAGAGGCATGATGAACTTTGTAAAGTTCTTCTAGGTAATCACCACAATAGCTATTATAATATTCATATGTTAAATAATTATTACGCCTGTATCTAGATAAGTCAATTCATCTAAAATCGGTGATCGTTCTTCTTACAATTTCTTTGATCGTTTCTTCGTTACATGATTCGCTTATATACTTTAAGAATTAAAGGTAAATAGGCAATAATACGGTCAAAGTTATTGACATTCATCTCTTGCTAAATCATATTCAGATTATTCGGCAGAATTGATCTTTTAAGTTATCGTACAGTCCACGCTGTTTCGTAACATGGTTTGGGTTCATATCTTCGTAGATTTGTTGAAGTACTAAAGGATATTTGAACGTAAAAGGCTATCGTATAAACATCTGTTGGTTAAGACACGCGCTAGTATGAAAGTATAAAATGTTTCTTCAGCATCTCGTTAGTTCATTCTAAATTATAGTATTTAGCCAAGATTGATTGTGCGCATGCGCTGCTTTCGGATTGCCTACTGTCCCACATTCACACTGCCGTAGCGAGGCGAAGTGTATAGATGCAAAGGCGTTTCTTATATTATTAAAAGCAATAAGAGCTACCTTTTGATAATGCGTAATGCCTTCGGAAATCAAGTTCGGAAGGAGTCGGCGGCTAATCGGAATTGCCTAAATGACGTAATGGAATCGGTTGGGGTTTAAAAGGATAATGACAGGTCCTACAGGTACACGAGCTAGGGTTAGGGATCCTGAAGGTTTAATGACGTATCTGAATAAATAATTAGGGTTAAGGCTCCCCCTGGAAGACGAGAAGTCATGACGTAATGAGACTAGGGTTATAGGGTCCTAAAGGAGCCTCAGAACGATGACGTAATCTGAATACTAATGATTAGGGTTAGAGGTCCCAAAGGAGCCTGAGAACGATGACGTAATCTGAATACTAATGATTAGGGTTAGAGGGTCCCAAAGGAGCCTGAGAACGATGACGTACGCATGACTAATGAGATTAGGGTTAGAGGGTCCCAAAGGAGCCTGAGAATGAATAATTAAAAATTGAATATTTAATGAGGCGGCACCCTTTGGTCTCTATATGGGGGGTATCACTACTACCGTAAGTTACACAGTTAAAATCTTTAAGATTAAGGATCACTCAGTGTGTTCCATCCTTTTTGGGTCTAGTGATTATATGCTGGATATAATCTCACTCGGTTCATGTTCTGTTATCTCTATATAATGTGTTTCTGAACCATTTTATGTATTTCAGTATATTTAGTAATATTTTGAGATTCTTCACAGCAAATTTTGACTTTATAAAAATAATGTAGAGATGATGTCAGACAATTCACCAATCATGCCTTGGTTAAATCTGTCCAGGCAGAAGACTTTTGAAATATGACTTGCTTAAGCTGCACCACATTGTTTTGTCAAGTAAGCTATAAGGTTGGAATTAAGAACTCCATTGACTTACCAAAGATTTTATTTTCTCTCCTGAAAAAATCCTTCTTAAGTTTGTTGTTGTTGTTCTGCCCCCCTCGGTGCCAATTCCGTTTGTTGGTCTTGTTGTAATAATAAGACCGATTTCTTTTTTCTACAAAATTCTTGCTACAAATCTTGCAGCAAGTTGGTTCCAAATTCGGCATGTTCTAATGAGTAAGGATTTTTGATAGGTATAGTTGTTTTACATTGATGGATGATAAATTTAGCTGTGTTTCCATTAGAAGATCTAGTTGGTCTGGAATATACGGATAACGGGAAGCACGGATAACGGGAAGGACGGAAGATTTTAGATTAATTAATCCGTGTGTTATTTTGAAAAATAAAACCATGTCTAAATATTCATGCCAGTAACAGATTGGGATGAGCGACAAATACTGCATCCTGGTGTTGTAGTTCATAGCACAGGAAAATGGCAGGTTAAGGATGTATTTGGTTGATCTCCTCTGAATTCGTTTAGATTGAGTTGTGTGGAAAACTTGTTGACCCATATGACTGGTCTCTTTAGCATCTCACAATATGTTTTGGAAATTACTTTCATTGCCGTCATCTGCGCATGCGAAACCCAGATAGCTCATAACTAACATTACCCAGTAAAGCTATGGAATCAACTGATTGTGTCATTGCTGTTTCCAATTCCAGCAATATAAGAGCAGCTTCCCCAATGGTTTGTTGTATGTTTGCTACCGAGTCAAATCAGTGCGTCGCTGATAATATTGTGCCCAAATTTCTGGGTTCACTGGGAGGGAGCAAATCATTGGACAATTGGAGGGATGC
Organism: Chrysogorgia sp. JL179-B06; assembly: GCA_035772405.1. NCBI lineage: Eukaryota > Metazoa > Cnidaria > Anthozoa > Scleralcyonacea > Chrysogorgiidae > Chrysogorgia > Chrysogorgia sp. JL179-B06. The sequence continues at coordinate 1,117,727 of JAYKKM010000213.1, read as the reverse complement.
CTCGTGTATTTGTCCTGAATCAATTTAAATTTAAAAAAACGGGAATTTAAACATGTGTAATGTAAAAAGTTTCAGCTGTTACCTTTACCAAATAGGCTTGTACAGGTTTTTACACATGGTCTCTGCACGACTGAGGACACATAGTTGAGTAAGATAGTTTGAAGCTGGTTTCAATTTCTTTTATTGAATTTATATCCCAGAGTAACAAAAGCAAACAAAAAAACCCAGAATGACAACAGTAGATCACTTGAGGACACAACCAATACACAATTATAAAATGTAGCTCTTCCGGAATATTTTGAAGTAGATGGTGTTATTTTTCATAGAAGGCAACAGGTTGTTTTGAACTTTGAGCTGGAGACTTTGCAGCTGTTATCATTTTAAAGGAAACATTTAATATCTCTAACTAGATTTCATGAAATAACAGACTCTCTTCGTTGGCTGTTGACCCTTATTGGAAGGGCCTGAGTAAATGGATTGAAAAAATTGAGAGCCAAAAGAAATAATTGAAAAAATAATTGTACATGAAGTTGGTTCAACAAAGTTGCTATTCCAGGAAATGAGGTACTGTTGTCGTTTTTTGGTGAACGAGAGAAGACAGTAGAAAAACAGCAGTTTCTTTTTAATGGAATACAACTAGTAATATAAAAGTGAACTATAAAGGCATCAATGGTTGACAATCTGTTCCTTCGATGCTCTGTTGTCGACGAGGTTCAATTGACCAAGAATCTTGTGCAGGTAGGGCCAATTTTGGTAAAATATAGGTCAACGCTGATCAGTTGGTACATGGTATTCACAAGTTGATTAGTATGGTTGTGTGTAGTTTTTGAAGCAATGGGATGATCATCGGAGGCCTTCAGAATGCGGAACAAGAACAAATGATGATAACAGTGAGAACATGATTATTCAGGAAAAATGGGCTGGCTACGGCAACATATTGTGCATGGAAATCTTAACTCAGATTTCAGACTGTGCTGACCTCTGAATGTATCAATCAATTCAAGGATGAGAATTTGAGGAGTGCATGCATGTATTCAAATGATATTTTAAGGACCTTTTAGCATTGATTCACTCAAGGTTTTCATGTACATCGCTGCATTATATTATATTCCTGCTCAGAAACTTCCACCATGCAAATTTTCAAGATGTATTCAAGGGTAAATTTTGCCAGTGTGCAACACTCCAAACTAATTGGCAACCTTTGTAGATGCGAGTTGATGATGTACATGCGATTTTGTTTGCACAAATGATGAACATGTTCGAGACACTTGATTTTTTCACGACCTTGATACAAGATTTTCTCACAACCTTGTACCCAGGTTCTTTTCTCTTCTTTTTAGGTGACATTTTTGCACAGAAGAATACAAGGAAAATTACATTGTGTCCAAAAGTTTGTCATTTATTTCTATTTTCGCAAAATATTTCTATACATGGTGGATGCAGAAAACAAATTCTGCAACTCATGAAAGGAAACAAATCCATAACACATTGCAAATTGTTGTCAGGTAAACACTAGTGTCCGCTATAGAAATGTTCAAGTTATCCTGTTGGGATACTGAAATTTCAAGCCCTGCTGATTTATAAATAAGTTTATATCATGAAATAAAATTTACTGGAACATCAATTGCACTGAATGTAGATGTAACCACAGAGGTAGTTTAAGATGACCTGCTGTCAAATATTTACAGTTTGTAACTTGCAGTATCAGAATACTTTTTTTGCTCATTCAATATTCTTAACAAAAGATCAAAATATGAAAAGATGTTCTCGCTCACCTAATAATTGCTATTGTAGCCACCACCACCAGATCTTCTACCTCCACCACCATAACCACCACCACCACCACCACCACCACCATAGCTGCTTCTACCACCACCACCACCATAGCTGCTTCTACCGCCACCATAACTATTACCATAACCACCATAGCTTCTTCCACCACCACCATATCTTCTACCACGACCACGACCACCATAGCTTCTACCACCACCACCACCACCAGTTCCAGTACTGGCCTTGTTCACAGTTATCTTCCTGCCTTCGAAAATCTAAAAGTGAAGCAGCAGAGAATGTAAATCAAACCATCTTTCAATCCCTGTCAGGGATTCTGAGGAATTGAACACATCAGTGGGATTCCAGTGTCAGTGGGATTTCTTGTTACATATTTTAGCATTTTATATGTTTAACTCAAGGTTTATAAACACACAAGGTTTGCATTTATATGATAAAACGTTTGCCATGACCTTGTTTGTACCCAGGGGTCTTTATTCAGGCACCATTTTTGCAACAGAAAAATACATGATAGCATACAATGTGTCCAAAAGTTCGATATGTTGGTGAATTAGCCACACAAATAGGAAGATTTTGCTAAATTTTTCTATAAATGGGTAGGTGCAGCAAACAAATTCTGAAAATCAAAGGGAACAAAGCCCTATTGCAAACTGTTGTCAGGTAAACTCTAGCATCCACTATCAAATTTTTCATGATATTCTGTCGTGACACTAAAATTATGAACGTAGATATTAGGATACTGCAAATTTCAAGCATAACACACATAAAGTTTTGGATAAACGGTTCATTTCACCTTTCCGGTTTATGTAGGGCTAAACAAAAATAACAGTTGATTTCTGGTTTCGGTGAGCTACACAATACAATGCCAATTTTTCAAGATTTATCAAAATATAAAGGCTCCATGGCTCCACTACACTCCCTATTCTGAGCATCAAAACTAATTGAACCCCTAATATAACTATCACCATAATGCTAGCACTATTAAGTGTAAAGTAATCTTTTATGCACTCTGTGGCTTCGATCGGCGTATCTAGTATACGTATTCCTTATAAGAAGTTAATTGGATTGTAACCAACCCAAGAAATCACTATTAGACTATTATAATTATGCTCTATTATCCTGTTATAATGTTGACGATCCTCGAACTTGGAAAACTGTCTGCCTAAAGTGCAACACATCGCGAAACCTCACTGAACCCATAACTTGCTGTTATTAGTTATTATTTTATTTTTGTAAGGGCCCACTGGTATTTAACTGTTGTGGTGACCCTGCTTCTTCTATGTATTGTTTAGAGGCGAAGCTGAATAAATAAAAATAAATAAAACCCCAAAACAACAAGGTCCTAACTAGGGACACGTACATTATGCCGGAATTTCTTTGGGGAATTTTTTGAAACCGGGAATAATAGGCAAAAGCGGGAATAATAGGCAAAAGCGGGAATAATAGGCAAAAGCGGGAATAATAGGCAAAAGCGGGAATAATAGGCAAAAGCGGGAATAATAGGCAAAAGCGGGAATAATAGGCAAACGTTTCGGTATGACCTCCTTGCAAAAATGCAATCTGCTTATAGACTCTTTCATTAAAGGAATACCAAATGGATTTCCGTGCAGGATAGCGTGATCCAAACACGCGGGATGTTGCGAGACTTTCGAAAAGCGTAAAAAAAACACGAGCCGCCTAGGCGAGTGTTTTTTAGTTCTCCCAAGAATTATCAACTACCAATCATAATTCGTCTCCAACAGCAGTCGAGCAGGCCGGAAAGCTAAAATTTGTTTTGCCGACAAATCCGACAAGAACTAAAGAGAAAAATATGGATAAAAACTCGACTTTGAATATAAAAACACACTGGAATCAGCCGTCTCAGGGTTTGGCTTGTTGTTTCAAAGCGAACAGACAGATATTATGGGCAGCAACTTTCGATCTGGAAAGGTCTTCGCTGTCTTTTTCACAATTTCACTGGACGATTTTGGATTTTAAGTCGAGAGCTGTTGGGTATTTCACTTCGTATAGATAAAGATTGTTCTTTTCCCAGTGACTTCATCAGGCAACAAAAATAGAAGGTATTTAAACAGTATATTATTTTAGCGAGTTTGTTGTTTTCAAAACATGCTCTTTTTAAACCTTCGTTTTGCTTAACTTCGCTATTGAACACAAAATGAATCAGACGATCAGTTTTCTTGGTGATAGTTTTCTCACAATACAAAAACTATATTCTGTTATTTTTTTGAGAGTTTTGTTTTACCGGTAACTTATAACGATAAACGGAATGAGATGGAAAACGCCACTTAAAATTGCTGTAAATTCCCGTGCATGATTCTCTCATCCTGCACGGGTATTGACCAATCAAATTGCTTGTTGTGTACATGTTATTTTATAAAGCACAGTGACAGCAGTTCTGCGTGTTTTCAATGACATCCTTAATGCACTTGATGAAAATCAGGAAGTAGTGTTGGTACTGTTGAACTTATCATCTGCGTTCGACACCATTGACCACACCGTTCTATATGGAGAGACTTCAGCATCGTTATGGGTTTAGTGGAACTGTACTAGCCTGGTATCACTCATACCTTTCTGATCGGGTACAGTCAGTTATGGTGAAGAATGCGCATTCCTCAAACAAACCATTGCAATATGGTGTACCTCAAGGTTCTGTACTGTGTCTACTTCTCTTTTCACTCTTCTTTGCGCCATTGGAAGATGTGATCAAAGCCAATGCACGCTGATGACACACAGCTGTATATGCCTATAAAATCTCCATGTGATCGACCTGCTGCTCTAGCTAAACTTGAGTTATGTATTGAGGACATCACCAACTGGTGTACTATATGAATGGTCCTATCATCACGGTTTATGCATTGTGAACCAATGCCAGAAATATGTGTAAATGATGTGAAAATCCAACCGGCTCCGGTTGCACGTGATCTCGGTGTTGCTGTAGATAGACATCTAAAATTAAATACTCATGTAAATAATATCTGTAAATCGGCCACTTTTGCTATCAGAAATATCGGCAAGATCAGGAAATATTTGAGTAAAAAGAACTGTGAGAAGTTGGTGCATGCATTCATAACATCAAAACTTGACAGCTGTATAATAGCATCCTATATGGCTTACCAGAATCTGAATTGAGCAAGTTACAGCGAATTCAAAATACAGCTGCAAGACCTGTAACATGGGTTAAAAAATCGGAGCATATCTCCCCTGTGCTTCGTAATCTTCACTGGTTGCCGGTGAGATCAAGGATTGTATTTAAGATACTAATAATTACTTTCAAGGCTTTGCATGGCCAGGCGCCTGTCTATATTACTGATTTGCTAAATAAATATAAACCTACTCGTGCTTTGAGATCATCAGACCGTAATCTGCTACTTGAGCCAAAATCCAAAACGGTGACTCATGGAGACAGAGCGTTCTCGGTTTCGGCACCAAAACTGTGGAATTCATTACCACAGGAAATTAGAAGCTTTGATATGTTGGGTAATTTTAAGTCAGCAGTTAAGAATTTTCTTTTTCAAAATTAATATTTGTTTTTTTCCCTTAAAACTGTGGTCCGCAGTCAATATAACGTAAGTACTTCATCTTGCACTAAGCATACCACTAAACAAGAGATTAAGGTTACAAAACTCATTGGCGAGGGGGGTTAGGGTTTACACCCTAACCGAGGGGGGTTAGGGTTTACACCCTTTTGGGGTTAGCTGTTATTTTACGTGACAAAATTCCCCTTAATCTCTTGTTTAGTAGTATGGGTTCGCCATATCCTGCAAGATGAAGTACATACCCAATATAAACAAAATATCATATGTTAATTGCCTCGTTCTGTAAAAAACTACGCAGCTATTAAAATATATCACATCACGTTGCATCGTTCAATAACAAACGAAATCCGCTTGCCTAGTTCTTTATTATACACACTTATAATTTAACTTTGGCAGCATGGACCGCGGTAGCAGTAATTTATTGCACACAATATTTCATTTCGGCACCACGGACTGCGGTAGCAGGGATTTAAAGCCTGTAAAAAGTGGCAAGGTATTCTAGAATTGCTCCCAATTTTGGAATAGGGGAACATTTTAAGAATAATAGGATAAAGTCAAGGGAATTAAGGAATAGAATGGACAAATTTTCGAGCATAATGTGCCTGTCCCTAGTCATAACCCTAACCCCCCGCCTAACAAGTTTTCTAACCCCCGGCTGTTAGGGTTAGGATCTTTGTTGTTTTGGGGTTTGTCCTCTCTCCACATTTTGACCTTTTGGGTACAGTAAACACCCGCTATGAAGAACCTACATTTTTCCAAACCAGCCTGGGATAGGTTCTTATATATTTGATATCTAACAAAAAATCAGGGTGTTAGGTTCTTATAAATTGGTTTGTAATTATTTTACCAAACTGGAGAAAGACAACTCAAGTATACTGTATACTGTATACTGTAGTATTTTATCTCTTTAATGGTTTGTTTAATCCCTATAAGAAAACAGTAAGCATCTGCAAACTAGTTGAACAGGCTATAATTTATTGTGATCTGAAATACTGGATGTACCGAACTAGAATTTTGAGATCTACGTCAACATGTAAATGCATTGTACATTATTGTATAAAAGATAAGGAACTGCAACCAGATGTTGATGTCATCCTCATTTGGGACTTTGCTACAGTGGAATTATAAATTGATTTTGTGACATAAGAACCTATTTCAAATATCAGGCTCAAACAGGTTCTTATTGAGAGGGGCACAAAATCCCTAATTTCAGAGGTTCTTATAGGTGGAAGATTCTTCATAGCGGGTGTTTACTGTATATGAAAGAGCCACAGGGCTCGAAATAAGCGCGATGATCGGCGGAAAAGCAGGGTTGGCGATCATCTTGATCAGCATCAAAAAGATGCACACGCGTACAGTTAAAAGACAACTAAAACAGTCAGAAACACGCAAAAAGCATTTGTTTAGCCTAAGCTAAGACAGGAAACGGCACGAATACTTTTCTCACAAATATCAGATATTCCAGATCATCTGGACTTTGGAACACACTCTCCGATCAAACAAACGAAATTAACGCATATAGTCTCTTTAAAAAGTATTTAAAATCAAGATACTTTGTCGCTCTGGCCAAAAAATAATAATAGTTGGTTTCAGGTTTCGTAGCCATGTTTTATATGGGTAGGTAGGTCGGAAAAACATTTTATTAAAAACATTTTTTATATATAATATTTTACTTATACAAAGGGTCATAAAATGATGTGCGAAATCATAGACCAGATATACTAGTACCCAGTCCTCTCTCTGTGTTATGGTTAGGAATTAGGATGAAGGGTTGGATTAGAGTTAGGGTGGGAAACGACAGTGAGATAATCAATGCCTACGTCGAAGAAATTGTCGCCCTACCAACAATCAATGTGTCGCCAAAGGAAAGGAATTCTATATTCCTCACAAAGCTGTTATCAAAGAGAATGCGGAAAGCACAAAGCTACAGATCGTGTACGACGCTTCGGCGAGGGAGAGCGCCAACAAGCCGTCTCTCAATGACTGTTTACATCCCGGGCCGCCGCTCCAAAACCTCCTGTGGAGTGTTCTTGTAAAGACAAGATTCTACCCTATATCTGCAACTGGCGACATTCAGAAAGCTTTTCTCCAGATCAGAATTAAAGAAGAGGAAAGAGACTCGCTCAGATTTCATTGGAGGAAACCAAATCATTCTGGAATCGAAATCTACCGATTCACGCGAGCTCTCTTCGGCTTGACGTCATCGCCATTCCTGCTAGGAGGGGTAATCAGCGAACATCTCAACAGATGGGAAGCGAGATATCCAGAGTTTGTTAAGGAGCTACGAGATGGTCTTTACGTCGACGACCTATTAATAGGGGGAGCCACAGTCGAAGAAGTACAGATCAAGAAGCAAACCGCCACTGAGATATTCAATGATGCTAGATTCACACTGCACAAGTGGCATTCAAACGCTGAGGAATTAGAACGCGATAATAACCATCCACAAAGTCATGATGAACTATCGTATGCCAAGCAACAGCTCGGAACAAGTGCGTCAGAAAACAAGATGTTAGGTGTGCCATGGGACAAGAAGAAAGACACACTCAAGGTTTCCTTCCCTCAAGATGGAACACTGTACACCAAAAGAGAAATATTGTCCAAATTAGCACGAATCTACGATCCGTTGGGACTGGCTTCGCCAACAACTCTCACTGGAAAGCTGATTTTCCGCGGCATCTGCGACAGCAAGCTTCCCTGGGATGCCGAACTTCCAGAACATTTACACAAGCGTTAGGAAAAGTGGTGGTCAGCGCTTCCCGATTGAGTTACAGTGCAACGTCCAGTGGCCCCTCATCGGCAGCCGATCCAAGAGGTAAGAAGCGATCTTTACACAGCGATCTACGCGGTACTCAAGCAGGAAGATGGAACGACACGAAGACTTGTCTGCGCCAAGTCGCGACTAGCCAAGCGCAACCTGACGATCCCAAGGTTGGAACTGGTTGCAGGTCACATAATAATAATAATAAAGACGTATTAGGAGCATTATACAATAGTCTCAATGCTCTTACAACAATATATATATTCTTAAAGTTGCTTTTAAAACTAATTACAGTTTCATTATAAGATAAAGCCCACTACATATATTAACACTATGAACAATAACTATTAATTTTAAAAAAGAAAAGTCTTAACTGCAGACTTAAAATTACTTAACATTTCAAAGCTTCTAATTTCCTGTGGTAATGAATTCCACAGTTTTGGTGCTGCAACCGAGAATGCTCTGTCTCCATGAGTCACCGTTTTGGATTTTGGCTCGAGTAGCAGATTTTGGTCAGATGATCTCAAAGTACGAGTAGGTTTATATTTAGTTAGCAAATCAGTAATATAAACAGGCGCCTGGCCATGCAAAGCCTTGAAAGTAATTATTAGTATCTTAAAAACAATCCGTGATCTCACCGGCAACCAGTGAAGGTTAGTGAAGGTTACGTAGCGCAGGGGAGATATGCTCCGATTTTTTAACCCTAGCTGCAACAAGTCTAGCAGCTGTATTTTGAATTCGCTGTAACTTGCTCAATTCAGTATCTGGTAAGCCAAATAGGATGCTATTACAGCTGTCAAGTTTTGATGTTATGAATGCATGCACCAACTTCTCACAGTCCTTTTTACTCAAATATTTCCTGATCTTGCCAATATTTCTGATAGCCAAAGTGGCCGATTTACAAATGTTATTTACATGAGTATTTAATTTTAAATGTCTATCAACAGCAACACCGAGATCACGTGCAACCGGAGCCGGTTGGATTATCACATCATTGACACATATTTCTGGCATTGGTTCGCAATGCATAAAACGTGATGATAGATGGACAATCTCGGTTTTACTTGGATTGCATATAAGACCATTCATGGTACACCAGATGGTGATGTCCTTAATACATAACTCAAGTTTAGCTAGAGCAGCAGGTCGATCACATGGAGATTTTATAGGCATATACAGCTGTGTGTCATCAGCGTACATTATGCAAATCAAGGCCGTGGGCTTTGATCACATCTTCCAATGGCGCAAAGAAGAGTGAAAACAGAAGTGGACCCAGTACAGAACCCTGAGGTACACCATATTGCAATGGTTTATTTGAGGAATGCGTATTCTTCACCGTAACTGACTGTACCCGATCAGAAAGGTATGAGCGATACCAGGCTAGTACAGTTCCACTAAACCCATAACGATGTTTAAGTCTCTCCAATAGAACAGTGTGGTCAATGGTGTCGAACGCAGATGATAAGTCCAACAGTACCAACACTACTTCCTGATTTTCATCAAGTGCATTAAGGATGTCATTGAAAACACGCAGAACTGCTGTCTCTGTGCTATGAAAGAGTCTATAAGCAGATTGCATGGCCGTGAACCTCGTCTCAAACGTACGTACCGCGCTCGATAACTACCCGGTAAAAGTTCACTGCTGGTTGGACTCAACTGTAGCCCTGTATTGGATACAGTGTAGCCCTGTATTGGATACAGGGCCAGGGAGACTACAGGCAATTTGTAGCCAACCGCGTCTACAAAATTCACCAACACCAAGATGTCCAATGGCATCACGTACCAACCGCCGAGAACCCCGCGGACTTGGGAAGTCGAGGGGGGAGCGTCGTCAATGCAGAGCTATGGCAATGTGGACCAAAGTGGTTATCCGACCAAACGAAATGGCCAAAAGAGAAAACGCTCGAGCCTTCAGCGGAAACCAATGTGGAAGCAAAGGTCACAAAAGACGTCTTTGCTGCTGCCATACCAGTACAGGACAACTTCGACCAGCTACTATCAAAACACGAGCTTTGGAAAGTACTAAGAGTCGGTGCATGGGTACGACGATTCATCCACAACTGCAAGTCAACCACTGTAACTAAAGAATCTGGTCCACTGACGACAAGTGAGATAGAGGACCAGAAGACTTGGTGGATTCAACGAGCTCAACGAGATGCTCACAACACGGCCCACTATGAGAAAGACCAACTTCAGTTGAACCTGCAGGTCAATCAGCAACAAATGTTAGAGTGCAGAGGACGCCTTCAAGGAGAATATCCTATTTACTTGCCATTCCTTCACAAAGCAAGCTGGTTCAACAGGCACACCTCGCGACACTGCATGGGGGACTTGGAATTACTATGGCAAAGGTGAGAGAGCGGTATTGGGTCCCACGACTAAGACGCATTGTGAAGAAAGTGCGAGGCAACTGCTGGGGGTGCAAACGATTTACATACCAAGGCGTTCCTGTCACCACAGGAACCACACCGTACCAAGTTATTGGAGTCGATTTTGCAGGCCCTATAAGATACCTCGCTCGCTGCAAAGAGATGATTTGGAATCGTTGGTCTAAGGAATATGTTCGAGGCCTTCGAGAACAACACCGACGAGTTGGAGGCAAACAAACGCCTCACCCAAAGATCGGAGATGTGGTGATCATTCGGGGGAGACTCAAAAAACCGAAATCACTGGAAACTTGGAATCGTGGTGCAGCTAATCCAAGGAAGAGATGGAATAATACGAGGAGCCAAATTCAAGACAAGCCACGGAGTCCTCGAGAGAGCGATCCAGCATCTTAGCCCTTTGGAACTGATCGACATGCGACAGGTTACCGGCTGCAGTCAACCCGACAGCCCCAGAGTTTGCACCAAGACCCCGAAGAGATGCAGCTGCCGCAGCTACCGTACGGATCCAGGATATTGGCAACGATCAAGATTACTAACTCATTGAACTCTAAAGAGCAGTGACATTAATTTCGAATCTATAAACATTTTATATTTACAGTATATTTCAGTTTAATCAGTTACGTTCAAGAGCCTAGCCAAATTAAGATCGCATATACTGATCCACATAAGGATAATATATGGGGGAGTGTGTCAAGGACTGGGGCTAGGAGAATAATATAATTTTGTTGTAAACATTGTAATATGATACCCTCTTTGGGTAGACAGTTGACAAGTTTGAGAGAAAGCGTGTGGAAACTAGATTCTGGGAGGCAGAGAATTCACGATAACGATCTCCGGTTAGACGCTCTAACCATTGAGCTACCAGAACTCAGATGACAGAACGAAGGCTACGTTGCGTACTAGTTCGTACGTGCGACATACGTACTGCTAATTCAGCAGTCTCGATATATCTTTAATCTTTAAATCACTTTATTAACCAAAAGGATGAAGGGAAAGGCACAAGAGGAAAACCCAATTACTGTGCCCCCCCAGGTAGAGAATAATACTTATATATTATATCTTATCTTATCAGAATAGTCTGTATATCTTATCAGAATATATTAAATGTGACTTGCAGCTTGGTTATTTTAATATGGTAAACTGTTTGCTACTCAAGCTTTTTAACCGGTTAGAGCGTCTTAGGCCCAGTTCAGACGCCGTTCTGCTCATGAAAAGTTGACCCAGAACTAAGCTGACTGTTTGCTACTCAAACTTTTTAACCGGTTAGAGCGTCTTAGGCCCAGTTCAGACCCTGTTCGGCTCATGAAAAGTTCGGCGTCTAAACAATTAAGATCGGCTGATTGTATTAGGAACGGCTCAGCCGTAATTCCCCTAATGCATCAATTATTATAATATATTTTATTACCAATTGGCGCTAAAACGCATGCGCAATCGATAATTGATTAAGTTCGGCGAATTAAGTTCGGCGACTGAATCAACAGGCGGGATTATGTCAAATTGGAATTAGGTTAGCCTCGGTGATGCCTGCGAAGGAGGCTAGAATTAGGTTTGGCTCATGAAAAGTTCGGCGTCTGAACTTTGCCTACCGGAGATCGTGAAGGTTGCTGGTTCGATTCCCGTCTGGAGTTTGCGTTAAAAAGCTTGAGTAGCAAACAATTTACCATGTTAAATAACCAAGTCACATTTAATATATTCTGATAAGATATTCAGACATGTCTAGACTGCTGAATTAGCAGTACACAACGTAGCCTTCGTTCTGCATTCATCTGAGTTCTGGTAGCTCAATGGTTAGAGCGTCTAACCGGAGATCATGAAGGTTGCGGGTTCGATTCCCGTCTGCGGCTCAGAAACATTTTCTAAGTGGTTTGCGTTAAAAAGCTTGAGTAGCAAACAGTTTACCATGTATTATATTTGTTTGACTTGGTAAAAAGATGCATGGCTGATGGCTACAGACAAGTTCTGGGAAATTCTAGGAAAAATTACACAATACGGAACTTTCCAGTTTGGATTTTGGTGTGAATATTACATTTTAATGTATTTATTATATTGATGTGTTGTTCAATGGGTGTTATATTCGGTGGGCGATTATTCGAAAGATGATTATTCGGGGGGGGGGGGGAGATTATTCGGAGCGAATTAATCGAGGACGGCTATTTTCAGAACTTACTGTATTATCAAGTGCACCAATCGCGTCTTTGGCATCATCCTCATTCGTAAACGTCACAAAGCCAAACCCTTTCGATATCTCGGTATCTCTTTCCATGACAATGTTGACTACATAAAGAAAGAAATCTCAATATTAGAAATAAAATGGACAACGAGGGCCACGAGGCAAGAAGCCTCACAGACAGCGAGACTTTAAAAAAACACACGAAGCTAAGAAAACATTTTTAATATAATAACCTAGGGTGTGATAGACCAAGAATATTCACAGGTTCAAATCAAGTTGGCTACCGCAGCAAACAAAGAAACGAGCACCGAAGCCTTCAAACGTGAAGAAGCTGTAATTTTTCTACAACCATAAACTAACTTACCCTCGTCGATATGACCGTATTTGTCAAATAAATCCCGAATGTCATCTTCAGTTACTTTATAAGGAAGATTACCAATGTACAGCTTCCCTTCTTCGCCCATTTTTAACGACAAATTCACGGGAAAGTATTATTTCTAACAGGAACTTTAGCTTCTACCTCGGAATGAAACCGGTTTGGAAACAGGGTTGTCAGATTGTTGTGACGGTCAGCGGCCAAAACCATGGAGGTTCGCAGCCAAATTCGGCCAACACTATGACACAATATTTCTGTATAAATGCCCTATTTTTGGCAAGAAAACAACTTGTAAATAAACAAGATATGGTCTAGTGTTATATGAACGTGTTTAAAAATCCACCGACTTGGTCAAAATTCAAAGCTTGGAATCCATGTGTTGATTTAGGCCCTGTTTACATGAAGCGGATTGAGTGTTCAAGTCAAATCTCCCATGTTGTTTCTCCTTGTTGTGTTTACATGAAGAAGATTGAAAGTTTTCGATCTGATCGAAACGGATGGCTGAAGTCAATCCACGCAGTTGACTGGATTGGCTTGAGATTCAAGCAAGGATCGACTTGAATGTTGCCAATCTGCAGATTGATGTAAACACGGTTTGACTTGAAAATGACTTGATACGCATGAGTTAAATTTACGTATGCGCGTTTTGAGGCCTGAATACGCATGCGCGTATTCAGGCGTCAAAAAGTACGCATGCGCGGTTTGAGGCCTGCTGCCAAACGGATTCATGTAAATATGTGCCCGGATTGACTTAATCCGCGTTTTTCGATCAGATTGGACTGTCAATCCGCGTCCCAGGCTCCCAACTACCCCGACTCCGAAGTCCGATCTCGAAGTCTGAAGACTCCTGAATTCCGAATTCCGAAACTGAAAAAACTGAAAAAGGAAGACTAGATCAGTATGTTGACTTGAAAAGGTTGTATTCAAGACTAATTGTAGAGAACTTCAACCACGTTTTTTTCTTAATTTACGAAAACGACCAAAATTCAGCCAAATTATTCTTGTCAGCCAAATATTTTTTTCGACGGCCAAGGCTAATTCCAAACGGCCAAAATCGAGAAATTTGGCCGTGAAAACAGCCAAATGGCAACCAGTTTTTCAAGTAGGCAAGAGAACAACAAAATGCGTAAAAGCCATCACCACAAGGCGAACAATATACCTAACAATTGTTCGAGCACACCTTGGATACGCTACACAAGTTTGGGCCCCTCAAACAGTGGAGCTGATCAACAATGTTGAACGGGTTCAGCGACGTGCCACGAAATACATTCTTCGTCTTCCATTTCGTTCCGAGATCGACTACAAGGACAGATTGATTCAAGCAAACCTGATTCCTTGTTGACCTGACCAAGTATGATCTGCTGTATGTTGATGTTCTGCACAGTCGCTCTTCAAAGGTGTTGATCTCTTGGGTTTCTTTTCTTTGGGTAGGGTTGTTTCATCCAGAAGAGTAAGTCCATTCATAATCTTATAGAAGAACACCATGTCTAGGTACTCGTGCCAGTACGTTAACGGATAAGGAACGCGCTACCAAAGGAAGTGCCCGTGACACAACCAGTGCTTCCACTTGCAAGGAAATTTGATCTAAAACAAGGAAATTGAAAGGAAATTTGGAGATTCTTATAAAAAAAACACTTATCCTACGATTGACGCACTCATAACTCATTGAAAGCCGATTTCAGTTGAATGAGAGGTACCTGAGATCCGAAGTCCTTTCTTAAGTGTTTTCCCACTTCCTTCACGTGTTAATCACGCGCGGTGCGTGGCTATGATTATGGATGATTTTCGGCCTCAAATTCATCTTCGAAGAATCCAATCAACTGAGAAAGGAATTCGTTGACGAATTGTTTGAAAAGGATAATTGAAACTGAGTAACTCAGAGTCATGACTGCATTTAGACGTGATATAAAAGTGATTATGGATGTTAAATTTAATATTAATTTGACAAATGTTCACTTTCAGAGTTTCAGTTAAGCGCAGGAAAATCGGCTCAATTTCCATATAAATGTAGCCAAATACGCGGTATATAATCCTAGCCCTAATCCTAACCTGATTATTTGGGACATTTATATAGAAAGAACCGCAAATCTATAGCAATTCTCAAAATTGAGTAAATGCGGTATTTACCATGTTTATTCCTATAGTAAATGCAACAAATCAATAAATTTGCTCCATATTTGCGCATTTGTAAATTTGAGTAAATCCATTTTTTCATGCAGTTAGTAAAAGAATGATTTTAATTAATCACCGACACTGAGGTGAATAATTGTTTTAATATAAATACACAGATCTTTTTGGAATAGCATTTTCTTTAAAATTGGTTATTTCCTCATCTGTCACACTGACAAATCGGCTGGCAGCCAATTTGCCTACTTCGGATTATTTCACGATAATCACCAATCAGCACAATTTTCTATAATATCATCCTGTGTATGTGTCATGCTGGCCTGGCCCAGTAATGACAGCCGGTTTTTGTAAATAGTGCATTTTGCTATTTAGGAAGACACTTAAGGTGGGGGTTAGGCTGGTGTTGTGTTCTATTTTAATAACGGTGAGACCAACACGAACGCAGGCTCTGGGTACGAGATTGGATCACGCCTTGATCACGCGCTGTTACCTAACTAGTACCCAGTCGTATTTAAGCTGTGCGCTTCCCATACAACCCTACAGTATAGGAAATTTGGTTATTTTGAGAGATATAGATCTGCAAGGAAATTACAAGGAAATTTGGTGATTTTTGCAACGAAATTTGCTCAAAAAAAAGGAAATTTAAGGATCGTAAAAGGAAATTTCACTTGCAACTTGTGGAAGCACTGGACACAACATCTCTCACAAACTTTAAAAATAATCTCAAAAATTACTATGACTCTGCTCTTACATGGACGACAGTCTGTGTCAAGTGTAATTCGGCTAGCAGTCTATTGGTCCTCCCTTCTTGTTGTTTTTAAACTACACTCGTGTCCTTGGTCTTCGTGTCCTTCGTTTCTTTGTGTAATTGTCTGTTTGATTAGTTGCTTGTCTGTCTGTCTGTCTGTCTGTTGTCTGTCTGTTGTCTGTCTGTCTGTCTGTCTGTCTGTCTGTCTGTCTGTCTGCTTGTATGTTTGTTTCTGTTTTCTTTTCATTCCACTCATTTATTTTTGCTGTTCAGTTTTTTGTACATAATTCAAATATTGTAATAATGGGTCCGCAGTAATTGGCCTTCAGCAGTTGCGGTTTTCCCAGCCTTCAAACTTGTATTTGTATGAATGTATTGACATATTATTGTAATCATGTAAGGCAAAGTAGATCTTCACAATGTGGCTTCCAACATATGGTCTCATCAACCTGAACGCCAAGGAGTTTCACACATGGAAGTTGATGAACGTTTTTATCTTTGATGGATAAGTTTAGAGGTGGAGCAGCTTTGACCTTTTGACGACTTCCGATCAAGGTCGAGTCCACAGTCGCTTGAGCCAGCGGAATCCGCAAGAAAATATGCGCTTGAGTGGTCACATGGACGATTGTCAAGCTCAAATCCTTAGAGAAGGAATTGTTTAGTCAAAAAAATTCATATTAAATTTTCCAGGGGGAGTTCATCAAAATTAAATTATGCTCTCGCTGGCGAAATATTCGAAAGACTAGCCGCGTCAAGTCATCACAGTTGAAGTACCAATACCAAACACCCCCCCCCCCTCCAAAAAAAATCTTTATACGAGTTTCAGTCGGCAGAAGTTATATTTTAGTCGGCAGAAATTATATTTTAGACGTGTTCGATTTAACACGGACTCATTAATGTTTAGCACTTATTAGTTTAAATTAATCAAATTAAAACTACCAAATTTAAGACTCACAAATCGCCTGTGCTTCGTAATTTTCACTGGTTGCCGGTGAGATCAAGGATTGTATTTAAGATACTAATAATTACTTTCAAGGCTTTGCATGGCCAGGCGCCTGGTTATATTACTGATTTGCTAAATAAATATAAACCTACTCGTTTTTTGAGATCATCAGACCGTAATCTGCTACTTGAGCCAAAATCCAAAACGGTGACTCATGAGGCTGGTTCACATATAATCGCCCCGATCGCCCGAATCGCGTCAAAAAATGTGCTAGCGATCGAGACGATTCGAGCGCTTCGCTGTTCACATATGATCGCACCTGATCGCATGTGAGTTCAATTTCACACCCGAGATGTATATTCGCTCCATATTGACACAAAATGGCGGCAGAAAATCGAAGAGAACAGCGGATTGCTTGTTATTTACTGCTTTTGATAACATTACGACGCAGGAGAACAAGGGCTGTTGAACCTAAACGTTTACGTAGGTTCTGGGTGAGACATATTTTCCAAAAGAGAGAGGAGTTAGGTGCCTTTCATACGCTGGCGCGAGAACTTCAGCTTCACGATCGTGAGTACTTCTTTAGGTAAAAAACTCGGCATGAACTGTTATTTAGGTTTAAATAATGTCAATTTCATGATCTGAAATCAGTGGGTTTTGTTTTAATAGACGTCTGTTGTCTTTTTAGGTTTCTCAGGATGTCTCCAGAGCGTTTCGAGCATTTATTGACACATGTTGGCCCACTCGTGGCCAAGAAGCCATGTCGATCAAGACAACCAATTTCTGCCGCAGAAAGGCTCATGATAACACTGAGGTTCTTAGCAACTGGAGATTCTCAGCAGACACAGTCATTCCTATTTCGAGTTGGACGGTCAACTGTATCAGGTATCATCAGGGAAACGTGCGAGGCGATTTGGACTGCACTCCAAGGGGAATATGTCGTTGTTCCTACAACCAAGAATGACTTTGTGAAAATCTCGAATGAATTCAACAATGAATGGGATTTTCCAAACTGCCTTGGTGCCATTGATGGCAAGCATATCATGATGGACTGCCCACAGAACGCTGGCTCAGCATATTACAACTACAAGGGATTTCAATTCATTCTATTGTTTTATTAGCCATTTGTGATGCTAAATATTGTTTTACACATATTGATATTGGAGGTGTTGGATCGACAAATGATGCCAGTATATTGGGTTGCTCAGATATATGCAGAATGTTTGAAGATTCCCCAACTGCTTTTAACATACCAAGCCACTCTTTACATGGAGGTAAAACACTGCCCTACTCTTTACTGGGTGATGACATCTTCCCACTGAAGTCATGGCTCATGAAGCCCTACCCAGGACAAAACTTACAAGAATGCCAACGTATTTTTAACTATAGGCTGTCCAGAGCTAGGCGGTGCATAGAAAATACCTTTGGCATTCTATCAGCGAAGTGGCGAATATTTCGTAGGCCTATAAATGCCAAGGTGGACTTGGTAAAGAAAATAGTAGGAGCGACAGTCTGCCTTCATAATTACCTTCATCTTACAGACAATGCCAACTATATTCCAACGGGTTTTGTTGATAGTGAAGACACCAGTGGCAATATTGTTCCTGGTGACTGGAGGAATGAAGCTGACATAGAAGATGCTGGTCTACGAAGAGTCACGCAGATTGGAGGAAACAGATACACCTACGAAGCTGGCAAATCAAGGGATGGCCTTATGGAGTACTTTAACAATCCCGGTGGAGAGGTGCCTTGGCAGTGGCAGCACGTTAGGAATTGTGGACGTATAATCCATAATCAATTTTGATTATATGAAATTATCATAATGAGAGAAATGGATAAACAGTTTTTCTTATTTGATAATATGGGACACAACATTCATTTTACATGCAGAATAATAAACATGGCATGTCTCCCATTATGTATCCATTTTCAGAAACTTGATTTGTTGTAAATAAATGAATACAACAATGGATGGATTGATTATTTGAAGTGTAATATCTACACATAATTAATTGAATTTTTATTATAGTACACATGTTGGACATTTCCTCAAATATTTATTGTCTTAAATATAATATTTTTTATGGCATATGAATGAATATATAAATAATGCATATATGTAATTACTATATATGTCACTATTATCACACAATTATAAATTATAACTGAAACAGGAACATGGTAAATTGTGTTGTCTATACAACAACAATGTAAAACATGAAAGTTACTTGGCTCATGTATGAGTTGATTTATTTTAAAGTTGGTGATACTGTTGGTCGCCCACGGACTGTATAAACTCTGTTGAATCTCTAGGAAACCCTGATGTTGGTTGCTGTGCATAGTTATAGCCCTGTGGTTGCACAGGCACCGATACTTGTCCAAACTGAACATTGAACATCAGCTGTTCTATTTGGATTCTTAGGTATGACTTGCTTCTTGCATCTAGTTGGCTCATTTTTATTGCAAGGCTTTTGCAATATAGACTGTCCTCGTCGTCTTGTGGTTGGGCAGCTGATGGACTAGCCTTCAGTCCATCAGCTATTGACTTTGCTGTATTCAACAAAACAGTGTCTACATCTTCTTTGGCTTGTTTTGCCTGATGTTTGTTTTTCTGTTTGGCCCAGACTCTTTTTTTCTTGACTGGCTCATTCACTGGTGTACTAGGCAGTGTTGGACTAGGACCCCTCGCTGGCTCATTCACTGGTGTACTAGTCAGTGTTGGACTAGGACCCCTCGCTGGCTCATTCCCTGGTGTACTAGTCAGTGCTGGACTAGGACCCCTCGCTGGTGTGCTACTTAACGATGGTGAGGTAGACATATCATCGTCGCAGGGTCCATACTGTGATGCCACAGGTTCTGCCTCGTCTAGTTGAGTTTCGGCCTCATCTTCTTCTTCTACAAGTATCTCTTCTGGTAGATTTTGGATCGACACATGTTTGTGGTTGATGTGAGTGGCCAACCAGTCCAGGTTCTCGAGCTCAGGTGGAGATTTGGGGAAGGCATCGCGACCAGAGCCTGAGGGAATACTTTTCCTTTTCTTTAACCAGCGTCCATATGCCGTTCTCGTATATTTATACTTCTTTTCAGCTCCCTCCGGTGTTAATCCAAATTTCTCTGCAATTTTTTTCCAGCAGTTAATTCTTACACATTTGTTCTTGTAGTCTTTGGAATATTTGTTATATAAGCATTCGTATCTCTGAACGTCTTCCATAAACAATGCGGTGTTGACGTCTTCGCTACTAGCCGCCATTTTTAAATGAAGATAAGAATGTTTTGATGAGAATAATGCATCTTGGGTACATGCAGTGCATTTTGGGACATATTTCGATCGCCCGAATCGTCCGAATCGCCTGGCCATGTTCACATATGATCGCATGCGATTGCCCGTGGCTTTTTCTCGATCGCACCGATCGCCCCGATAGAGCAGTGTTCTATCGGGGCGATCGGTGGCGATCGCGATCGCCCCGATCGTCTGGATCGTCCCACAACTTGAAACGTGTGTTCACATATAATCGCACGGATCGCCCGCGCACTATTTCAAGCGATTCGGGCGATTATATGTGAACCAGCCTATGGAGACAGAGCGTTCTCGGTTTCGGCACCAAAACTGTGGAATTCATTACCACAGGAAATCAGAAGCTTTGATATGTTGGGTAATTTTAAGTCAGCAGTTAAGACTTTTCTTTTTTAAAATTAGTATTTTTTTTATTTTTTTTGTTCATAGTGGTAATATATGTAGTAGGCTTTATCTTATAATGAAACTGTAATAAGTTTTATAAGTAAATTTAAGAATATATTGTTGTAAGAGCATTGAGACTATTGTATAATGCTCCTAATACGTCTATTATTATTATTATTATTAATGTTGATATTAAATGTTTTGTTTATGTGTAAATTATGTGTAAATGTAATCATAAATTTATTAAAATGTCATAAATTTATTAAATATCATCATGTTTTCATTTCGTATTGACTTTGAGCGTGCGTTATTAACGTAATTAACCATTTCACCAGCTGACCAGGGTCATTTTAGTAGGCACCCAATGAAAAGTCAATATTTTGCAGTGGCGGATCAAGATAAAACGATGGACGTTTTCAGATGCCTAAAGTGTATATATTGGTTCTGTACTACTTCCGAGTTTATATTAAAGTGTTTCATAATCTTGATGCCCCTTTGTAATCGTGCATTTTTAGCAACGGCGTGGTGCCCTAATTTCGCAAAAATTCTTATCAGAAATCGCCGGAAAAGCACTTCTGGGCTTTGCAAAATATATACCACAACGTGCTGATTCTTCATGTGCGCCCCCTCTTCCGAACAACTCTGGATCCGCCACTGTTTTGACAAGATTCGATCGATAGGATGTAGTCGGTAAAAGCTAGTGCGTCAGACGGTTGAATTGAGCTTACACCCACCAATGCAGTAAAAACAGCAACAGCAATATATCTAATCTAGCTATTTCGCTCAATGTCAAAGCTCATCAGCATGTCTAGACAGTAAACACTTGAAACATTTCGCGGTGATCAATTTTGACATGGAAAGCCTCAGCCCGCCATTTATTTTATATGCGCACCGTCTCAAATAAACCCGTAGTTATTTGTTTGCGTTGTGAGTTATCTTTTTTGTTTGCGTTGTGAGGTATTTGTTTGCGTTGTGAGGTATTTATTTGCGTTATGAGGTATTTGTTTGCGTTGTGAATTATCTTTTTTGTTTGCGTTGTGAGTTATCTTTTTTGTTTGCGTTGTGAGTTATCTTTTTTGTTTGCGTTGAGTTATCTTTTTTGTTTGCGTTGTGAGTTATCTTTTTTGTTTCCGTTGTGAGGTATTTGTTTGCGTTGTGAGTTATCTTTTTTGTTTGCGTTGTGAGTTATCTTTTTTGTTTGCGTTGTGAGTTATCTTTTTTGTTTGCGTTGTGAGTTATCTTTTTTGTTTGCGTTGTGAGTTGTCTTTTTTGTTTCCGTTGTGAGGTATTTGTTTGCGTTGTGAGTTATCTTTTTGTTTGCGTTGCGAGGTATTTGTTTGCGTTGTGAGGTATTTGTTTGCGTTGTGAGGTATTTGTTTGCGTTGTGAGGTATTTGTTTGCGTTGTGAGTTATTTTTTTTGTTTGCGTTGTGAGGTACTTGTTTGCGTTGTGAGTTCTCTTTTTTGTTTGCGTTATCTTTTTTGTTTGCGTTGTGAGTTATCTTTTTTGTTTGCGTTGTGAGTTATCTTTTTTGTTTGCGTTGTGAGTTATCTTATTTGTTTGCGTTGTGAGTTATCTTTTTTGTTTGCGTTATCTTTTTTGTTTGCGTTGTGAGTTATCTTTTTTGTTTGCGTTGTGAGTTATCTTTTTTGTTTGCGTTGTGAGTTATCTTTTTTGTTTGCGTTGTGAGTTATCTTTTTTGTTTGCGTTGTGAGTTATCTTTTTTGTTTGCGTTGTGAGTTATCTTTTTTGTTTGCGTTGTGAGTTATCTTTTTTGTTTGCGTTGTGAGGTATTTGTTTGCGTTGTGAGTTATCTTTTTTGTTCGCGTTGTGAGGTATTTGTTTGCGTTGTGAGTTATCTTTTTTGTTTGCGTTATCTTTTTTGTTTGCGTTGTGAGTTATCTTTTTTGTTTGCGTTGTGAGTTATCTTTTTTGTTTGCGTTGTGAGGTTTTTGTTTGCGTTGTGAGTCATCTTTTTTGTTTGCGTTGTGAGTTATCTTTTTTGTTTGCGTTGTGAGTTATCTTTTTTGTTTGCGTTGTGAGTTATCTTTTTTGTTTCCGTTGTGAGGTATTTGTTTGCGTTGTGAGTTATCTTTTTTGTTCGCGTTGTGAGGTATTTGTTTGCGTTGTGAGTTATCTTTTTTGTTTGCGTTATCTTTTTTGTTTGCGTTGTGAGTTATCTTTTTTGTTTGCGTTGTGAGTTATCTTTTTTGTTTGCGTTGTGAGGTTTTTGTTTGCGTTGTGAGTTATCTTTTTTGTTTGCGTTGTGAGTTATCTTTTTTGTTTGCGTTGTGAGTTATCTTATTTGTTTGCGTTGTGGTTTGCGTTGTGAGTTATCTTTTTTGTTTACGTTATCTTTTTTGTTTGCGTTGTGAGTTATCTTTTTTGTTTGCGTTGTGAGTTATCTTTTTTGTTTGCGTTGTGAGTTATCTTTTTTGTTTGCGTTGTGAGTTATCTTTTTTGTTTGCGTTGTGAGTTATCTTATTTGTTTGCGTTGTGGTTTGCGTTGTGAGTTATCTTTTTTGTTTGCGTTATCTTTTTTGTTTGCGTTGTGAGTTATCTTTTTTGTTTGCGTTGTGAGTTATCTTTTTTGTTTGCGTTGTGAGTTATCTTTTTTGTTTGCGTTGTGAGTTATCTTTTTTGTTTGCGTTGTGAGTTATCTTTTTTGTTTGCGTTGTGAGTTGTCTTTTTTGTTTCCGTTGTGAGGTATTTGTTTGCGTTGTGAGTTATCTTTTTTGTTCGCGTTGTGAGGTATTTGTTTGCGTTGTGAGTTATCTTTTTTGTTTGCGTTATCTTTTTTGTTTGCGTTGTGAGTTATCTTTTTTGTTTGCGTTGTGAGTTATCTTTTTTGTTTGCGTTGTGAGGTATTTGTTTGCGTTGTGAGTTATCTTTTTTGTTCGCGTTGTGAGGTATTTGTTTGCGTTGTGAGTTATCTTTTTTGTTTGCGTTGTGAGTTATCTTTTTTGTTTGCGTTATCTTTTTTTGTTTGCGTTGAGGTATTTGTTTGCGTTGTGAGTTATCTTTTTTGTTCGCGTTGTGAGGTATTTGTTTGCGTTGTGAGTTATCTTTTTTGTTTGCGTTGTGAGTTATCTTTTTTGTTTGCGTTGTGAGTTATCTTTTTTGTTTGCGTTGTGAGGTATTTGTTTGCGTTGTGAGTTATCTTTTTTGTTCGCGTTGTGAGGTATTTGTTTGCGTTGTGAGTTATCTTTTTTGTTTGCGTTGTGAGTTATCTTTTTTGTTTGCGTTATCTTTTTTTGTTTGCGTTGAGGTATTTGTTTGCGTTGTGAGTTATCTTTTTTGTTCGCGTTGTGAGGTATTTGTTTGCGTTGTGAGTTATCTTTTTTGTTTGCGTTGTGAGTTATCTTTTTTGTTTGCGTTATCTTTTTTGTTTGCGTTGAGGTATTTGTTGGCGTTGTGAGTTATCTTTTTTGTTTGCGTTGTGAGTTATCTTTTTTGTTCGCGTTGTGAGGTATTTGTTTGCGTTGTGAGTTATCTTTTTTGTTCGCGTTGTGAGGTATTTGTTTGCGTTGTGAGTTATCTTTTTTGTTTGCGTTGTGAGTTATCTTTTTTGTTTGCGTTATCTTTTTTTGTTTGCGTTGAGGTATTTGTTTGCGTTGTGAGTTATCTTATTTGTTTGTGTTGTTGTGAGGTATTTGTTTGCGTTGTGAGTTATCTTATTTGTTTGTGTTGTTGTGAGGTATTTGTTTGCGTTGTGAGTTATCTTATTTGTTTGCGTTGTGAGTTATCTTTTTTGTTTGCGTTATCTTTTTTGTTTGCGTTGTGAGTTATCTTTTTTGTTTGCGTTGTGAGTTATCTTTTTTGTTTGCGTTGTGAGTTATCTTTTTTGTTTGCGTTGTGAGTTATCTTTTTTGTTTGCGTTGTGAGTTATCTTTTTTGTTTGCGTTGTGAGTTATCTTTTTTGTTTGCGTTGTGAGTTGTCTTTTTTGTTTCCGTTGTGAGGTATTTGTTTGCGTTGTGAGTTATCTTTTTTGTTTGCGTTGAGGTATTTGTTTGCGTTGTGAGTTATCTTTTTTGTTTGCGTTGTGAGTTATCTTTTTTGTTCGCGTTGTGAGGTATTTGTTTGCGTTGTGAGTTATCTTTTTTGTTCGCGTTGTGAGGTATTTGTTTGCGTTGTGAGTTATCTTTTTTGTTTGCGTTGTGAGTTATCTTTTTTGTTTGCGTTATCTTTTTTTGTTTGCGTTGAGGTATTTGTTTGCGTTGTGAGTTATCTTATTTGTTTGTGTTGTTGTGAGGTATTTGTTTGCGTTGTGAGTTATCTTATTTGTTTGCGTTGTGAGTTATCTTTTTTGTTTGCGTTATGAGTTATCTTGTTATGCGTTATGTTTTGCGTTTGATGTTTCCCACCTTTGTGTGTTTGAGCATGTAATCGAAGTCGATTTTATGAATATCTTTGTAAAAGTAAAGTAAGGATGGCCAGATAAGATTTCTTAAACTGGTTTAATAAACTGAACTAAATTTGGTTTAGTTCAGTTCATAACTAGATTTGCAAGATCAATATTTACATCCCAAGCATGGTTCAATTACTCCTTTTAAGCTGCCTCCTCAGGCTAGCAATAGAGAGTGCCAGCAATGGTTGATGGGAAGGTAATAAAAAGCAATGGTTGATGGGAAGGCGATAAATGAAAATTTTAGAGCCTGCGAAATCGTGTCGAAACTCTGCAAATTTGATCGAAACATTGCAAATTGGCTTTGGAAATGGCGAAGACGCTTGACAAACTTGTAGCTAGAGATGGGAAATACGCCGATGCCATATTGGTCTATATAAATAGCTCTTTGTAGATGAAAACCGCGTGTGATTATCGTATTCGAGTATTAAATATTGTATTTGATAATCGATATATACACTGTAAAGGTGGAAATCATTCAAACTCAGGTACGTTGGTAGTAATAGCACATAGCAATATAATATAATACATAAATACATCAGTCATCACCCTACGCCTCCATAGTTATGCAATTTAAACTATATTTTGGGAATAATTTAGTATATCCTACACATTTCCTCTACAAAGCATATTAATATTCATATAAAACAAAAGCGTACCGGTATTTTGGCAATAGCGCGTATATGTTCACGCGAATAATTTAAATACAATTGTCATCGAACTATAGTATTTTACCTTTAAATATTTAATTTAAACGTTGTCGACAAGTATTTAATATTGTCAGACCAATATTGCGTTGGCGCAATTCCCGTCTCTAGCTGCAAGTCCCATTCGCTGATCTCTAGAGATAATAGTGGCCATTACAAAGAACGCCATTTTGGATGCAGGATTTCCCAGTCGCTTCTCGCTTTCTTAACTCTGTGAGAAATTCGAAGGCCGTAGTTGTTCCCGGATTATATGGTGTAATTTTTTCTTAGTTGCAGTAGTCTTCCCAACGTAACAAATAGGTTTTGTTGTTTTGTAGTTCCTTTCCTCCACGAAGCAATTATGTCTTGCGCGCGGGAGAAGATAACTTTCGGGAAGCTAAATGTCGCCTGATTAGCGGCAAATCATCCGAGATAATTTCTTGTAAAGTGGATGGCTCTCTTCTGGGTGGCTGGATAGTTTCAACAGACTTTTCGATCATTGAAAGGGCCTTGGCATACCTGCAGGTGGTTTAAAAGCATCAATCACATCGGTGTGCCCAACCTCGTTCTCGGGCATTTTGCCTCCACGGTCGGCGAAAATGGCCCTGGGATCGGCTGGTCACATGACACCCAGAATTTCTGGGTGTTTAGATATGATAATTTTTGTGGTCTTTGTTCCATTGCCTTTGTCTACTTTGTTGACCTGAATAATTGAGAAATATTCAATGCTCTTCAGAGTTGTTCATGTCAGCATTCGTCGGCATAAAAGCAGCTAACAAGCTTAATAAGCCACCGTACATACATGGTCATCTCTTACAAAAGGTATGAAGAAGCATATATCCAGTTTAACGAAAGCTATCACTTCTAATTTGCTGTAAAATTTGAAGACAGCATTCAGATTTAGATGAATAAATTATACTCGTTTTATGACAAGCCAATCGCATTATAGAATGGACCAGCCGATCTCAGGGCCATTTTCGCCGACCTTCCGCCGTGGAGGCAAAATGCCCTGGATACGAGGTTGGGGTGTGCCACCATCGGTCTTAGTTCAGAAATTGCTTGGTTTTATAAGATGGTTGTAGCATCAGTTACCCTTGCTCTTTTTTATAGGACTGTTTTATCTTTCTCTATATTCCGGTAGTAGAGAGGACCATCATGGAGCTCTCTCCTCCGCAGAGGCTTATTTTTATTCATAGTGTTTATTAGAGGCAGGCGTGCGGGCAAAATGGGGAAGTGCGCGGGGAGTGGATCGAGGAAAATCGAAGGCGCGCGGTCGAAGACGGAAAAACGGAAAACGAGCCTCTGCCAGATAATGTGCGGTTCTCTGGTCATGGCACACTCTCCTGAAATCGACGATAGCTTGGACGACGTACAATGTTCTTTGAATGATTGAGACTGGAATATTAGTGTTTAATGTCATTATGTCCAGGTTGTCGTTTAATAGTTAACATTAATAACAATTTTACACCATCTAGTTTTAAGTTTGTTTATTTTTGAACTTGAAGCTCCAATTGTTTTTTATTTTTGCTGTACATGCAGTCTTATAAAGTTGTTTATATATTAACCTGCAAATTACCGAATGCTAGTCAATGTGAACGTCTAGTCAAGAGCTCGCTGATTTCTGAGTTTAAAAACTATTGGAACGGTCATTATAAATTGTTGTCAGTGTGCTAATTGTTGTGGCACTTGTTATTATCTTGGATATTAATGTTTATCATTTTGGATATTAATTATTTGTGTATTATCTTGGATTTAATGTATCCCTCGAGTCTGACCTAGTCCATCACTGAATTTGGTCGCCATGTTGGATACGTTATGGCTTATTTTCTTTCTCTCTTCCCGTCATTCCCCGCGCGCCTCCGATTTTCCTCCAGCGAGGAGACCATCGAGGAGAGACCATCATGGAGAACCCCAGGAAACTTGCTACTAGTTTCTCAATTATTTGGGCAACTTACCGTATTGAAATTGGCTTTGAACATTTCTGGATAAATTTCTTGCAATCCAATTTTAGGGCTAATGCTTTGTTAGGTGTCAGTTTTACTGTCATAGTGGCCAAGTTAAAGCCCATCAGTTCCATCCCCGATTGTCGGGGATTCTTACGACAGTCACGTTCACACTTGTCGTGACACTAAAGTTTGAAAATGGCGGCGTTGAATGTTTCTACATTCAAGTTCAAGTTTCTCCTTCTTATTGCAATTTAGGGCGACAATTCTACAGAAGAGGACGACGGAGAAACCTAAAAATCAGACTAGCTGAACACAAACGAGCTACTAGAAACGGGTACAAGACTATAATCACATAGCTGAACACCACGTACAAACAAAACACGATATTGACTGGGACTCGGCTGAATGTATCGCCTTCAACACAAACTACAAACAGCGACTTACATTAGAAAGTTGGTATACCAACTTGGAACATAAACCACTTAACAGATCACAACAATTACCGACACCACCGACAAACAATATTTTATTTTTTATTTTTATAAGCTTTGCCACATCTAGATTAGAGAACATATATTTACACAATAACATATCCGCAACAGCTTTGGCCAATTACTGCGGTCCCTATGTAAACTAAACAATACACAGCTTATATATAGTTACAGATAATTACAATATACAAATACAGATACAAACTAGAAACAACATGAAAGTGGTTTTGTTAAGTCACGTGCCTGGTTGCATTTAAGGCAAATTGTTTTCCAGGAGCGAGGGTCATCTACATTTTTTGAGGGTCATCTACATAATTGTTTTCTAGAGCAGAACGATAGTAATTGAGTCGTGAATTTTTAAAGGTTGTTAGAGTGATATATTTACTGATAATGGGGGTTTTGGTAGTGCATTCCAGATCCTTGTTGTCCTAATAGTATACGATTTTTGGTATGTCAGAGTGTTGGATTTCTTAATTTTGAATTGAAGGCAGTTGGGATCCACTGATCATGTAATTTTGTTGTGAATTTGATGTTCTGGAAGTACTGAATATACCCACGCTTAACGCATGACAAACAATATTGGCCCACGCTTAATGCATGACGCGACACAAACAAACGATGACGTAATGAACCAGACGCACAAACACGCTTTACTCGACTCTGAAGATGACCGCCGCTGAGGCCGTCGAAACGTCAGTCACCAACAACAGTCTTTCTCAAGACTACAACAACCTGGACGATCAACTTCACATGCATATGATACTCCTAGGTTGAAACCATTTACTTTAAAGTACAAAAAAGCTAAGAAAGAGAAGATTATGGGACTTGGGGCAATTTCATATTCTTTTCCACGAACTAATTAGACTCCACGACTGGGAGTACTTTCCAGAGCGTCCAGGTAGCTTTCGTTGGATGCCATTTGCATTATCGAAAAGTATCCCGATATTATAGATTGTCCTAGACGAGAGAGTTTTTTGTTCACACTAGTCGTAACTCGTCGTAAGAATTGTCGGCGACCGTCTGGGATGCGTTTTCCAAATAGAAAGATTCCGATTGTTGCGATCAGATCGGCAACGCAATTTTCCCTTTCGTAAACGGTCGTTACCATCCCGAAGGGTCGTTACCATCACAGCTCTCATAGAATGCTGGGTAACTGAGCGGAGTGAAATTCCTCGTGGTCCCAAGGTTCCCGCATACTTTGTTTGGTGCGGTGACGTTTCGTCGTGAAATTCAAAATATGTAAATATTTAGTATTTAGTATACATGAGAAGAGCATTCATGAAGAAGAAATTATACATGGCAAACTGTCAATCCTGGACCAGTAAATTCGATTTTGTGATCGATAGTCACAACGTATATGTATAGTCCAAAAGGCAAACGACGTTATTCGGGATTTCGAAATATAAATCGCAACAACGTATGCTGCGAGGTTTCAAAATATATTTGTGGACTGACAAAATATATTTGTGGACTGAAACTATTATATGCGCATTGCATATATGGACCACCGTAATATACTATTATACTGTATAGTGTATAAGTATAACCATTAACCATAAATGTAGTTAAGCATTTCTGCATTTGCCATAGAACATTCGTAAAGTCACTTACTAGTCATAGATGCTTTTAGATAAGTGATAAAACGTGTTGTGCTGCGTAGGCAGTGTAGAAATACAAATCAAAATGTATAAAAAGGTTGGTGTAGTGCCGAAATAGCGTGTAAGTTGTCTAACGTTTCGAGCGAAGTTTGGCACTCTCTGACGAAGGGCCACTCGAAACGTCAGACAACTTACACACCATTCCATAGACTTGCTCCAAATCTGCCTCTTGATTGTGTCGGGTTTGTTTAAATTTGTTTTTTTCAAAGAACTGATCGCCATATAGACGCTTGTTCGCTTTTTAGATAGAGTCGCGAAATATAGTGTGCGGGAACCTACCCAACATTCTATGAGAGCTGGGATGGTAACGACCGTTTACGAAAGGGAAAATTGCATCAGCGACAGTCTGGGACATTGCTTCAATCATGTGAACACTCGTCGGGACCGGAAAAATCCACGATTCTTACGACAACTGAGAACCAGGCGTTATTGTGAATCAGAGTATTTCTATTTCTTGAGCTGGAATGAATGTGTCCTTAGGTACGTATAATAATGCCAAAGGCCAGGTTTCAAAATCTTTGTAAATTTTCGAGACCCTCTGGACAAAACCATTGGGTAAGCACAAGTAAACTGGTATATATAGTTTCTCTTTCCAATAGAACTTTAAATATCGCCTATATCTCTTTCTCGAATAGCTAGTAGATTAATATTCGCGCGGTATTAGAATTCGTGCGCGAAAAAGGTGCGCGAAATTAAAACTGAGCGAAAAATAATCCGCGCGAAAAGGCAAAGAGAACTGAAGAGAAAATTTTGATGATTCGGTAAAAAAAGGGGAGACGAACAGGAAAAGAACGCAACATAGTGCATTTATACACCGTTACGTTAAAAACCAAATATGCGGTCCTCTTCATCTACCCCTCCTGTTTCTATCGGGATATTTTCGTGTTTCCTGCAATCGTTAAGGTAATACGAATCTCTCAGACTTCCTTGGGGTAAAGAAGATCTCCAAAACTTAGAATCACACACAATTTTAGTCAGAATTCCAATTCATACTCAAAATAAAATTTGCAAAATCTCTAAATTTAACAAGGTAAATATCCTACCAAGGACATATTTTCGATCTTTCCTAATCTGATTTTGGTAAACAAACCAATTCACGTGTGTGGGATATAGATTTCCTTTTCATTCCTGCATGCTTTCGTCACTGATACAACGACTGGTTGATCTTTGATGCCCATATTTTCTCGTTGAAGCGGACGTAGGTTTTTCCTTGGTGTCCTTTTGTCCCAACTGACAAGTTGCATAGTTACATGTACAGATTTACTTGTTTGTTTATGGCCATACACAGGTTTCCTTTGCGGACACCTCTTTATGCGGACACCTCTTTATGCGGACACCTCTTTATGCGGACACCTCTTTATGCGGTCACGCTTTGTATATGTTCCAAATGGTAAACCAGGGCAACACTTGTAACGCGAATGAGTTTTACTAGTATGCTCTCTTTGAAAGGTGTGCGAAATTAAAACTGAGCGAATATATCGTGTTCAGGGTGCGCGAAATTAAAACGCGCGAATTTATGAACTGAGCGAAAATTAGTATTAAAGTGCACCTGACATCAAAATTGTTTATTGTCTTATTTGGAAGAACTTTTAAAATGATAAAGTAACTTATTTTGAAGAGTTTCGTTTCTTCGCTTTCTTTTTGAGATATATCAGGTTGTTTGATATGCAAATGTCTGGAATTTACGTCACACATGCACGAGTTACACACATGCACACACACACATGCATAATAGGGGCTTCGGTGGTCTAGTGGTCAGGGCCACTGCCTCCCACCTCCGAGGTCAAGAGTTCGAATCCTGTGTTCGAACATTTGATCGCACGTGGAAAGAGTTGGTTTTCTCCGGGTTCCTCCCACAGGGAAGTTGACAGGGAGGGTTAGGATAAATAGTTAGGAAAACTAATGATGATAAAAACTGTAAAAATAAATAGCTAATGTTAATTGATTCACGGTATAGGTACTGAATATAATAGAATAAATTGTCGATGTTGTAAAGCGCATTTGATCATATACACATGCTAATTTGCGCTATATAAATAGTAAACATTATTATCAGAGAATGTTATATATCTTTGCGTTCATCAAATAAAAACACTAAAGTGTGAATAACACGTGTGTGCGTATTTCTCCCACAACACAAATCCTCTCAATTTTAAAGGATTTTGTTCGAGAATGAAAGAGATACACACATTTCTCCAATAAGTCATTATACATGTGACGTAAATTCCGGACATTTGCATATCAAACAGTTATATCTCAAAAAGAAAGCGAAGAAACGAAAATCGTCAAAAGAAGTTACTTTATCGTTTTAAAAGTTCTTCCAAATAAGACAATAAAAAATTTTGATGTCAGGTGCACTTTAAGCGAATTTTAAATACAAGTAAGGTATAGAATATGCATCCTTGAGATCTATGGCTGCCATGAAACAATTTTTGTCAACCAGCTTAACAATGGTATTTAGTGAATCCATCTTAAAATGATGATACTGTATGTTACACAGCTGTTAAAATCTTTAAGATCACTCATTGTGTTCCATCGTTTTCGGGTCTAGTGATCATATACTGGATATAATCTCACTCGGTTCATGTTCTGTTATTTCTACAATGTGTTTCGGAACCATTTTATGTATTTCAGTACATATAAGTATGATATTAATATTTTGAGATTCTTCACTAGCAAATTTTGACTTAATAATGTTGAGATGGTGTCAGATAATTCAAAACTCATGCCTTGGACATCACACAATATTTTATCAAACAGTTAGATCTGCTTCCAGGCAGAAAAGACTTTTGAAATACGGCTTGCTTTAACTATACCACATTGTTTTGTTAAGTAAGCTATAAGGTTGGAATAAAGAATTTTCATCATTGACTTACCAAAGATTTTATTTTCTATAATTTCGTAATTATTTCCTGCAATGTTCGTTCTTGTTTCATCCCTTCCTTTTGGAATTAATAGGTTTCCTCTCCTGAAAAAATCCTTAAATTTGTTGTTGTAGTTCTGCCCCCCTCGGTGCCAATTCCGTTTGGTCTTGTTGTAATAATAAGACCGATTTATTTTTTCTACAGAATTCTTGCTACAAATCTTGCAGCAAAATTCAACAAACCTTACTCAACGGCCGTGTCTTGGTTACGCACGAAACTTCCTTTTTCCTAACTCAGATCATCCCTTTTTTGCTTGAGGAGCACTATTTTGATAATTTTTATTGATTTCGAACTCGTTTTGCATATATACATCGGTTTTTCGTTATACGCTCCGCACCAACAGTCCAGCTTCTTTTCATGCCTGTCAGATGTTGGGATCCGCGGTAACCCGGTTACCTGCAAGTGACTTGAGCTAACTGCAAACCTGGGTCAGGTCTCGCGCGCGCTGGTAAAGTAGAAAATTTCAATTTTTTTCCCAGTATCTTTTTGCAATTTTTACACTCGCGGTGGTCAGATTTGCGTGATAGTTTCTCCCAGACCAGATTCAATAGGTGTCGTATTTCAAGACGCCGATTACAGCAATGGATGCTATCACAAACTTTATACAAGAGTGTTCAATTCGTTTTTAACTCTCTGCTCTTGTTTCGAACACTCATGTTGTCAGCCATCTTGATTGGCATTCCTATATTGCTTACATTACCACAACCTCGTTCCCAGGGCCTTATCTCCGCTCCCCGGGAGCGGAGGTAAGACCCTGGGTACGAGGTTGACATTACCACTGCAGGTAAAACGCTGCATGTAAAATATTAAATAACATACTGTCATACTCTCTTCTATTTCCATTCAATCTTTGTGTATTTACTATTTTCCTGTTCTGAGGCCAAAATGTATTTATCAAATCTCAAGCCCTGAGTTATGTTTCGTAATCCTATTGCCAAAATTGACTTTCCGAGGCCTAATTGCTCAAACCTTTTCCAGGGCTAACCGCAAATTATTTTTGCCTACCTGCAAAAAAAGTAAATATACAGGCATGCTACTTTTAAAGGTTCCCCGTACAAGATGCAAGACCTTCGGTGATCGTGCCTTGGTTCTCGCTGCACTAAAGATCTGGAATAATCTTCCACTAGCTGTCCGGGAAAGCGAGACAATTGACTGTTTCAAGACTAGGCTAAAGCGAGTAAAGGCGTTCCTATTTAAATCCGCTTTTCAATGCTAGTCATATTTCTTTCACAATTGCCACGATAATTTTTAAATAGGTTTTATTTATTGATAGTACAGGGGCGGATACAGGATTTTTCAAGTTGGGTGACTTAGTTACTATAAGATGTTTAAGTGTGGAATTCGTAGATGGAAATTCTTAAATGTCAAAACCTTCACCCATTCTCCAATTTGGGAATACGGCTTTTTCAGACGAGCCTTGTATGCTTACAGTGGCGTGCGGCAACTATAATTGTAAGGCAAGCAACACTTCTCACTTGTGGCAAGATATAGGTTTTAAGGTAACCCACAAGATTCAAAACGAGAAATCAGAAAATAGAAGAATGTAGAAATAACTTAACCTCTGCTTATACTGCTCATAACATTGAAATTCAACTAGTTTCCGAACAGGTGAGGGGCCCCATTCAATGTACTACAGGCCAATGGAAGTCGAGAGTAAAGGCCCGTTACACAGGTGATATTTCTCTTTTTAACACATGCGATCGAATGGATTGTCTGACCACTCTGACGAATGTATTGAACCAATTGGGCAGATCTATGACGTTCAATACTTTAGTGAGTCATCCACTATATCGCATACGTCAGGGTCAGAATAATCGCAGAAAAATTGTCTGTGCACGTAAACGCGACTTTAAAGGGCATATGAAGCGAAAATTTAGATGACTTTTTTATTCATTTATTTGAAAGAACTCATAAAACGATAAAGAATGGCTTTTTACAGTTCTTTCATATCTTATCTTGTTCTCGAGTTATTCAAGGTTGCGTAATATGACTTATGACGTCACAAGGTGTACCTACCGTTATGACCAATCTGAAAATGAAGCATATCTTCAAAACTATTCAATAAAATTGCTTGAAACTTTGCACAAGTATACAGTTCACTAAATTGAATATCCCCATGTCAACATTATCGTTGCCATAGTAACATATTAGGCCCCAGGTTCCGTTAATCCTTTAAAAAACTTCTTTATTTTCTGCCATTTATAAAACAATTTTTGACTGTGGACTAGTGAAGTGTATTTTCAATAGCATTGCCAAGAAAACAGAACAACTTCAAATCATAATCTTTGCAGCGCATGCTAGAAAATAGAATTTTTTGGTTCAGGAAGAAAGGAATCTGGGAACTAATCTGTCACCATAGCAACGATATAGTTGACATGGGGATATTCAATTTAGTGAACTGTATACTTATGCAAAGTTTCAAGCAATTTCATTCAATAGTTTTGAAGATATGCTTCATTTTCAGATTGGTCATAATGGCGGGTACAACTAGTGACGTCATAGGTCATATTATGCAACCTTGAATAACTCAAGAACGAGATAAGATAGGAAAGAACTGTAAAAAGCCATTCTTTATCGTTTTATGAGTTCTTTCAAATAAATCAATAAGAAAGTCATCTCAATTTTCACTTCATATGCCCTTTAAGGTTGCAAGATCCCAAAAACACTTTTCAGGAAAAGTTGTATTTTTAATCATTAAACCATAAAACAAAAATCAGTGACAAAATATACCTTTCACTGATGGATACCGATGTTTAGAGAAATGGTAATGAAAAAAAACAAGCAAAAATGATTTTGTAGCATCTTGTAGTATTGTTTTCTCAGAATGCATTTTGTAGCAACCTCGCCATCTTCCAAACACTATTTCTCTCTTATTTCTCCATATATTTTAATGAAATCTTCACCACAGACTCTTTGCGTGAATATCTAGGGATAGGAATTTCGAATCTGATTAAAACTTGTTTAATTATCTGACATTATTAATATTGCGAAAATTGAAAAACATGAAAAAAGCATGTCAGAAACCATCAGAATATGCATAAGCATACAAGTTATAAACTCTGAAACTTCCAGGACCCTATCTCGGAAAATGCCTGAGTAATCTTGCTTTAAGTATATCCGAGTTTTGACATATTCGGCCATGTTGTCAACTAATTAGCAAAATTTATGCAAACTTTTTTTGTGGAAATATATTTTTTCATGTTCTTTCAAATGGTTGCCACAGTTAATTGTTATATTGTAGGGTATTAAAAATTGATTATGTGGGATCTTGCTACCTTAAGAGACCAATAACTTCATGTGAACCTGTCGAAGCGTTTCAATCATATAGTGTATCGGTTGGGACAGAGAAGGGGAGTGACTACTAACCTTTTGTAATGTAAGTGCTATATAAGTTCATTGTTATTTATTTTTACTTTTTACAAATAAGAGATGAATTAATCTTATAAGGCTCTCCAGTTATATGTTTATATCCAATATTATTCATGGTTGTTAATATAGTTTTTAACTTGATCGATTTATTAAAATTTCATGTTTTAAATTGCTTTTAGATTGAAACTTGACCCATATGACTGGTCTCTTTAGCATCTCACAATAATTTGGGGAAATTACTTTCATTGCCGTCATCTGCACATGCGAAGCCCAGAGAGCTCATAACTGACATGACCCAGTAAAGCTATGGAATCAACGGATTGTGTCATTGCTGTTTCCAGCAATATAAGAGCAGCTTCCACAATGGTTTGTTGTATGTTTGCTACCGAGTCAAATCAGCATGTCGCTGAGAATGCTGTAATTGTGCCCAAATTTCTGGGTTCACTGGGAGGGAGCAAATCATTGGACAATTGTTGGACTCCTGTATTTGTCCTGAATCAATTTAACTTTTAAAAGCTGGGAATTTAAACATGGGGGTAATGTAAAAGTTTCAGCTGTTACCTTTACCAAATAGGCTTGTACAGTTTTTTTACACATGGTCACTGCACGAGGACACACAGTTGAATAAGATAGTTTGATGCTGGTTTCAATTTCTTTCATTTGAATTTATATCCCAGAGTAACAAAAGCAAACAAAAAAACCAGAATGACAACAGTAGATCACTTGAGGACACAACCAATACACAATTATAAAATGTAGCTCTTCTGGAATGTTTTGAAGTAGATGGTGTTATTTTTCATAGAAGGCAACAGGTTGTTTTGGACTTTGAGCTGGAGACTTTGACATGCAGCTGTTACCATTTTAAAGGAAACATTTAATATCTCTAACTAGATTTCATCAAATAACAGACTCTCTTCGTTGGCTGTTGACCCTTATTGAAAAAATTGAGAGCCAAAAAGAAATAATTGAAAAAATAATTGTACATGAAGTTGGTTCGACAAAGTTTCTATTCCAGGAAATGAGGTACTGTTGTCGTTTTTTGGTGAACGAGAGAAGACAGAAGAAAAGCAGCAGTTTCTTTTTAATGGAATACAACTAGTAATATAAAATAATAAAAAGGCATCAATGGTTGACAATCGGTTCCTTCGATGCTCTGTTGTCGGCGAGGTTCAATTGACCAAGAATCTTGTACAGGTAGGGCCAATTTTGGTGAAATATAGGTCAACGCTGATCAGTTGGTACATGGTATTCACAAGTTGATTAGTATGGTTGCGTGCAGTTTTTGAAGCAATGGGATGATCATCGGAGGCCTTCAGAATGCGGAACAAGAACAAATGATGATAACAGTGAGAACATGAATATTCAGGAAACATTGGGCTGGCTACGACAACATACTGTGCATGGACATATTAACTCAGATTTTAGACTGTGCTGACCTCTGAATGTATCAATTCAAGGACGAGAATTTGAGGAGTGCATGCACGTATTCAAATGATATTTAAAGGACTTTTTAGCATTGGTTCACTCAAGGTTTTCATGTACATTGCAGCATTATATTCCTGCCCATAAATTTCCACCATGCATATTATATTTTCAAGATGTATTCAAGGGTACATTTTGCCAGTGTGCCACACTCCAGACTAATTGGCAACTTTGTTTATGCGAGTTGATGATATTGATATACAGTACATGCAAATTTGTTAGCACAAATGATGAACATGTTTGAGATACTTAGATCAAGGTTTGGGAAAAGGGTACTAACCCTACTCACAGGTAACACATTTTTAAAACTATGTGGAAAGAGCCGCAATGTTTTAAATAATATGAAACTCTAAATAATAGCAGGGCCTGAAATTTTCAATTTTCAGCAGTATACGAGTGGGGTACCATTCAGGTATCCGTACCATTCTGGTATCCCCTTGAAATCTAGTATTCAACATCCTGATCACCTCTTTTCTCCATCGTCTATCACTATTTCTTGTGATGTATCAACGAGATTTATTGTCGCATATTTTATTAACACAATGTTTAAAATCACGAGGTTCCATTTACAAAGAGTTTCTCATGACCTTGTATCCAGGGTCTTTTCTCCTCCTCTTTTTCAGGTGGCATTTTTGCAGAAAAATACATGGAAAATTACAAACGTCCAAAAGCTTGTTATTTATTTCTATTTTTTCACTAATTATTTCTATAAATGGTGGATGCAGAAAACAAACTCTGCAACTCAAAGGAAACAAATTGCAAATTGTTGTCAGGTAAATGCTAGTGGCCAGTAAGTTGGCCACTATAGAAATTTTTAAGGTATGCTGAAATTTCAAGGCCTGCTAATTTAAAAACAAGTTTAAGATGAGCCGATAATTGGACATTAATCAGTATAAGGGCAATTCCATGTTTAAATGCACTTTTTGTGATTTCTTAAAGTGTCCCTAACCTCAAATTTGTGTGTAGCGGACATTACACAGAAGCCGTAACGTACATTACACTTTTGTCTCATGCTTCTTTACTAATATTTGTCCCCAAAGTTACCCAATTTGATAGGGGATTGGATTAAAAACAAATTTAATTTATTATAATATTTTCAACAATCAACCAAAATACTGCTTTTTGCTTTTTTAAGCATAGTATGCACACATTGTAAATGTTGTGTAAAAACCTTAATTTCATGTAAAATTGTATATAACTATGTAGAGGTAAATTTGAAGAATTACAACACTGTATTTGGATGTTGCTTAGTCACTAAGGGCTCTCCCTAACCTCAATATTTTTTATTGTCTTATTTGGAAGAACTTTTAAAATGATAAAGTAACTTCTTTTGAAGATTTTAGTTTCTTCGCTTACTTTTTGAGATATATCAGTTTGTATGGTTTGCAAATGTCCGGAATTTACGTCACACATGCATAATGACTTATAAATCAAGAAGTTTGGTGTTGTGGGAGAAACACGCATACGTGTTATTCACACTTTAGTGTTTTTATTTGATGAACCTAAAGATATACATTTGCATACCAAACAAACTGATATATCTCAAAACGAAAGCGAAGAAACGAACATCTTCAAAGTTACAAAGTTACTTTATCATTTTAAAAGTTCTTCCAAATAAGAAAATAAAAAATATTGAGTTTAGTGGCACTTTAAATTAAGCAAGAGTCCTTAGTGGCTAAGCAACATCCAAATACAGTGTTGTAATTCTTCAAATTTACCTCTACATAGTTATATACAATTTTACATGAAATTAAGGTTTTTACACAACATTTACAATGTGTGCATACTATGCTTAAAAAAGAAAAAAGCAGTATTTTGGTTTATTGTTGAAAATATTACAATGGATTAAATTTGTTTTAAATCCAATCCCCTATCAAATTGGGTAACTTTGAGGACAAATATTAATAAAGAAGCATGAGACAAAAGTGTAATGTCCGTTACGGCTTCTGTGTAATGTCCGCTACACACAAATTTGTTATTTATTTCAAAAAAAGGTTCAACTTACTAATTTTTCAGAGTGTTTTGGAAAATGTCATATATTTACAATCACAATATTTTGTGTAACGGACATTACTCCAGCCTATTTTAGTACTTTTTCAAACAACATATCTTCTCAATTACAATGATTGTTACAACAAAACACCTAAATTATGAATCCCATTTCTCCATACTTTGTACATGTTGGATAAAATGTTACATCAATTGTTGTTCACTTATCAAAATTTCTAATTCAAAATGAAACAATGGTAAAAGTGGAAGAAATATATCAAATTAGTTTTCAACATTTGACAAACTGTGTAATGTCCGTTACATGGAATTGCCCATAAGCTGATAATCGGCAACTTTCAGGCTGATCGGTTATCAGCCATGCTGATCGGTTATCAGCCATTCACATCAACATATATTGGCAGTCCGATAAAAACTATTCGGGGTTTTATACTTGTGAATTCCACAAAAAAACTGTTGAATTTAATTAAGGTGCATCATGTTTAACATGTCATATTTCTTGTCTCATTTAATTTTTTTGTTTAATACAACTTTCGTCAATCGTATTTCATTTTTTATATTTCAACCTAAATTCCGTCTTGCTGATAACTGATGGTTAATGATCACATTATCTTTGCCAAACAATATACAATGTTATGTTTTGCTATTGTTTTGCGGCAAATTCAAGTGTCGGGAATTCATGTTGACAAATATCGGTAACCATCGATAAATCAGCTGATCAGGTCGTAAATCATATCGGAATTTATTGGATCGGTATCATGAAATAAAATTTACTGGCACATCAATTGCACTGAATTAGATGTAACCACAGAGGTAGTTTAAGATGACCTGCTGTCAAATATTTACAGTTTGTAACTTGCAGTATCAGAATACATGTACTTTTTTTGCTCACTCAATATTCTTAACAAAAGATCAAAATATGAAAAGATGTTTTCACTCACCTAATAATTGCTACCACCAGATCTTCTACCCCCACCTCCTCCACCACTATCATATCTGCCACCACCACCACCACGATAACTGCCACCACCACCACCACCACCACGATAACCACCACCACCACCACCACGATAACCACCACCACCACGATAACTACCACCACCACCACCACCACCACCACCACCACGATAACCACCACCAGTTCTAGAATGGGCCTTGTTCACAGTTATATCCCTGCCATTCATTTCCTAAAAGTGAAGCAGCAGAGAATGTAAATCAAACCATCTTTCAATCCCTGTCAGGGATTCTGAGGAATTGAACACATCAGTGGGATTCCAGTGTCAGTGGGATTTCTTGTTACATATTTTAGCATTTTATATGTTTAACTCAAGGTTTATAAACACACAAGGTTTGCATTTACATGATAAAAAGTTGTCCATGACCTTGTTTGTATAACCAGGGGTCTTTATTCAGGCACCATTTTTGCACAGAAAAATACACGAATTAGCACACAATGTCAGTGTCCAAAAGTTCGATATGTTGGTTAATTGGCCGCCCAAATACAGGGGTCAAAATAACAGCCAGTCACCTGTCAATGACCGGCCAAATTTTTAATGTGACCGGTCAAATTTGTATAACGCCGGTCATTTTGACCAGTCATATTACTTGCAATTAATTTTATTACTTCCATTTGAAGGAATTTAAAATGAGTGTTGTTGTGCTGTTGTAGACCCATTTCATGTCTGATATATATTGAAGTGAACAATGCATGCTTTTCCTTTTTATGACAAACGTTCATATCAGTACTAGCTTATACCTGTATGTATAGTGTAGAATATACTTTACATGTTTTTTGTTGTGTTGTGGGTTGGGTTTTTTTGGGGGGAGGGGTATCATGAAGTTTTGACCGGTCAAAAATTGCCTTTGACCGGTCACAATTGAAATTGACCAGTCACCATGACCGGCATAACATGAAACGTTATTTTGAGACCAGAAATAGGAAGATTTTGCTAAATTTTTCTATAAATGGGTGGATACAGAAAACAAATTCTGCAAATCAAAGTGGAAAAACTCGCAAAGCCCTAGCACATTACAAACTGTTGTCAGGTAAAATCTAGCATCTACTATTAAAATTTTCATGGTATCCTGTCGTGATACTGAACTACGCTGTTACTGACTTAGCATGCATATCAAAACGCAACATTTTACACCCCTTTAGTGCTGCTTGATATTGGCAAAATGATTAAGTAAACAAAACAATAACTGTGTTTAATAAAATAGTAAAATACATTGTTCAGGAATGTTAGAAGTTTTTAATATCCACAGGGCCGCCGAGAGGGGGGGGGGGGGGGCAAGTTGCCCCGGGCCCCCAATTTGAGAGGGACCCCTAAAATTTTTGAACTTTTGAGTTTTGGACATGATGAAGATTAAAGACAGTATCGCAATCGACAGCAACTGGGTTGGAGTAAGGGTCCTCGACCACTGTGGAGCAGGAGCCGCACAAGGGCCCCCGACCTCAAAACTGACAACAGGTGATTTATTAAGGGCCCAGAAAGTTCCGCATCACTTCTTGAAATCTATTTTTGAAATATATCATACTGTATATGTATGGGGGCGGGGGGCCCCGAACGCAAATTGCCTAAGTGTTCCCTCTCCCAATTTCAGTAGCTCCATACGCCACTGATTAAACGATTATTTATCGCCAAGGTGGCTCTTTTGTCTTTTTATTTATGGTGCCATAAAAATACTACATTCATCAAGAATATTTTCTTAAAAATAATGGGATATACTACCAAAAAAAACGTGATCCAAGAATTCCAAGGTCTTTAGATTTTGCTTAAAAATGCCCTCAAAGTGCATAACTTTCCCCGGACCCCCCTAGAAATGCGGTCACTAAATATTAATGTGCGTTCCTCCTTTCAAGAAACCCTGGATCCCCCCACTGGACATTATGACATCATCAGGGCCCCCAAAACGATATTTTGCCCCGGGCCCCAAAGAACCTCTCGGCGGCCCTGAATATCCATATTCAATGAGTTAAAATTTCCAACATTTGTATTTTATACACTGACAGTGTGGTTTGGTTGCTGCAACCACAATCCTTTTCGGTCGTGACAAAGAACAGGCCCCGGGGTAGACCAATGCCTGGGTAAATATTACAAGAACTACCGTATATCACGGTGTACAAGTCGACCTTGCACATAAGTCGACCCCCTAATTTTTGGGCAAAAAATTGGGATTTTTAGGATACCCTGTGTATAAGTCGAGTCCCAATTTAACTAAATAGTTATTGGTAGCAGACAGAGTAATATTCACGGAAATTTTAATAGCGTAATAGTACGAATCTTTAAAAAAGAAAACGGAAGTATTTACGGAAAAAATAAATACGCTTTTCATCGAACCTACGGTATTTACAACTTACTCTATAATAGGCTAATGCGATATTGAAAAATATCGATATATATCGATATCGAAAAAAAATTTCGATAATATCGGTGATATCGAAGCAAATACGAAAACTCAATTTACCTCGGTGCACGCGCCGTAAGCGCAGGCGCATATAAAAACAAAACAAACGCAAAAAAGTTAAAACGTTAAAGGTTTATTAAGCATGAATCCGCCATTCAATTGATTCAAATCATTAAGAGCACGTCCTTTGTCTTGTGGCTGACAGTTATCTCACCTATTTTCTACCAGTGTTACCAAGCCGAGACTTTTAGTTTGAGAAATACATTAACTGATTCGAATTAGTGTAATTATACTTTGTTTACATCGCTATTTCAGTTGTCTTACTACGCGACATCTCGTCTATGGGAGGCATTGGTGTTTTGTTTTGAGGGACTGGCGCTACGTGTTTTTAAACGCAATAAGATCTCGTCACCTCAATTAGCGTATGTTGTTCTCTACTTTACGACAATAATTGCCGAAATTATTTTTAAAAAATCGACTTGGGTGTTTAATGAAGTTGAAACTTTCGATATTTTCGAT
Organism: Chrysogorgia sp. JL179-B06; assembly: GCA_035772405.1. Classification (NCBI taxonomy): domain Eukaryota; kingdom Metazoa; phylum Cnidaria; class Anthozoa; order Scleralcyonacea; family Chrysogorgiidae; genus Chrysogorgia; species Chrysogorgia sp. JL179-B06. The sequence goes on along the minus strand of JAYKKM010000213.1, from coordinate 1,074,313 downwards.
ATGCGTAAAATTGAATATCGCTTATCGATAATTTTTCAATATCGATATTTATCAAAAATATCGATATATCGCATTAGCATACTCTATAATAGTATGCTAGTCTTATAAAGAAATGGTTATTATAAACAAAGATTAAATGATATATACATGGTATCCACAGATCCACTTGGCTAGCTTATCTTCGAGTTTCGGCCAGTGGCAATTCGATCCACGATCAGCGCTAGTTATCCTTTTCTTGTTGTTTCCGCCATTCTCGAACGAGCTTTTCGTTAACTCCATACTTAAGTCCAGCAGCAGTTGTTTGAGTTTTTGGCAAAGTCTATAACCTTTAATTTGAAACTTGCTTCATACTTTCTTCGTTTTAACGGCATGTCGATGTTGTATTTACTATTTATACTAGCAGGAGTTAGCATGAAAGTTAGCTTGAAATGCGCTATTTACATGTGTCGATTTTACCCCATTTCCTGACGCATTGAGAGGACTGGGTACTAGTTTATCCGTTCTATGATTTCATGACCCTTCGTATAAGTCGAGGTCGGGTTTTTGACATCAATTTTTGATCCTAGGAAATTGACTTATACACCGTGATTTGGCGTGATATATACGGTAATGCCCGGCACCGGGCATAAAAAGCTTGCAAATGCCCGAGGGTGTCCTGGGGGGGATGGACATTGCTGGAATTGACTGATGCATTACTGGGTGGATGATTATCCGAGGGGGGGGAGGAATATTCGAAGAGGATTAATCGAGGACGGCTAATTTTCAAATCAGAACTTACTGTATTATTAAGTCCATCAATTGCGGCTTTAGCATCTTCCGCATTTGCAAACTTCACGAAGGCAAACCCTTTCGGTCTCCCAGTATCTCTGTCCGTGATTATGTTGACTACATAAAGAAAGAAATCTCACATATTAGAAATAAAATGGTCAAAAAACCAGGTGAAGTTTCATATAAATCCCAAAATAACATCACATAGACTATCGGTAGTAAAATTCGAAATTAAAATCAGCTGTTATTTCTGTGGCGTATCGCTGAGGGATAGAGTGTCTAGTGAGGAGCTGAGGGAAAGAATGGGTATTGAATCGGTGTCTGACGTGGTAAATAGGAGCCGATTAAGGTGGCTGGGACATGTGCTGTGGAAAGATGATGGTGACTGGGTGAAGAGGTGTATGTCGCTTGAGGTTGATGGTGCAAGAGGAAGAGGAAGGCCAAGGTAGTGGAGAGGGATATGAGAGAGAGTGGGCTGAAGAGGGAAGATGCACATGATTGTGGAAAGTGGAGGAAACTGTCGTGGGGAACCACCGGCCAACCCCTGCGTAAGCGGGGAAAACGGCCATAAAACGTCTGTTGTTGTTTGTTGTTTTGTTATTTCTAAAATAAAGCATTGTCGTAAGAGTTAGGGTTTAATAGTATTAGGTGTATAGGGCTAGGGCTAATAATGTTGGGGTTAGGACTATGTTTTAAATTCGGGATATTTATATGAAACGTCAGCCAAAAAAACCTCACAGACAGCCTCACAGATCAAGAATATTCACAGGTTTAAATCAAGCCAGCTACTGCAGCAAACAAAGAAACGAAGACTGAAGCTTTTACACGTGAACTAGGCGCATGCTGGTTGTAGAAAAATAACAGCTTCTTCAGTAACTTACCATCATCGATATTGCCGTATTTATCAAATGTATCCCGAATGTCATCTTCAGTTACATTGTAATCAAGATTACCAATGTGTAGCTTCCCAGGTTCTTCGGACATTTTTAGATGACAAATTCACGGGAAGGGAAAACCTTAGTTTCTATCTGCTCCTCCAAACCACGAGTAACCGTTTTGAAAATGAAATGATTAATTCCGGTTTGGAATTGGAAAAATAACTCGAAAAACCAGTTTTTCCAGCAGGTCGACAGTCGCTTGAGCCAGCGGAATCCGCAAGAAAATATGCGCGTGAGTTGAAAGTCCATGAATTATATTTGGAGTATTGAAACTGAGAGAATGCTTGGGAAATATTTGTGTGAATCGAAGACATTTTAAAACCGCAATACAAGAAGTTGTTAAGTTGATAGGTAAGGTAAAATATTCACTAGAAATCACCAATTGAAGGAAATTAAATATGACTATTTTCTTAAACCTTTTAATACAATTACAGTATATATATATATATATATATATATATATATATATATATATATATATATATATATATATATATATATATATATATATATATATATATATATATATATATATATATATATATATATATATATATATATATATATATATATATATATATATATAATATATATATATATATATATATATATATATATATATATATATATATATATATATATATATATATATATATATATATATATATATATATATATATATATATATATATATATATATATATATATATATATATATATATATATATATATATATATATATATATATATATATATATATATATATATATATATATATATATATATATATATATATATATATATATATATATATATATATAATATATATATATATATATATATATATATATATATATATATATATATATATAAATATATATATATATATATATATATATATATATATATATATATATATATATATATATATATATATATATATATATATATATATATATATATATATATATATATATATATATATATATATATATATATATATATATTATATATATATATATATATATATATATATAATATATATATATATATATATATATATATATATTATATATATATATATATATATATATATATATATATATATATATATATATATATATATATAGTACAATATCTACAGACACGTGTTTCGCTGTTCCACAGCTCATCAGTGTAGCTTGGTACAATCTAGATATGGACATGAGTACTAATTATACACAAACGATTGCCAGTGACAACCGCTTGTGGGATAAACAGCGGTCATGCGCACATCCAGAGAGCGTGAAGCGGTATAGGACCAGAGTGCTCAAACTACCACAAGGGTAGTGGGCGTTGCATTATCGCTAAAGGACACCTACACCAACTTCACAGAGTGCTCAACAACACCGAAGTGAAGGAGCGTAATAGTACAATATCTACAGACACGTGTTTCGCTGTTCCACAGCTCATCAGTGTAGCTTGGTACAATCTAGATATGGACATGAGTACTAATTATACACAAACGATTGCCAGTGACAACCGCTTGTGGATAAATATATATATATATATATATATATATATATATATATATATATATATATATATATATATATATATTTTCGCTTACCTCAAAACTGGTCTGCTACAACTTGTTTCATCTGTAAAAGAATCTTCAGGCAGTGACCTGAAGATTCTTTTACAGATGAAACAAGTTGTAGCAGACCAGTTTTGAGGTAAGCGAAAATCTATTATTTGCTCTAACTATATGTTGTTGAGCACTCTTTGCATTTCGTAGACCAAAACCTACACGTATATATATATATATATATATATATATATATATATATATATATATATATATATATATATATATATATATATATATATATATATATATATATATATATATATATATATATATATATATATATATATGTTGAAAGGATTTATGGTGAAGGAAAATTTCGAGTGTTGGAATACATACATTTTAAGACCAAACCGGGACCAGTTGCGAAATGCAACTTCAAGAAAAATGCAAACTTCAATATATATACATATATACATATAATTATATATATAAATATTACCTATAATATACCCAGAATCTTATCCCGGCATTACCACCACCATATATACAGAACTCGTGACTAGGCTCTCGGCAACGGCTTCCGTGGCTCGGTGGTCGGAGCACTGCACTAGCATCGCAGGGTCGCGGGTTCAATTCCAGCCGGAAGGCCTTGAAGTTGCATTTTTCGCAACTGGTCCCGGTTTAGTCTTAAAATGTATGTATTCCAACACTCGAAATTTTCCTTCACCTAAATCCTTTCAACATATATATATATATATATATATATATATATATATATATATATATATATATACAATCTACAGACACGTGTTTCACTGTTCCACAGCTCATCAGTGTAGCTTGGTACAATCTAGATATGGGCATGAGAACTAATTATACACAAACGATTGCCGGTGACAACCGTCACTTGCCAGCTTTAATAATAGCTTGTGCTTTTAGGAAATGTCTGTAGGTATATACGAGACCAATCCAGCTTCTGCTGCCTCAGAAGGCAATACCTTTGAAGCAAGTGAGTCAGCTGAGAGGCAACCTGATAGTTTTGGTGGAGTAAATGCTGCTTACATGCCCGAGAATCATCCAGCTGAACAGAATACGTGTTTGACAGGTTCAACAGGTGAAACTGAACAAAGTTTGGTCACGATGGAAACCAAGAATAATAAAGAGGAAGCAAATGACGTTGGTGTGCAAGATGGTGAACAAGGACATCAAGAAGGAACAAACGTGGGGCAAGGTTATTTGGAAGAAATTAAAAGACGTAAGTTTGAGAAAAAAGCCAAAAGCAAGCTGTTTGTTGGAGGTCTTGCTCTTCATATTCACGAGGACTTCTTACATCAGCAGTTTGGAGAATATGGAGAAATTATTGATGGTAAGTTTATGGTTAGCAGTCAATAAAAACTTAACCCCATTCACATTGAATTATTGAATAAAATTTGGAGTACAGTAATCAGTTATTATATTATTACAGTGCTTGAAATAACCGGGTTTCTGACCGATGATTTGATTGCCAAAAATCAGTCACGACAGGTCAGCATGACTGGTCAAATTATTTTGGTCAAATTATTTCTGCTATGATTCCTGTCTGGGACTTTTACTCAGAATAATTTTTAGGTGAAACTGTTTTGCACATTGAGTTCCATAAATGAACAGTCCCCAAAAAGTTAGTTAATGAGTTCTAGATTAGTTTTTGCGTTAAACTTTTAGTTTCGGAGATATAAGGGCTCAAAGTCACAATTTGTGAAAAAAAGTAGCGCTGGCCGGGAGACTGGATCCGAGGAACGTGTTATGTTTCAATACTTATAAAAATATATTACAATTCGAGTAGACAAGGTAACATCGTAAAGACACATCGTTTGGGCATTTTTCAATAAAAACTCTTAAGATAGCTGTCTTCTCCTATACAAAAGCCTAGTTGTTGTTGAAGATGGGTTCCTCGGATCCAGGTCCCTGTGTGTTATTTTGGTGGCGCTACTTTTTTCAAAAAAATGGCACAATTTGCATGTTTGAGCCGTTATATCTCCGAAACTAAAAGTTTAACGCAAAAACTAATTCAGAACTTATTAACTAACTTTTTATGCTCTATCCGAATCACCAAAAACACATTTTGGGGTTATAGGCACTTTAAATGTCATTAACTGTTCTCGTTTTTAAAAATAGTTCCAGAATGCTTTACGACTTTAAATCACCTGTATAATAACAGCTAAACATTGTTTACCTTTTAAACATGATTTAAATACATAAAAGCTTCCTTTTTACCAAACTTAATCTTTTTGAAACTCTATCTTCTGCTATTTCTACGAGATTCAATGTTTACTGCGCGCAAGGAATTATGGTTAAATGTACCAGTCGCCATCTTTTTCGTCACCATCAATTGGATCGCATTTTAGGATATAAAATATCTCAAATTATCTAATTTCATAACTTGAACCCGTTATCACCACAGTCGCTTTTTTGTAACTTGTATACTCTAGCTTGTAACTTATATAATTATATTTTTATATATCTTTGTAACTTGTATATAACTTTTTGTAACTTTTTATATACACTTCCTCCCTCCCTTTCTTTCTTTCTTTCTTTCTTTCTTTCTTTCTTTCTTTCTTTCTTTCTTTCTTTCTTTCTTTCTTTCTTTCTTTCTTTCTTTCTTTCTTTCTTTTCTTTCTTTCTTTCTTTTCTTTCTTTCTTTCTTTCTTTTCTTTCTTTCTTTCTTTCTTTCTTTCTTTCTTTCTTTCTTTCTTTCTTTCTTTCTTTCTTTCTTTCTTTCTTTCTTTCTTTCTTTCTTTCTTTCTTTCTTTCTTTCTTTCTTTCTTTCTTTCTTTCTTTCTTTCTTTCTTTCTTTCTTTCTTTCTTTCTTTCTTTCTTTCTTTCTTTCTTTCTTTCTTTCTTTCTTTCTTTCTTTCTTTCTTTCTTTCTTTCTTTCTTTCTTTCTTTCTTTCTTTCTTTCTTTCTTTCTTTCTTTCTTTCTTTCTTTCTTTCTTTCTTTCTTTCTTTCTTTCTTTCTTTCTTTCTTTCTTTCTTTCTTTCTTTCTTTCTTTCTTTCTTTCTTTCTTTCTTTCTTTCTTTCTTTCTTTCTTTCTTTCTTTCTTTCTTTCTTTCTTTCTTTCTTTCTTTCTTTCTTTCTTTTCTTTCTTTCTTTCTTTCTTTCTTTCTTTCTTTCTTTCTTTCTTTCTTTCTTTCTTCTTTCTTTCTTTCTTTCTTTCTTTCTTTCTTTCTTTCTTTCTTTCTTTCTTTCTTTCTTTCTTTCTTTCTTTCTTTCTTTCTTTCTTTCTTTCTTTCTTTCTTTCTTTCTTTCTTTCTTTCTTTCTTTCTTTCTTTCTTTCTTTCTTTCTTTCTTTCTTTCTTTCTTTCTTTCTTTCTTTGATTCTTGATCTGATCGGTCTGTGGTTACTGAGTCGGCATTTGGTGTTTCTAATAGGCTGTCTTCTGGATATGTCGCCACATTGTCTTTGTCTTCTCGTTTCAAGCGTTTAAAATGAGATGAATTTCGACTTTTTATCGCGCATTCTCGAGCTGCGGTAATCATGCTACCCTTTATACCAATGACGGTGAATGATCTTGGATCATAATGTGGTGTCAACATGTTCTCCCGTTTTTGTTTGATTAGTACTTGATCACCCATTTCAATTCGACTACTGCTAACATTCCTTCGATCATCTCCATACGCTTTCCATTGTCGTTTCTTCGCATAGTCTCTATTTCTCACCTCTTTGCGAATATCTTCATTGATTTCATTTTCTGTTGTATTTGGTAGTTTTCCTTTTAATTCTCTTCCAAACATTAGCTTGTTGGGGCTATATCCAGTAGCCGGATGTGGTGTTGCCTTATAGCTTCTAACCGTTTTTTGTATTGCCTGCTCCACGTTGTTTCCTTCCATTTTTGCGATTTTTGCACTCTTTTTTTACCGTTCGCATAAATCGTTCTACATCACCATTTGCTTCCGCCCATCCTGGGGTAACTTTGCGATGTTTGAAACATTGTTCCTCTGCGTATTCTGAAAACTTTTTACTATTGAAAGGAGGACCATTATCTGACTTTATCTCTTCAGGCACTCCATATGTTGTGAATATCTTTTCCATCCTTGGTACAACAGATTCTGCGGATGTTGTGGACACGAATTCCACTATGGGCATCCTTGAGTATTGATCCCATAAAACCAGCGCCATACGATTGCCAAATGACCCTGCAAAATCTATGCTGATCTTCCACGGCCCAAGGGGTAGAGGTGTCATCTGTAGAAGTTCTCTGTTGTATTCGCGTGTGACAGCTTGGCACGGTATGCATCTTTGAACCACCTTTTTAACTTGGTCATCAATACCCGGAAACCAGACATGTGCTCTCAGGATCTGTTTCGTACGAACTATCCCTTGATGTCCCTCGTGGGCTATTTCTACCGTCTTGTTCTTGAGCAACGTAGGTATCACGATTCTTTCACCTCGGACCACCATTCCTTCTACATTGGTCAGCTCTGTGAATATGTCCTTATATTGCTTTTGGTCCACGTCCTTGTGGTCGATTTTTCCTTCTTCTATGCACTTCATAAGTTTCTGTAGGACGTTGTCTTTGGCAGTTTTCTCTACTATGTCTGATCTACTGATTGCTGCTGGAATATTATTCTTGAAATAATTAATTGAATATTATTAATGAAATTGATATACTGCTGAACTTCGTCGGATTTGTCGTTCTCTATAGCACCTTGTGACTGCACAGGATGTCTAGATGTATAATCGGATATGTTATCTTTTCCTGGTCTATATGTAACGGTGAAATCATAATCCATCATGCGAACTAAGATTCGTTGCAGCCTCAGGGATGTCTTATGTCTAGCATTGTTAAATATTACTTCTAAGGGCTTGTGGTCTGACACAACAACAAACGGGTTTCCATAGAGGTAAATATGAAACTTCTTACATCCAAAATCTACTGCCAGCATCTCCAGTTCAATCTGTGAATATTTCTTTTCCGCACAGTTCAGCGCTCTACTTGCATATTGTATCACCCCCAAAGTTGCTGATACTCCGATCGGCGATCCATCAACGTGTACTTCATGCTGTGCTCGTGGGTCAAAATAAGCAAGAACGGTATCCGAACTCAAACCGTCTTTTAGTCTCTGAAATGCCTCTTGGTGCTTCTTTTCCCACACGAATTTCTTTGCTTTGACCAATTCTCGTAGAGTATCCGTACTCGCTGTATAGCCTTCAAGGAATCTAGAATTGTACTGTACAGTACATAAGAATGAATTTAATTCTTTTGCGTTTCTTGGAGCTCCGGCGGCTTTAATTGCCTCTACTTTCTCCGGGTCAGGTGATACTCCGAATTTGGAGAAAATCAGACCATAATATCTGCAGCTTTCTTTGCCGAATTCACATTGTTATTCCTTTGTCTTTAGCTCGTTCCAGTACCCGCCTCAGACTTTCATCATGTTCCTTTGTCTTCCCATGCACCAGAATGTCATCCGAAATGTTTATGCAACCCGGGATGTCTTGTGTTATTTCTTTTCGTATGGTATAATCGAATATTTCTCCGGCCGATTTTATACCAAAATTCAATCGCTTGTATCTATACAGTCCCGTGTGCGTTGAGAACGTAGTAATGTTCCGGCTATTTTCATTTAACTCTAATTGGTGGTATCCATGCTTCATGTCTATATGTGAAAATATAGTAGCTCCGTTCAGTTCCGTTATTATGTCCTCGACTGTTGGCATAATGTTGTGTGTTCGAGGTACTGTATGGCTTTATTGGCCACGCGCATATCTACGGTGAGGCGAATTTCGTTGTTCTTCTCCGGGGCTACCACAGTTGGAATCTGGATCAAATGGTGGAAAGTTAATGCTTGCTTCTGCAGCCATATTGTACAATTTTTTTTGTTACGTACTTTAAATCAGTATATCCTCGTCGCCATTGTAGAATCTCAGACTCTTTTATTACTTCGGTATAATAGTTATCTAATTGCACAATACGGTAGTCTTCTTATATATCTTAAATACATGCATAAATACATAAATTATCAAATGTTACGAGGAAGTTATTGTCAAGACACTACAGTGTCCTCCTTCAGGTGATATGAAATATAACCTGCACGTATATTATGTATATTATTTTAATATTATGTATCTTTGATGAAGTACTCTTACTTAAGTATTTTTCGACACATTGAAGTTCTCTTATTTCTCCTTTTCGTATTATATCCTGAAAAACTATTAACATTTGTAAATATAACACTTGATTCGTTAACTCTTTCCAGTCCGGCCCAGTCAAAAGGGGTCATACATGTAGAAGACCCCCGAAGTCGTCAATCGAAAAACACGGCATACGGTAACGCAAGATTAAAAATTGAAATTCGACAAGCGCCAGGCACATGAGATCCACTCACACGCCAAGTTTGATTTGATTTCATAAACAACTCTGCGATTGGTGGCATTTTGAATAAACCGGTTGTTACCAATGCCTGTTTAAATTTCCCGAACAAGACACATTATGTTAATAAAAATTAGCATCATTATCATAATTAAATTAGGTTGAAAAACTTCCATTTCTCTAGAAAAGGCCATCTTGCACGCCGCGTTTCTTTTGAAGATTTTCGTTTCTTCGCTTTCTTTTTGAGATATATCAGTTTGTTTGATATGCAAATGTCCGGAATGTATACGTCACACATGCATAATGACTTATTGGAGACTGAGATATGTGTATTTTTCTTTCATTCTCGAACGAAATCCTTTAAAATTGAGAAGTTTGGTGTTGTGGGAGAAACATGCGCACATGTTATTCACACTTTAGTGTTTTTATTTGATGAACACAAAGATATATAGCATTCTCTGATTACTCATTATTCTCCGGAGCGCTGCCGTAGCCGGATTTGTGTTGTTTTCTTCCGGCTGGGAAATCAGAATGACAAAAAATATGACAATTTCGACGAAGCTTTGTTCACAAATAATAGCAACACTGAATTTGCAGAATGTGCATATGATCTGAAGTTTTGTCTGTTGAGTCAAACCATTTCAGCTAGTGCAGCAAACAGCCAAATTAACAGAGACGGCAAAGTTAATACTCGGAATTATTGGATTATTGGTATCGCCATGATGAATGCTTTGACGTGCGTCTCGTATCTTTCTTGTCCACCGTCCTCTGTCACTTCTCTTAGCGATCTTTTTGTTGACGGGGAACATCGTCTCAAAGAAGAGTTGCGCACTCCTTCCAGGCAACATCGGTCGCTTAGCATTCATTAAATTTAATTATAAGAAGTTTCAAAAACCCTTGTCAATTTTAGTAGCATAACTTATTCGGTTCTATAAAGTTTTCATCATTTCTGGCATTCCTAATATCCGGTTGGACTTTATCCCCAGCAAGCCGAGCCGGAGCTGAAAAACCGGAGTTTGCACACCTCTCTACATTATTCATGTGTGACATGTATATTCCGGATATTTTTCATATCAAACAAACTGATGTATCTCAACAAGAAAGCGAAGAAACGAAAATCTTCAAAAGAAGTTACTTTATCATTTTAAAAGTTCTTCCAAGTCAGACAATAAAAAAAATTTGAGTTTACTGGCACTTTAAAGTGAATGGGCTTGTTTATTTTTCAGCTTGTATTGTTTATCAGAAAGGGACCAACGTGCCTAGAGGGTTTGGCTATGTTACATTTAGCAACAAAATGGATGCCGAGGCAGCTATCAAGGGAGTTGATGGAATGGTAAGCCAGGTTTTTAGTGCTGCCGTATATCACGGTGTATAAGTCGATTTTCTAGGACCAAAATTTTTTTGTCAAAAACCCGACCTCGACTTATACGAAGGGTCATGAAATCATAGAACGGATAAACTAGTACCCAGTCCTCTCGATGCGTCAGGAAATGGGTAAATTCGACACATGTAAATAGCACGCGTTTTATGCTAACTCCTGCTAGCGTAAATAGTAAATACAACATCGACATGCTGTTAAAACGAAGAAAGTACGAAACAAGTTTCAAATTAAAGGTTATAGACTTTGCCAAAAACTCAAACAACTCTGCTGCTGGACGTAAGTTTGGCGTTAACGAAAAGCTCGTTCGAGAATGGCGGAAACAAGAGAAAATTCGGAAGTTACCAAGGACAAAATGCGCTGATCGTGGATCGAATTGCCACTGGCCGAAACTCGAAGAACAGCTAGCCAAGTACCATGTATATATTATTTAATCTTTGTTTGTAATATCCATTTCTTTATAAGACTAGCATACTATTATAGAGTAAGTTAAAGTTGTAAACACTGTAGGTTCGATACTGTAGGTTCGATGAAAAGCATATTTATTTGTTTCCGTAAAATACTTCCGTTTTCTTTTTTAAAGATTCGTTGTATTACGCTATTAAAATTTCCGTGAATATTATTCTGTGTCTGCTACCAATAACTATTTAGTTTGGGGCTCGACTTATACACAGGGTATCCTAAAAATCACAATTTTTTGCCCAAAAATTAGGGGGTCGACTTATACGCCGTGATATATCAATCAGGCGAGCGCAAGGGGGGGGGGGTGACAGGGGGCTGGCTCACCTGGACACCTGGAGATTTCCCGATGGGTCCCAAGATCTGGGCCCTTAGAAATCCTCCTTAGAGAAGAAGTTTTGAGAACGTTTAAAGTGTCTATGAAGTGAAAAAATCGCTAGTATTGTTTTGCTCTAACGAACAAAGTAGCACGGCAGGAGCGTTCACTGAAAATTTCAAGTGAATCTGCTCCATAGTCTTCGAGCTATCAACTCTCAAAGTTTGTCCATTGGCATAGTTTAACGTTACAAACTAGGGAAAGACTGGGATTGAATATATGTGGTATATGACGTATGCAGGTGGATCATTAATGTCCAAATCCATTGTTCTTTATATGCATAGTAAGTACACCTGCATACGTCACAAGACCGCAATGAACCGCGCGTTTCAGATTTCCCCAAAATCATTTAGCCAACTATGCAGCAGATTCACTTGAAATTTTCAGTGTACGCTCTTGTCGTGCTACTTTGTCCGTTAAAGCAAAACATTGCTGGCGAATTTTTCACTTCATAGACACTTTAACTTTCAAAAATTTACCAGCAGACGTAGCACTTGATAAGTTGTCTGCCGAAATGCATTGTGCTTCTTTTTAGTTTACATATTTTACTCTACTTCTTTCTTAAAATGTTTACTAGAAATACAAATCTGAAATTAATCCCCTCGCCTGCCTTTTCTACCACTACACCCCACCCCTAGAGTCAGTGGCGTAACGTTATATCAGGGGCCCCCCGGTTCAAAATTTGTGAAGGCCCCCTAGTACGAGTGCCGAAGGCATGAGTCGAGCACCGTAGGCGTGATTTTTGTAGGTGGGTCCGGGGGCATGCTCCCCGGAAAATTTTTAAATCTAGAGTCTCTGAAATGCCATTTCCTGGACTTTGGGGGAAGATTTTACAGAATTCTGATTGTCAGAAAACGACATTATAACACATCAAAATTTACAATTTGTTTAGAAATTAGTACGAAATACACTTGCTGTCTCGCTGCTTGAAAAATAACCATCCGCCATATTGAAATTGGAAAAGTGACCAAAATGCCGTCGGTATATTGTCGTATCACAATCGCCAAATGTGGTACACGTCACCACGTGAAGGAGAAGAAAGAAGCATATCACACCATCAAATGGATATTTTGTTGTTGCGTGCATGCGTTTTTCGTTTCTCAGAGGCCTCCCTGGCAATTTGTTTTTCTCTACAGCCTGAGTCTGGGGTAGAAACCATAGTAGTTACGAAAAAGTTACTGGTCTCTAGTGCCCAGACCGAGATTAAACACATACACTCTTACTGTGTATTTTTCAGCATCTCACTGTCTACTATAATATAATAAAACGAATTATGAAAATAAATAAAGCTAATAAATATATTACAGCGTCTTAATTCAAGGAGACACAGTCAATGTTTTTGACAACGGTGACATCCCGGTGATCCCGCATGCATTCGGACATTGTCCGGCGTTAATTCGTCTTGTGACCGGCAGCTTGGAGCTGCTGCCGGACATCAATGTCCGGCCGACTCGACCACTTATAGACCAAATTTTGCCTCCCAGTAAGTTAAGCGTTTATATGACAATCCAGCTACTTTGATATTTATCGACCACGTACACATGACATGTGGCTCAAAATGATTTTCCCCACGAATCACGCATTGTGTGAATTCCATGCGCAGTCAACACAGTCACGACCTGTAACCGCTTTATGAATTATGATCGTCATTCACTCATTCGAGCGGAAATGTTATCAATGTAAATAAATTTAACCACATTAAAATACATGCGAATAGTTTGTTTCAAGGTGACGAGACGGTATTTCTCGCACTGCTCAACTGGTCCGTCATTGCCAACAATGACGTTTCCCCTTGGCATTACAATGCGTTAGTTTGCTGAAGGTCGCGAACGAGGTCTTATAATTAAGCAAACCTTATGTAACGTTAGAGATATATCGTAATAACACTGGCAATTTTGGACATCTAAATTATGTATTTGTGTGCGGCACGCTTCAGTGTCATGCTAAAACGATTCGGGGATAAAATTAACAAACCGTGTCCGACAGAAAAGTGGTCTTGTCCGGCCGATTTACTCTGTGGCCGGACATCGTGTCCGGCGAGCTCCAAAAAATTATATTCAGGCCTGGTATTAAATATTAGAAGGGTATCCCCGTTCGTTTGTTCGATTTGAAATATAACTGCTTGCGGACCGCCAGATAAGTCGTTCAATAGCACTACATCGAGATGACGTCAGTATCCATGTTTGTCCGCTTTTACCCATAATTCTTAATTAGTAATTATTATTACTTTCAATACTCTATTTATATTTTATTTTCATTTCTCTCCTTTAGAGAACCAACGGTAAAACGCTTTGTGTAGAATTTGCCGATGACCCAGTTCACCAAAACAGACCACCACCTCGTCACAGAAGTCGTAGTCGATCACCCCACCGTCCGCGAGGGTACAACTCCCCACCAGCCCCCCCGTACCGTGACCGCTACGCGGAGAGAGACCGCTTCCACGACAGAGATCACTATTACGGAAGAGAGCGCTACCAAAGGCACGACCACGACCAATATGACCCCCATTATCCCCCAAGGGATGACTACCGTCCCCCACCGCCCCATGATTACTACAGATCACCAGGAGGGATGCCACCTGTGGAGTATAAAGACAGGTTTGGAAGGGACATTGCTCCCCCTTCGAGTCAACCACCAAGGATTAGCGAGGTGGATCACGCACGTTTGCGGTAAGTTGTTATCAAATAACATTTTGAGAATGCGCATCCTAACCCCAAATAACCCTAATCCTACCTTAATTAACCCTAATCCTACCTTAAATAACCCTAATCCTACCTTAATTAACCCTAATCCTACCTTAAATAACCCTAATCCTACCTTAATTAACCCTAATCCTACCTTAAATAACCCTAATCCTACCTTAAATAACCCTAATCCTACCTTAAATAACCCTAATCCTAACCCCAAATAACCCTAATCCTACCTTAAATAACCCTAATCCTACCTTAAATAACCCTAATCCTACCTTAAATAACCCTAATCCTACCTTAAATAACCCTAATCCTACCTTAAGGTAGCAATAGTGGAAAAATTTACAAATATGAAGGAAAATTTTTTTTTTCCATTTTTGAATCTGAGAAATCGTTTTCTGTAAGTGAAAAAAAATTGAGTTGGAAAAATTGAGTTTTAAAATATGATTGCACGAGGTCTAATTGGATGATAAGAAGGCGGGACACTTGATCAAAGCCTTTCAGGTGCTTTTTCTCAATTCAATTCTGCACCAAAGTTTGCGTTTTTCTCCCGGTAAAACTTCGCCGCGTTTTAACAGTTTTCACTGAAATTTTGTCGGTTGTTGAAAACATACCCTTCAACGAAAACGTGTCGTCGATTTTTGATACGTTGCGTTTTTTTGTTTTTTCGCGTTTTGAATTTAAAAGATATGAAATATGTTGTGACTCCCATGAAAATCATTATTAAAAATTGAACGAAACAGAATTTCAAAAATCGCCGACCGTTTTTGCTGGTCATTTATCGGAGGTTACAACGGTATAAACTGGAAAACCATAAATTAAATTCCAAAGGACTTTAACCAGACGAATCCAACACACTTATTTTTTCTTTCAGTAAATAAAACAATTGAACAATTCACCCCCAATAAAATTAGGTTTTAACACTGTTTTCTATGATCAATTTGCATTAAATTGATGTATTACAAGTTGTGATCGCATTAATAGGGGCGCGATACAAGGTTTTTTACGACGCGATGCTGGATAACCCAATTGCTACCTTAAATTACCATAATCCTAACCACAAATAACCCTAATCCTAACCACAAATAACCCTAATCCTAACTTCAAATAACCCTAACCCCAAATAACCCTAAACCTAACCCCAAATAACCCTAATCCTCACCACAAATGACCCTATCCCAGCCCCAAATAACCCTAAGCCCAAACTCCCATTGTTGCGGGTACCCACTGCTCCTGTGTCAGTCCAGAGGCAGCATTTCACTTGTGATAAGAACTCCTAGTTTAGCACTTGAAATAGTAGCCTGCGTACAGACGCTCGCGGGCGCAAAAAGGCGGCGCTAAGTAGCGTCTGTGCATCAGAGCCAAATTGTGTGTTCTGTAATTTATGCCGATTATTCGCAATGCTTATAGATTGTGTTTATGCCTTATAGCGGGTTGTATTTACTATGCTTATAGTAGACTTGCTCAAGTCTGCCTCTTGATTGTTTCGGGTTTATTTAAAGACGGGTTTGTTTCGAGAAGACGGGTTTATTTCGTGAGTGGTTTGGTTTCAAATGCAGGTTTGTTTCAAGGTTTTGAAAAGAACCAGTCTCGAAACAAACCCGTATTGTCGAAACAAACCCGTCTTTGAACAAACCCGAAACAATCAAGAGGCAGACTTGGAGCAAGTCTATGCTTATAGCAACCAACGAGTATTCACTAAAAGTTTAAGAAATCATATGAAGAGCAAAATAGTTCTAATAAACAAATAGGACAAGCTGAAAAGCTAAAACGAAACAGCATAACGAGAATCGGCACTCGACGGCTACCTGGAAATATCGTATGATTAACAATTCGATTCCCGCATCTCTTCGACTGTTTGATCATCCTCGAACCAAAATTATGCCGACTATAAACAGTCATGCTTCGAAAGTTTTAGCAAACTCTTTAATAGTCTCGTTTACAAAGAATACGTTGAGGCGGCTGAGAAACTGTCTTCGTGCCGTGGTAAACAACAAACATTGAAAACGGAAGTAGTTCTTAACCAATTGAATATCACGTATTAACTAAATTTTCTAAGCGACCAATCATGGTCTACTATATAAATTCCTTATAGTAGCTACGTCACAGAACACGATTAACGGCGCTGGTTCATAGTCTGTGTTTTTCAAATTTCACAGACTATGACGTAGGCTATTGAAATAGGGGAGTGGATGGGTCTACTAATTTAGCACAGCCATGACCCTGGCTACGCCACTATAGTATTAGGGTTAGACGGTTAGTATTAGCGTTATTTTTAGCAACAATGCGGAAACATCCCGGGCAGGTTAGTAATAGGATTTTTACTTAGCTTTGCTGTATCACGGGGGGTTAGGGTTAGAACCCATTTGGCGGGGGGTTAGGTAGCAGTTCTATGTGGATGTATATCATAATATAGGCATCCCTCGCGGATACTAAAAAAGTTCGTCCAAAAGACGATTGTTTGCCGCTGAACGGAATAAATGGCGTTGCTGGCATGCCTGATCCTGAACACTGCTCCAGAATGATGCTAGAAAGTTTCTATACTTATAATAGCATAGAGGATCAAATAAATAGAATGTAGAATCTGAACCACGTATCAAGCTAAGGCGATCATATAGCCTTGTAATATTAAAATAACATACGGTAATTCAACGTGACCATTTGAACGCCATACATCTAATTCGAGCAACATTTACTCGTAAGAGCAAGCCTCGCGAAGTTATAAATTTTCCATTCAAGCAACACTCTTGTTAAATCCAACTTCACGTTTGTAATATTTGCTGGTTTGAGCGTCGGAGTTATCTGACGGTCGTGCGGTCATATTTCAAATCGAATAAACGAACGGGAATACCATTCTAATATTAAAATAACATACGAAAATCAACCGTCGTCAAAAACATTGAGGTTATAGTGTCTCCTTGAATCAAGACGCTGTCGTGGGGTAATCATATATGGCGCGTTTATAATGTCAAAATTCAATATGACCATTTGAACGCCATACATCTAATTCGAACAACATTTACTGGAAACGAGCAAGCCTCGCGAAGTATAAATTTTCCATTCAAGCGACACTTTTTCCAAATCGAACTTCACGTTTGTAATATTTCTGAATTGAACGACTTATCTGGCGGTCGAGCGGTCATATTTCAAAACTCAAACATACGTCACAAAACGTCATAAAACTGGACAGACATCCAGAAAGACATCCGAGTCTATGTTCGCTTTATATAGTTCCGCGAAGAGGTCTGGACACGAAACACAGGACCCAAGTCAAGATTAGTTTTTGAGATTTCCTGTGTAACCAGGCCTTATTCAAAATGACCGCCAGTACTAGCTAAAAGGGGAGCTATATAATCGTCAGAATTTTGTCACTTAACCATGTAAATAACCACTAACTCTCACCCCAAAACAACAAAGATCCTAACCCTAACCGCCTGATGAGTTTTCTAACCCTAACCCGCCGCCTAACTTGGAATAAAACTCATCGAACTGTCTCGCTGTTGACATACGCGCCATGATTTTGTTCCGAACAATCCACGTTTGGTTCTTCGCGGGATTCGTTATACTGAGGAGAACCTACTGGCCTTGTTACGTAATTAATAGTTTTGATTAATAGTTTCTTGTTCATAGTGGTAATATATGTAATAAACTGTAATTAGTTTTATAAGTGCAATTAAGAATATATTGTTGTAAGAGCATTGAGACTATTGTATAATGCTCCTAATACGTCATATGTCAAAATGCGAGCCCAAATGCTGCCTCCCTAAGGGTCGGCAGAGAGAGACCATGGATAGTAGAAAGACTGGATAGGAAACTAAGATCACGTGTGACGTTTCCAGCATGCTGATTGGTTAAGGCACCTGTTGATCGCGTGAAAACCTAGTTGAAAATCGTGACGTCACAAAATCTCCATAATCGCAACTTTTACTAATAATACAGCTAACAATGATAGTCAAACTACCAAAAAATATAACAATGCCACTTTACGATGGAATATTCGACTACCATTACTCATTTTAGGCGAAAAGTTTCAACTTTAGACGGTGAAAAACGCGTCGTAAATTTCAAATAAAACAACGGTAGTCAGTTTCTTCACAACAAAAAGAAAACAGCTGAAACAAAGACGAACAACATTTCCCTCGAACACTTAGTCGTGGCTTAGGCAGGTTTGTGACACGATGAAACGTTTTGGAATCTCAATATAGCTACCTGAATACGAAAATATGCGGAGAAGATGGAAAAGAAGTCAAAGAGAAACTCAGCAAAATCTGCATACTCGTGACATCTTCGTGATCGTCAACTAGTTTCCTATCCAGTCTTTTTATTATCCATGGAGAGACTAAGCTTGTAGGACTTGTAATTAGTGTTACACGCATGCGCTACAAAAAACACAACGCCTGTATGATGATATATATCATACGACGTGTATCCTCCTATGTATATATATATATATATATATAGCAAAGTGAAAAGGTGGTAAACTGCCAAGAATTTAGTGACGAGATACTGACGTTTCGAGCGGAGCCTATATATATATATATATATATATATATATTTCCTTTGATTTATCTTATGCAGGCCTCAAAATAACGGCCGGTAGGTCGCCGTTCAAAATGACCAGTCAACTTGATTTTAGCTCTGTCAAAATCTGTTTTTGACCGGTCATTAATACGCATACATTTACAGTGAAACAAATAATAACGAATTTGTTTCGAGACATCGCTTTTATTGTTTCATGTTTTAAACGCTCAAGACGTTAGCAATCACATTGTAAAAGTGAACAGACAACGTTATCATCGTTGATTAGGTGGTTGTCTAAAGTAAATAAAATGTTATTGTTTTCTAGATGTAATCTTAATATTGAGTAATAAACTTTACTCATTATACAGGTAGTCTTTGACGGAGTTAAATTTTTCATCCCACTTACTATATTTAGCCTAAAACCACTCGCCTACCTAAATAATTATTACCAATTAACAAATACCAAAAACAAAAACGCAAAAGAAACCAAAGGGTTATTCTTGTCAATTGTGTATACATTTTTGAACACATGTTAACTATTCAAAGTTAAGTGAAGAGTAGCACAAACTCTTCATTCCAACTCAGCCAGCTCTCTTATCAAAGTGTTTAAGAAAGCAAGAGCTTGACCGAGTCTGTACACCCTCGACGTCACTACCCTCCTCCATTGCTTCCTCGTCGTCACTCTGCTCACCTCCTTCCTCCGAAACAAAATCGAAACCTTTCAAGTGCAACCAGCATATATTTATGTTTTGGACAAGAACAAACAATGTTTTTTGTCGTACGTAACTTGACGTACTTACAGTGAAATTCCGTACTCGCCATGAAATATACAGTCTTTCTCTGACAAGATTTCAGCAGATATGGCTAAGAGAAAAAACGATTTCAAATTCTATCGGAAGGCATACAAATGTATCGACCGGGCAAAATGACCGATGAGGTAAAAAAGTGACCGGTCAAGAGGCATTTTTGGTCGGTCATTGTCCGTTGACCGGCCGTTATTTTGAGCCCTGTTATGTCATGCGCAGTCGAAACTCCGAACTCGCCCTTTGCTTTTATCTATTGATATAGGGTGAATAGGGAACGACTTCGTGTGCCCGAATACGAGCAAAGATCAAGAGGTTATCGATATTACAAGAGTCCCAGTCCCGAACAGCGCAGATCAAACGACCATTCTGGAAATGGCAGTACCCATGGGAAAGGTGGTTATTCGGAATCAAATAGCTCCGATGATGATAATAATGAGATTCGTCCTCCTTCTCCCAGTGGCAAGCCTCGGCTCGTCTCCGCATTCCCAAGTGCGTATCTGAAATAATAGGTAAGAAACGCAGATTTGGCTTGCGTAAAAACGTTTCGTGTCTTTGGGTTGGATTTTAAATTGCTGGTGGCTAGAAGTTGGATAATTCAAGAAGGTAGAATGGATGAGCAGTCGGACAGAGTACAGGGATGGTTGTTTGGAGGGGCGGGTGAACGGGCGGGCGGAAGGTTGGATGGAGAGATGTAGGGATGGATGGAGAGATGAACGAAGAGATGGAGGGATGATGGATGGAGAGATGGAGAGATGAATGGATTGATGGAGGGATGGATGGAGAGATGGAGGGATGATGGATGGAGAGATGGAGAGATGAATGGATTGATGGAGGGATGGATGGAGAGATGGAGGGATGATGGGATGATGGATGGAGAGATGAACGGATTGATGGAGAGATGGAGGGATGATGGGATGATGGATGGATGGAGAGATGAACGGATTGATGGAGAGATGGAGGGATGATGGATGGATGAAGAGATGAACGGATTGATGGAGAGATGGAGGGATGATGGATGGATAGAGAGATGGAGGGATGATGGATGGATGGAGGGATGATGGATGGAGGGATGATGGATGGAGAGATGGAGGGATGATAGATGGATGGAGGGATGATGGAGGGATGATGAATGGAGAGATGATAGATAGATGGATGGTGAGATGGAGGGATGATGGATGGATGGAGAGATGGAGAGATGAAGGGATTGATGGAGGGATGATGGAGGGATGATGGATGGATGGAGAGATGAAGAGAGAGATGGGAGATGAAGGGAGAGATGGAGGAGGGAGGGATGGAGGGATGGATGGAGGGATAGAGGGAGGGAGATAGTACGGCTAGGGAGGAGGGATGGAGGTAAGGATGGGTGTAGGGAGGGCAAGAGGGAGGAAGGGAGGGATAGATGGATGGAGGGTGGGTTGGTGGGAGGGAAGGAAGGGATGGAGGGCGATAGTACTGCTAGAGAGGAGGGATGGAGGGACAGAACCGAGGGAAGGGGCAGGGAGGGAGGGAAGATATTTTTGGCCCTTAAAATCGTTTTCTCAAAATTTGAAATTTTCTCAAAATTTGAAATTTTCTCAAAATTTGACATTTTCTTAAAATTTGAAATTTTCGTTTCATAGTAATTTTAACCATGTCTTTGGTTGCAAATATTTTGGAGTGTGAAGTCTGTAAATAACTAAAGGTCAAAACTAGTGACTGATATTTTGAATGCATACGAAGTCATGAAGCCAGAATTAGTTTAAAAAAAAAATGTTTTCAACAAAATTAGGGCCCTTGCAAATTTGTATCCAGGCCCTTCTTCGAGTAACACGACGCCCCTTATTCAGACTCTTGAAATTTCCCTAAACCACTTTAGCTTGTTCTACAACTGTGTTATTGTTACATTTTAACAAAAAATAAATCCCAAATATACTATTGACTTTTTGTTACTGCTTGCTTTTTATTGGTGACAGGGCGTTGGCGGTTTTTCAAGGAGAAACAACCTCGTAGACGTGATTGCGTGATCGTAGTGTTCCCATGGAGATCTTTATGGTTTAAACATTTCAACAATGGCGCCTCATGGCGGGTAGTGACATAGAGATCATAGGTAAAACTAGAGGGGAGGGGGCATTGTATCTTAAGAGGGAGCTTAACCTTTGTCTAGGACAAGAGTGGGATAGATTTAGAATGTAAATAACACTAAGCTAATACAATAAGAGTACATAAAAGTATATATTTTCTGAAAGGATATGTTTTAGGCTTTAAGGAACTACCATAAAAAATGTGAAATGTTGTAGATTGGCAGCAAAATACCACGCCGATAAAAATTCCAAAAATCTTCCCCCACACAAAAATGTCCAGTTATATTTATCTGATTTCCATAAAACTTTCCAGTAATATGTCTTAGGTGTTTGTTTATATCTCTATGATTCAGTTTTTTGAAATTCAAAATCAAAAGTAGTTTTTCAGATAAACCTGTTTTGGTGTTGCTACCATTGCAACGAAAACGTATTTCCCAAAACCCCATCATAGATAGATCTGGGACATCTTTATTAACAACTAGTGCAAGTTTGGTTGATATTGTGTCAATATTACATA
The DNA here is from genome assembly GCA_035772405.1 of Chrysogorgia sp. JL179-B06. Lineage (NCBI taxonomy): Eukaryota > Metazoa > Cnidaria > Anthozoa > Scleralcyonacea > Chrysogorgiidae > Chrysogorgia > Chrysogorgia sp. JL179-B06. Next base: position 1,051,882 of record JAYKKM010000213.1, on the reverse strand, counting down.
CGATTTGTTGGTGGGGGAAGATTTTTGGAATTTTTGATCGCCTTGGTATTTTGCTGCCAATCTGCCGATATGCAACATTTCGTTTTTATTTTTATAATAATAATAATAATAAAGACGTATTAGGAGCATTATACAATAGTCTCAATGCTCTTACAACAATATATTCTTAATTTTACTTATAACACTAATTACAGTTTCATTATAAGATAAAGGCTACTACATATATTACCACTATGAACAAAAAAACTATTAATTTTAAAAAAGAAAAGTCTTAAGTGCTGACTTAAAACTACTTAACATTTCAAAGCTTCTAATTTCTTGTGGTAATGAATTCCACAGTTTTGGCGCTGCAACCGAGAATGTTCTGTCTCCATGAGTCACCGTTTTGGATTTTGGCTCAAGTAGCAGATTTCGGTCAGATGATCTCAAAGCACGATTAGGTTTATATTTAGTTAGAAAATCAGTAATATAAACAGGCGCCTGGCCATGCAAAGCCTTGAAAGTAATTATTAGTATTTATGGTAGTTCCTGAAAGCCTAAAATATATCCTTTCAGAAAACATATACTTTTATGTACTCTTATTGTATTGACTTGGTGTTATTTGCATTCGAAATCTATCGCACTCCGATATGTCCTTCAAGTGCTACTGAGATGAAAATTCGTCCATCGAATTTTATTTTTATTTAAAAGTATTTTGAAAATGAAACAGAATGGCTTTCTCTGCTTCTCAATACCTCATCTCGTTTTAATAGGGATGCACCGGAACTTGGTTCCGGCCGGAACTCCGATTTTTCCAAGTTCCGGTTCCGGCTAGCCTGAGTACAGCCTGAATATACACCTGTAATACAGTCTGTGAAAATTCGCACGATAGCTTGTCGGCCCCCCACTGAGCTACTCAGATCTGAGTAGTAGATTTTGAGTGGTTTAATACTCATATCATTCATAATTGTTTATTTGATTTGATTATTTGATCTCACAAGAATTCGCAGAGAACCAATTGTAACTGGAGTAAGACAAGAGTTGTGACTTGGACAATCAAAATCTACTTCTTAGATCTGAGAAGCTCAGCGGGGGGTCGACAAGCTATCGTGCAAATTTTCGCAGACTGTATTACAGGTGTATATTCAGGCTGTGCACAGGCTAGTTCCGGCCGGAACTTATGAAACATGTTCGGTCGGAACCGGAACTTATTTGTCAAAATATGGTCAGCGGTTGATCTGTAGTGCTCAGGCTTTCTAAGACTGCACGGCGTCAACGCGGTTCAAATGGAAAGATACTACTCTGATACCCGGTTCCGGCCGGTTAGTTTCGGCCGGAACTTATTTCAGTTCCGGCAAGTTCCGGTTCCGGCGGGAACTTTTAAATTTGGTTCCGGCGGGTGCATCCCTAATCTTGTTCCAGAGATATTCAGGTTTTTGAAACATGCAAATTAGATATCTATGACGTCGTGGCCTCACATAGACTAAATAAAATTTACAAAATGAGGAATATCTCTGCGAATAACAAGTGGAATGTTTTGAAACTTTGCATATGTATGCCAATGATGAAAGTACACATAGTGGTACATAGTATGTTGTTGCCAAGGAGACCACTAAGAAGCAGGAGTGTTTTAACTAAAAATAATAAAATCTTAATTATGTCTCTTCCTTAAAGTGCCCATGACCCCAAATACGATATTACTGACATATATTCTACATGAAGTGAAAAGTTGAATGCCAAAATATTTTATGATTTGAGCTTTGCGTTGATGTGCTATAAAGGTTTGTTTCAACTGAAATTCTAATGATGTGACGTCATTTACGGCATTTGGCTTTCTTTTCTGCTTTCCGTGTGATAGACTGATTGAAGATTTGAGTGAAAAAGTTGATAAAATCTTTAGTATAGCGGTCAAGTACATCATCAACGTTTGAGTTAGATTCAATCAATCAAATCAATCAAAATATTTATTTAACACGGAATCTCATCATTTATACATGCTCTTCCTGAGAGCCGTGTAAAATAATTCAAAACAAAATACAAAATACAAAATTCAGACAATTACAATATAGACATATAAGAAATTGAAATTACTATATACAAGAATAGACTAAAACTTAATTACAATAACTAAAATGAGAATAGGAAAATCAATGTAATTATTACTACATAATATATGTTAAAACATCTCATTTAGCTTATTTCTAAAAGCTACAATATTTGTTAGCTTTGCAATATTATATGGCAAGCCATTCCAGAGTACAGACCCCAAATACCCAAAGCTACGTTTACCAGCTTCACTGTTTGGTCTTGGCACAAATAAACCTCGCGATGAAGTTTCTCAGATTATAGGAATGGATATCACTTGCGTTTACAAATATATCTTTTAACATTTGCTTTAACAGTAGAATATTGTATCCGAAATGATGCCGTAAATGACGTCACACTCATTAGCATTTCGGACAAATGAACCTTTATAAAACATCAATGCAAAGCTCAAATCATAAAATATTTTGGTATTCAACTATTTACTTCATGTAGAGTCTATATTACTAATATCGTATTTGGGGTCATGGGCCCTTCAAAGAATAAGATGATTTTGACCTCAGAAATACAATATCTTCGTGTATTCGAAATATATGCCCTACAGTAGACGTTTTTTTGATAGATGAAAAATAAACAAGTTTTGTTTTACAAATGGCAACAATATACTATGCACAGTGGTGTACACTTTCATCATTGGCATACATGTGAAAAGTTTCAAAACTTTCCGCTTGTTTTATTTGCAGAGATATTCCTCTTTTTGTGAATTTTATTTAGTGTATGTGAGAAAATGACTATGACACGAAAATTAAGTTTGCCTTATTTGAAAAAACACTTAAAATGAGGGACATCTTTTGAGGTTTTTCGTTTCCTTGCTTCGTTCTTGAGATATTTTAGTTTGTATAATATGCAAGTGACAACGGTGTGACGTACATATGCATAATGACTTATCCGAGAAGGTTATTTATCTTTGTTATTATAAAACCAAATTTAATTTCAATGAAGCATGTGCGTGAGTATTTCCAAAAACATGGAACTTGTAGAATTTCAAGTGATTTTGTGTGATAATAACAAAGATAAATAACCTTCTCCGATAAGTCATTATGCATGTGTACGTCACACCATTGTCATTTGTATATAATACAAACAGAAATATCTCAAGAACGAAGAAAGGAAACGAAAAACTACAAAAGATGTTACTCTGTCATTTTAAGTGTTCTTTCAAATAAGGCAAACTTAATTTTCGTGTCGTCATAGACACTAACGAGATGAGGTATTGAGAAACTGAGATAGCCATTATGTTTCATTTTCAAAATACTTTTCGATAAGATTAAAATTGGACAGACGAATTTTTCATCTCAGTAACACTTTCAATGCTCACGAAACAATGCTCCGAGGCTGGCAATGAGGTCGTCATGTGTTGGTTACCAGTCCTTCTAGTTTTATTTATGATCTCTATGGGTAGTGGAGTTATGGCGATGTGGCGAACAAATATAATCGAAAGACGGAATGGCGTTTTTTATTTTTATTTTGTTTTGTAAAGATTTAAGAGTGTATCTGTAGTGTTTGTGATTTTTTCTCGATTCTTGAACACGGAACGAGCGCACATGGAGATGCAGCTATTTCTAGCTCATGTAGTTCATATGAAAGATCTTGCTAACTTTAGTTTATTCCCAAACTTTCAGCATTCCTATCAATTTAGTTAAAGTGCCAGGGCCTTTTTTAACTATTAAGCTGGGGGTCCCCCTTGTGCCCCCCCCCCCCCCCACAAATCAATTTTTGCCCTCCCCCCCAGGAAAAGTCCCTTTTTCTTAAATTTAAACAACCAATAAGCAAGGAATAAAAATTAAACAAATGGAAAGTAAGTTTTAGCCCTTAATTAACAACTTATAGACTTACTGAAATTATTATGTTGACCTGCAAACAAGTGTTTTCTGTTTTTTACCATAATATGAGAAACGCAATATTATACATGACCGATTATAAGCACAATGTTTTGGTAGCTTATGAAGATGCCTAAAGACTAAAGTGTATATATTGGTTCCGTACTACTACTACTGAGTTTATATATTAAAGTGTTTCATAATATTGATACCCCTTTGTAATGGTGCATTTTTAGCAACGGCATGGTGCCTTAATTTCGCAAAAATTATTATCAGATATCGCCGTAAAAGCACTTCTGGGCTTTGCAAAATTAAAAATGTTCCTGAGGGGCCCGGGGCATGTCCCCAGACCCCCCTACTAGATTACCGTTACCCCTTTCGAACAACCTTGGATCCACCACTGATCATGAACTGTAGAAAAATATTTTTAAATAAAATGGCAGACAAATATATATATATATATATATATATATATATATAAACGAAAAAGCCTGCCTCAGAAACAGTAAACATATTTTGGCTACGAAGGTCCCTTTTAGGAAAATGCCCCCCCCCCCCCCCCACGGGAAAATCCTTAAAAAAGGCCCTGTAAAGTGCCCCTTACATGATGATGATGATTGTAATATACAATATAAAATATTGAACTCTTCGAGCTGCTACATCGTTGCAGACCTGGAAATAATTCCAATCTTTCTTGGATCCTACGCTAAGGACTAAATAATTTCTTCGAAAACACGGTGGTCGTACTACGTTTCGCAGGACTAAAAGTCTAAAACAATCATTAATAAAGCCGTGCCTATCATTTTCCTAGTAGCACTGCAGCAAAATCCATTCAATTGAAAAATATTTTATCTTTAGAGTTTAGGCAGTTGTGTATTTGTGTAGATACACAGACTGTCACACTCACATACTAACCTACACGGCTACGCCTACAGGCTACAGTGGTACTGCCACAAGCCCACTGCGGCACTGCCCAGAGACCAGATGTATTCTAATCCTGGGGCTTAAGTAGTTAAGTTGGGAGTGGGAGTTGTGACTCGCCAGCCCAAAACTTTCTTACAACTAAAATATTTTCTTGGAACGAGGATCCCAGGATCCACCACTATTTCCAGGTCTGCATCGTTGTGCCATGTATAGCGGTTGAATTCTGCTTTTTTGAACATAATTTTTCTGAGCTGCATTTGGTCGATAAATTCAGTGTTCGCCAACATTGACCACATGTCCCGGTAATAGGCCTTCGTCGGTTCCATGAACAAGTTCGGCATTCTCATGAGGCAGTGGGCTAACCATCGCAAATGTTGTCTGTACACAAACGCTTCAATAGTTTCGCATCCCACATCTTTAGGATCTTGTTATTGGCATTGCTGTATGCATACACAAAAGGCGCTTTCCAATTACACAGTCAGACCGGTCTGTCCGGCAATATTTTGCTAAATGGAACACGATGCGATTGAAGAATGCGGCTGGTCTGCCCGGAAAATTTGGGACAAACCAGTCTGACCGTGTAAACGGAAAGCCTCAAAAGTTACCATTTTCAGTATCGATCCGCCTACTCCCTCCCGTAAAAATCTGACGCAGCAAGGATACCCATTTTGTGAAGCGAAGACTGCGGAGACTCTTTACTCTTTTAAACTAACCATATTAGGCCTTGATTCGTGTTTACTCTTTTAAACTAACCATATTAGGCCTTGATTCGTGTTTCACACTTCCTCTTCTTGCTCTTATCTTGTATATAGTTAGTTAATGTAGTTTTTAGTTTAGTTTTTTATACCTATAATTTCTATTTGTGTTATAGTATTCTTTGTATATATAAACACGCCGCTAGCGTGTTATTTTTAAATAAAGATTTACCTACATCCAACTTCGAAATCGCGCTTTCTGTCATTTTTGTTACAGAATATCATTTTAGGTTAATAAGTGTTCTCATTTCAGTGCCGTAGGAACGATTTTTTCACCTGGGGGGGGGGGAGGGGGTGGGGGAAGTAACTGTGACTTTTAAGGGTGCAGGTGGTATTCTCCACCGGAACATTTTGCATTTCTGAGATCTCTGAAATGGCATTTCCTGCATTTTGGAGAGCAGCAGTTAACAAAATTTAAAGGCCGAAATAGAGAGTGTTTTGTGACATTTTTTCTCGAAATTGCGACAAATCTGCAATGGGTTGACCACAAGCTCGTTGGTAATCGTTGTGATAACTCGTTATATCAACAAGCATTTTTGGATTTTTTCAACGATGTCCTACGATTCTGTACCTATATCAAGTTGCAAAAAACTTGCTGGCTGCAAGCTTGTTAAACCTGACAAAATAAACAGTTTACTGCATGAAGCCTGCAGCAAACACATCCTCCAACAAAGCTAGTGTAGCCACTAATAATTATTTGGGCATGGCTGCAAGACTATTTGTTTCTTAAAATTGAAATACACTCACATATAATTACTTTTTCAAAGTATCTTTAAATATTCTAAAATAAAATAAGAAAACGGCCATGCATTTGTAAAAGACGTTAACAATGACTATTTTTTTCACAAGTAGTTCAAGCTCCAAACTTGCCTAAACTTTGTCCGCCATTGCTCAAAACCACTGATTTCGAAATAAAGACTGGATCGAGCAACTATTGTTTAGATGCTGCGAAAAAATGAAGCTGCGAATATTTCGCGGCGGCCATCTTGAAGGGACCTAGTCCAGTTCTGGCCCCTCATCCGCTCCGCTCCTCCCACCGCCCCCCCCCCCCCCCCCCCCCCCACGCGGAGAAGGGTCCAGGGTAAATTGTATGCGCATGCGCGAATGCGCATTTGAATTACCAGCTTTTACTGGGAATTCGGTACTGCGCATGTTCCCACCGAATACTGAGTTCTGGTTCTTCTCAATACTCATTCGAAAATCAAGCCGCGTTGAACAACTAAAAACGACCTATGTATCGGCAATTGTTTCCCCAATACGATCCTATTTTCCTGGAGGCAGTTAGTTCTGCCGTTGCTGCTTGTAATTTAGATTTTACTTTACGCAAGGAACAAATGCAAGCTTTATACGAATATACCAGGGGTAGAGATGTTGTTGTTAACCTGCAGACAGGTTTTGGAAAAAGTCTTTGCTACTCTTTGTGTCCCTTAATTTGTGACAGTTTACGTGGTGTTACTTCCAAGGAACTGCGGAGTATCCTTGTCCTGATATCACCTCTAAAAGCACTAATGGATGATCAAATTTTCGCTCTTGAACAGTACGGTTTATCCTGCATCAAATTGACCCAGAACGTTTCCAAAGAAGAAATCCTTCAGATAAACTGTGGCGATGTTCAAGTGTTAGTCCTTTCCCCCGAGTCATTTGAGTGTGTTGTTGTACGGAGACTACTACAGGCAGTAAAAGATCGTATTCATTGTGTTGCAAATCGATGAAGCACATTGCATCGAACAGTGGTAAGTATTTACATTTTACAATAAAGCTATTTTGTGTTGCTTTTTATAATACCCTACCTATATTTATTAAGAAAGTATTAACAGACTAGATTGCCTTTTATAATTAACACTTATATTTAGGGTTAGCAAGCAATTGTATTTTATGAATTGATTCAATATAACAAATAATCAATATAACAAATGATAACTAGCTGAACTCAACATTGAGTACTAAACTTCAATACCATTTACAATTATAAATGGTATTGAAGTTTAGTACTCAATGTTGAGCATTTTGCAATGTTTATTTCACACTTGTGTTTATTTCACACTTGTCTTCATGGTTTTATATTGTAGTAGGGATATTAAGGCACTAGTTTATCATCCAATCGTTGAATGCATTGAACTCAATGCAAATCATCTAGCACAATAGACTACAGTATCTTAATTTGCATTGAGTTTGAGGCATGAAACATGCCAAATTATTGTCTAATGCCTAAACCCATAAATTAAAACTTTATTGGTTGCTTTTTTAAGGGGCAGAGACTTCAGAAGTGCTTATGAGAATTTGGGGCAAGTGAGATCTCTTTTATTGCCCAAGTTACCTCTTATGGCCCTAACAGCTACAATTACCAAAGCAAGTTTGGCACATATTGTTAATAATCTTAACATGGAGGGGTTTTCTCTTGTCAAAGGTTCGAACAATAGAAAAAACATTTTCTATTCAGTACAACCAATTAAGAAGTACCAAGACAATGATTTTGAGAAGATGGAATTAGCTTTTGTAAAAATGTTTCAAACCAGTTATTGACAATCTTAAAGAAAATGGTAAGAGTGCAGATAAATGCATAATATTTTGCTTTAGTCACAATGATTGCTGTGAGGTTTATGAGTATTTTGAAAGAAATTTAGGGGAAAGCATCTTTCATCAAGGGAACAAACATGAAAGACTTGTTGACATTTATGTGAAAATAACAAGTGAATCTCGCAAGAAATTGATTCTAGAATTGTTCAGGGACAAAAGTGGCTATATGCGCTTGGTTATTGCTTCTGTTGCATTTGGTATGGGGTGTAAACTGTCCAGATGTACGGAAAGTCATTCACTTTAGAGCACCTGCATCTTTAACAAGTTATGTGCAAGAAAGTGGTAGGGGTGGACGTGATGGGAATGTTTCAAATGCAATTCTTTTTTACTCGGCAAAAGAATTTGGTGTTCGAAAAGCAAAATTCTCCAAATCTACCAATCATAATGAATTGAACGAACTAGAAGCTATGGAAACTTATTGTCATAATACAGAGTTGTGTAGACGATTCTTACTTTTAAAACATTTCGATGGAGATGTTAAAGCACAAGAGGAGTGTCTTACAATAGTGCCCAAACACAAGTGTTGTGATATATGTTTATTGTCATGCAAGTGTGATGAATGTACAATTGAATCACCATCTTTACAAGCTATGGTTGACCCACACCAGATCAAGATTGTAACAAGATTGGACACACTAAGTATTGATTGTGACGGTAAAAAGAAACTAAAAGAAGCACTTGAAAGTTATAAAGAATCTCTGTGTCAAGAGGTGTTGTTAGTGAGAAGTGACCTATCGACTGGCTTTTCTGATGAGGTAATAGAGCAGATTCTCACTGTCTGTGATCAGGTCAATTCAACAGAAGACATTATGGCCCTAGTAGATGTGTGGGATACTAAACAAGCTAATATTGTTTTGTCATTGATCCAAAAAGTTAGGGATGAATTTTAGCAGGCAGTGACTTTACAGGTAATTATAATTACAGTACCTATAAGTAGCATTTGCTATAGTACCTACCCAATGGCAAGGCACTTGTTGTTTCTCACTGTTTACCTTTGCAGTATTGACCACTTGCACACCATACATTACTTGTTCATTAGGCAAAGTGTCCTTTTATGTTAATAGGAAAAATGGAACTACAGTACAAATGGGTAAACATTTTTGTACCATATTATTTTCTTAGAGTTACCCACAATATGCAATTTTATGATATTTGTATAAAAATAAATAGAAGCAAAATGATTAATTTCACCATAAGAATTAGTTATACTCTGTCTAACTTGAAGCCAATTTCATGCCAACCCCACTTTCAACAAACAGTATTATGATATGTGCAAGTGATCAATTGATGTTTTTTAAGTAATTTTTTGAAGCTCAGTTCAATGTTTATGAGTTTTCATGTCCATCCTCTTCATTTCTATCCTCGTCATTTCCATCCCCTTCATTTCTATCTTCATTTCCATCCTCTTCATTTCCATCCACTTCGTTTCCATTGGTTAGAAATGATAGATTTCCTTTGGCAAATTTCCTCCTCAATGTTTTCATCCAGTTCAAAAGTGTAGTTGGAGAGAGGTTTGTAGACTGGTGATCGATTATGAACTGGGAAAGCAGAATGTTTCCTTCCGGGAACAAACTCAAAAACATCCTGACGAAGGATGTCATTGATCATCACTTGTAGATCAAGATCTCTACTTACTTTAGAATGGCTTAAAACCTGAGGCGAAACCTGACAATTACCATCAAAGTTATCAAGCATCGCATTTATATTGTTTGACGAACGTGCAATACGCTGAGCACTTGTTGGGGTCAGGTTTTTGCCCATTCCATCTTGTTTATCTTTATTACTGCGCACCTCGCTCTCCAACCTTCTGTCACATTCCATATTATTTGCACCACCCTTTTGATTTACAAAACGTCCCCACTTGAGCTTCATGGACAGTTGATGAGGTAAGACTGCCTTAATCATGGCAAGATACTTAAAAGATTCAAAAGCATACTTAACTCTGTTTGACTTGTTGATCTTAGCCTTAAAAATTAGCATGGCTATCTTCCAAAATTTTTCTTCTCTGTTTGCATCGCCCTCCTTAATAGCATCCTCATAATATTTGACAAGCATACCAAGGAACAACAAAGAGCAAGCATAGTTGTAAACAGAGTCCTCTGTATTTGAGGTTTCATCAGCAGATGTAGATAGTTCTGTTGGCTCATTAACATTAGCTGCATTGGAAGGAGACAACCAAGGTAGAAAGGCAGTTTGTGTGTTGGGTTGTTGTACATCTAAAAAGGATATTATTCAACAGTCATGCATTAGTATTAATATTCTAACAGCCATGTTTTGCTATCTCATAATCAGTGAACTGTTTAACCTAAATAGCACTTACGAGGATAATTACGGCTGTTCATTTAAGTACAGTGCTTTCCAATACTATTAATATACTGTATACTGGTGGTCTTTATGACTGGTTATAGAATGCACTGAATCTATAATTACACTGATTGTATATTATACTTATGTAATTATAATAATACTGATAATTATGGTCCATTAATACATTAAGTCATATTACCATTAGTATTGCATTCTCTATGCTGGTTTATAGGATTTCTTGTTTTTTTCTTAGCTTGTCTTCCTCTCTGTGTTCGTCTTGTCTGTTCTTGAGAAGCTTCTAAAAAAGACAGGTAACTAATTCATCTTTCAATCACTGTCTGCAATTACATTTTAGTTACGGTCTAATGCTCCTAATACATAATCTAAAATGGGGAAATATCAATCTTGTTCTTGCGTAATCAGCTGTATACGGAAAGCATCATACAGTATGTTTCGCCATTAACATAATGTAGCAGCAGCTTATTTGCGATATAAGATTTTGACATAAGTTTTTGATTGTACCAGTAATCTTTGTTTTAAGATTATATGTACAGTACCAGGCCTGAATATAATTTTTTGGAGCTCGCCGTACACGATGTCCGGCCACAGAGTAAATCGGCCGGACAAGACCACTTTTCTGTCGGACACGGTTTGTTAATTTTATCCCCGAATCATTTTAGCATGACACTAAATAATTTTGCCGTTATGTAATGCAGTGTGATAAATGTTGTACATTAATAGCCTTGTCACCAATACAGCGAACAACGCTGTTAGATCTCACTTTGAATCACCATCTTTGTGTGATTAACGATCATAAAGCGGTTACACGTCATGACTGTGTTGACTGCGCATGGAATTCACACAAGCGCGTGATCCGTGTGAAAAATCATTTTGAGCCACATGTGTGGTCGATAAAATATCAAAGTAGCTGGATTGTCATATAAACGCTTAACTTACTGGGAGGCAAAATTTGGTCTATAAGTGGTCGAGTCGGCCGGACATTGATGTCCGGCAGCAGCTCCAAGCTGCCGGTTACAAGACGAATTAACGCCGGACAATGTCCGGCGGTAATATTCAGGTCTGTACAGTACCTTCCACTCTGTTTTGTGTTTTAGCAATGTCTGCCATGACATAGTTGTCCAAGATAGCAGTAGCACATTTGTATACCCATTCCTTTTTTAATTTTGAATTCTCAGTTTCTGGAGGGGGTAAATTTTTTGTAGGCACATCATCTGGGCTTTTTAAACCAAAAAACTTTAAAGCAGCTGCTATGCAATGGGCATCTGTTGCGTCAACAATCAGATCTCTTGACTGTATAAATAAACATAATTATGGACAACATTTTTAATTTCTAATTTTTGGTTAGTAATTTAAAGGAATAGCAAAATCAAGATAGGGGAAAACATTGATTACATGTACTGCAGAATAGTTTCTTATTCTTGCTGATGTACTTGAAACAATGAAATTTATTACTGGTATTTGTATATGTAATACCATGGCATGAGGGAAATTAGTAATTAAATGTCCCTGAAAGCCAAGGGAGGATCTGTGAAAGCCCCGAGGGTCTTTTAGAAATCATCCCAAGGCTTGAGGGGACATTTAATCACTAATTTCCGTACATGTGGTATTAGTTTGTAATACCATGATCACCGAGGTATAATATTTAACTTTATGCTTTTATTTTTGTGTAAAAGAAGTATTGTTTGGATCACTGCTTGGTCATGCATGCTAATGAAGGAAAAATTAAAAATGTGCATTAATTATTTCCCTGTTAGATGGCAAAATTAGAAACTGCCCTTGTTTGAGGGAAATTAAATATTAAAATCCAGGTAAGAACAAAAGAACCCGAGGTGATCATGGTAGTACATACAGATCTCCAGTCCTGCCCCGTCCATTGCCATATTTGAGAGAGGGGCCATAACCAAACTATTTAAACTTACCCAGTTCATTTGATGTTTCACATCCCCTGTTACGTTTGTCCTTGATGTAGCACATCTAAGCTGGTATAGTGTTCCCATATCCTTTGCACTTTTCTCATTCCAAAGGACTTTAAATATGACCTGAATAACAATAGATAACCTTGACTTGTTGGTAAATTTTGAAGAAATAAATCATTATGTTGCTCAGTAATAACAGACAACACTCCTATTTTACCAACCAATCTTAATCTTAATATTATTATTTATTTATGTTGACCACATAGATTTGTTGGAAATATATATAATAAAAGTTGCTTAGCCCCTCCCTGACCTTCAGAGTGACTATTTTAATTTAAACCTACCATCATCAGGCACATCTTAGCATGCCAACTTTCTGCTGTAGGTAGAAATCCATCCAATCTCTCCATTTGTGTTGCACCAGTTTGTCTCAACCTTTGGACACCTGTACAAATATGATGTTTAAAGTAAAATACACCATTTAAAATATAAATTCATTTGGAAACTTTTACCATGAATCAATACTGAATTCATATACTGTAGACCTTGATTCAATTATTACAGTATATGCAACTAAGTGTTACATTTGGAGAGGACAATGTAATCAATATCATTTGTTTCAAACTGTGACCTAATAGTTTCAGTCTGTACTGTGGGATAAAAGCTTACAAATGAATATAGATTATGCTATATATTAATTTTCTATTTGTAACAATTATATGTGTGCAAAGTGCTAATCATACGATTTAATATCTTAATACCTGTTGCTCTTTCACATGTTAATTGGTCCCCACCAAAAATTACTTTGCCAACACCATCTGGTATATAACCATGAAGTGTTTCCAAAATTTTTGCCATGCCATCGGTGGAGCTTTCATTTTCAAATGTCAAACCAAGTGACCGCTCTTCAGACTTCTGGTGCATTTGAACAGAGTACTCATGAATGATATGGCGAGGTACAAATTTCTTAAAAGAACTGAGAAATTTGATATTACTGCAGAGTACTCTTAGTAGTAAAATGCTGTAGTGTTGTTTAAGTTCAGCAACCTCTACTGGGGAGAGTAAGAACTCTGTTAGTGGGAAAGTTTTGATGTCATAGAGAGGGGTCTCACTAGGTAAGTGAGCAAATGAAATTCGTCCTTTGAATGCCATACTAAGAAACCTGCAAGATAAAAGAGGACAAATGGAGGGTTTAACATATTAATAACCAGCAATAAATGATGGTGAATTTAATTATGTTGGACTATACTAATTCATTCTTTAATACAGTAAAAGAAACAGACAGGAACTCCATTTTTTACTTTATTGCTTTAAAGATTACCTTACAATCTCATATTTGCATTTTCCAAGTGCAACCCCTCCCTGGGTCTGACTTATGGGGGTGGGGGGGGGGGGGGGGGTGGGTGGGATGGGATGTGATCTCTCTTAATTGGAATTAACTCATGCATACATATATGTATATATGTCACCTGTTATAGAATACAAAAATTATAATAAATATATTCAATTACCCGTGAAAATCTGTGTTGGGGTTGTCTTTCCTTTGGTCCCTTTTCTTTATAGTCAAGTCTAAATTATCCCCAACTATCTTTATTAGGTGTTTCTCTTGAGGACTGTTCATCCACCTCTTTACATCTGCATCAAAGTCTTGACCCATGAGTGAACTGTAATTTATGACAGATTTGTGTTACAAACAAATTTCAAGTCTGTTTAACCTTGTAAATCCCTGCAAAGAAAAGAGAAATATGAAAGGGCGTGTCCCAAGTTGGAATGATCATAAGCCATTGTTTTTACCACATTTATTTTATCCATTTTAATTTCTTGTAATCTAAACTTCTTAAATTTACCAAAAGGTCAAAACCAAATTCAGTACAGTTGATGTGTGGACCCTCTTCATTATAATAGAATCAAGAAAAGTTTAAAACTATACAGTAAAAACCTGTTTATAAGAAACATGTTTCGAGTTAGTCTGTTAAAAAGGTTCTTATATATGTGGTATTTATTGGGATTTTAGGCACCTATAGGTTCTTAAAAAGTTGTCCAATGTGTACCCGTGGTGTCACTGGGAAATCCTCTCAAAATAAACTAACATAATATTACAAAAATTGTTTTTATTTTCAGTCATTTTAACTGAAGTTTTTCAAAATAAGAACCTGTTACAATTTTTAGGTTAAAGAGTTCTTATAAAAGGGTGAAAAAACAAATTTTAGTGCAGGTTCTAAATTCACAGGTTCTTATACGCGGGTTTTTACTGTATATGTCAGAATACTAAAAAAGAATTAAAATCTTACCATTTGAGATAACCCTCCGTTGTGTAGTATTAAAGATGTCAATACTTGAGTTACACACATGTCCTTATTTCTTGCTTTCAGGAGGAGACCAGCAGCCATAGCCATAGCCAAAGTTTTCTTCTCCATAGTTTTGGTAGTGTTCCTATTGCTGTTTGAATGTACCCACAGTTCTTAAAACTTGGTAGAGAAGAGGAGCTCGTTCCTATCAATTCTTTCTCAACAAAGTCAACAAATTTAAAATTAATAATGTCTTGTACTTTTTTGGATCTCAAGATTGAGGGATTATTTAACCGACACAATTCGTGACACTGATCTTTGAGTTCAGCCAATAGATTAGTAGTGCAAGATTGCTTGATAGATTTGTCTTTCATGATGGCTTTGGCTACATCATCATCTGAACCTTTTAAAAGGGAAAAACCAATATCATTCCGAGTCCCGTTTAGTTTTGTTGTCTCCTTAAAGCCCGTCTTAGACTCGATGATTGCTGTTAAACTTTTGACCTGTTCAGCTGACGAAGCCGGGATTTGGCTTGTCCTTGGAACTATCGAGACTGGTTGCCTTGGCCAAGAACATGGATAAGCGCAAACAACAGAAGGCGTCATTGAAGCTTGGAGCTGAAACGCTTGATGAGGAGGTAACACATAATTTGTTAATGGACCCATCGTCAAACCAAAATAACCTTTAGGAAGAGGAGCTCTCGTGTTGGTGTTAATTAAAGGAGTTGCAAAGTTTAGAGGCAATGGTCCCGAATCCATTTTGTCAGTTAGTTTCTGCGGATTTTAAAGAACTTTCTTCACCGATCGAACTCGTGCTATCTGTTTGAAAAGACAAACTTCGATTGATACCCATCCGCCGTCGACGCTGTTCATTTTCATTGTCCTCGCCCTTGCCGGTAGAAATCTTCTTACACTTAGGATTAGGTGACTCGCCGGTTGTTTTGTGGAGACGCTTCACTTGACCTTTGTTTATACGAATGAAAGTCTCTCTTATCTCTATGATTTTCTTAACTAACGTTTCCAGTTTTGAATTTGCAGTTTCGACAACAATATACTGTTCGTCGCTCTGTATCCTCAACATCAATGCCCACAGTAAGCTTGATAGTAATTTCCTGTTTTTGTTTTTCCTTTTGAGTTCGAGAGCACAGTTCTTTTTGTTGATTCTGTAGTACTAACCACATACTTTACAGTCTTCAAGTTCTCGGTTTACAACTGTTAATATTGGTGTCGAAAAGGTCGCCCTCCATTGAGTTGTTTTTAATTTTTCGCGGCAACTTGCTGGCGCATAAAATTAACATCAACTTCCGGATTTATGTGATTGGTTTAGATAGCGCATGCGCATACAATTTACCCTGGACCCTTCTCCGCGTGGGGGGGGGGGGGGGGGGGGGGGGGGGGGGGGGGGGGAGGGGGGGGGGGGGGGGGGGGGGGCGGTGGTGGGAGGAGCGGATGAGGGGCCAGAACTGGACTAGAAGGGACCCCGTGGTCACTCCAATATGGTCTTCACGCGCTAATTTCGGCTTCATAGTTACTGTTATGAAACCGTAGTTTGTGTTCTATATAATGGAAAACCTTCGATAACTGATTCATTGTAGCATCTTAAAAGATCAGAGACAGAACGTCCCAACAAGATGGCCGCCATGCATTAATTCGGGCTTCGTAGTGACTGTTATGGAGCCGTAGTTTGTGTTCTATATTATGGGAAAACCTTGGACAACTGATTCATTTTAGCATCTTAAAAGCTCAGAGACAGATATAGTAAAACTATATAACGCAACTTCCGGCTTCAATTGCTCGATCCAGTCTTTATTTAAAGTCAGCGCTCAAAACATGTTCCTAACGAGCCTGCAA
Organism: Chrysogorgia sp. JL179-B06; assembly: GCA_035772405.1. Lineage (NCBI taxonomy): Eukaryota > Metazoa > Cnidaria > Anthozoa > Scleralcyonacea > Chrysogorgiidae > Chrysogorgia > Chrysogorgia sp. JL179-B06. Next base: position 1,035,342 of record JAYKKM010000213.1, on the reverse strand, counting down.
TTTCAAAAGAATATATGACGTCAAGACTCAACAGAGTAACAAATTTGGTGCTGTACGGCTTATTTGATCCCGTGTTTTCCCGAAATTATTGAGTTATAAGACTATTTACAAGCTGGTGGTAGTTTCCCTATTACCATCGAGCAACTGTTGTTCAGAAAAATGAAGCCGGAAGTCCGCCATTACTAAGGGACCAACTGAGGATCCTATGAGGTTTTTTGTTGGATTATGTGCTCTTACCATCGACAAAATAAAATAATTTTACTATAAAGAGGACCAGAAGACATTTCTAAAATTACTGGATAAAACGATTCATGGCCTACCTACAGATTTACTGCGACTTTGATCCCTTAGCAATGGCGTCAAATTAGGTTCAAGATTTTATTCATTTAATGTTAACAAAGAAACTATATTGGTCAGACACTAAACCTATTTCGCGACATGAAATTTTCACTGTGCGTTCATACAGGTATCTGTGCAATGACGAATTGATTTGTTGTTAGACTACGCCAAAAAATATCTAGGGCCTTTGGAAGAGATGTAATTGGACATTATTCTCCCCCATTTTTGGGAAATCGAGGTTGGCATTTTGCATCATAAAGTAGAAACTACTTCCATCCTGGATTACGTGCGTAACCTACCATGAGATTGCGTGGGAAAATTCCAAAATTATTACCACTAATCCGCGGTACCATCAGAGACGTTGTCTGGAGGCTTGGCATATCAATAGTGCCCACACCCCATTGAATCGCGATGACGGTGGTTTATTTTTAAAAGATAACGTCATCATCGGTTCTATATGAGGGTATAAATAGGGATCCTAACCTTACAATGATCACCCTAGACTTTCCAAAGTCCTTTCCAGTCCCCTTATGACGCGATACGGAGTCCGGAGTCCCCTGTTGAAGACACTAGATTGGAGTGTCGAAACAGTTTAACTTTTAAAGTTACGTTCAAAAAAACTTTTAAGTTAAAGCCAGAGTAGCGCCAAATTATGTCTGAAAAACCAATATGTTTACCACTTTTGAATCGAAAGGCCATTCACACTGTTCTAGTGAAAGCAGAAGCTCTGAAAAGGAAGGGAGCCCTGTGGAGAATGAAGGAAGTCGTGGCTATCTGTTCGCCGCAAAGCCGCGATTGCGGCTCACGATGGCTAGAAATTTCATTCTTAGCTTTTACATCGTGCTAATAATTAGTTGTATTTTATCCAGCCTTTCATTTCTGACAGTAAAACACAATTGTTTGCTTATTTAAAAAAAGCCGTAGGTTTATTAAAAAGAAAACTGAACACGGAAGTAATATATGAACAACGAGTTTGAGTGTTTCATCAGGGGATCCAAACACGAGAAAACATGATGAAAACTCGCGCTCGTGTTTTTATTGTTTTCGAGTGTTTGGATCCCCTGATGAAACACGATAAACGAGTTGTTTATATGGCTTCTCAATCGAACACGGATTTAATTGGATTTTATTAAAACGCATTTGAGAACAAACCCTCATGGGACTGAACTCACGAGGGTGTGTAAAATTTATTCAGAAAATTAACAGACTCTGTTCAGTTGAGGATGAGCGAAGACGGAGGCAGGTCGTTTCGTTCTCAAAAAAATGAATTATTAATTAAGATCTCAGCAATTAGATCAAAACCGGGTTTGATCTAATAACTGTGGTGGTATATGATTTTTACGTGTTTTACTCGAGTATCCAGCCTCAGTCATGTGATAAAATAAAGTGATTTCATTGGCTCATGAATTATTAATGAGTTTGAGAAACATTTAAATTTCGAGACTGATGTAAACAGTTTGACTTTTTCCGTAGCACAAGCACTTTGTTTTGTGATGAATTTATGAAGAACAAGCAATCTGTAAACAAATTAATCATGTATTGTAAAGTATTTTGTTGAATTTTTGCTTTTAGTTCAACAAGTAAAGGGGGGGAGCCGCGACTTCCCCCTGACTACGTCCCTGAGGATACGAAACATGGTATTTTCACTCAACAAATTTTAAGAACATACTGCTTCATTACATTTCAATTAGGAAATGTATGCTCCGACGCCCTCAATGTGTTCCCCTTTTCTCTCAACACAGATAGCGGGTTCTCATCAAATCAAAGACTTTATTTACAGAGGGTGACACTTGACAGTAACCACAAAGGTACTGATGACGGACCCCGTGGCCCTCATCTCTTGGAATGCTCTTCGTACCATTGCTACGGGGTTTTCATTGGGCTAACACCTTTGCTGGATCAAGGCGCAGAACATTGACAAAAAAGTGCCCCTGCGACGAAATATCACATTACGTTTCCTGGCATTTTTTGTGACAGAATATCATTCTAGGTTAATTAATGTTCGCATTTGCCAAAAAATGAACAACAAATATTCTATCACAAGAAATTTAACCTCCAAAGTCGCCACTCTCCTCCGCAGAGGCTTCATGCGCTTTTATTTGTGGTAGTAATGTAATATACTATAGGTGGGCTATTCGCTTACCCATTGCTCAAAACTTGTTCCAGACGAGCCCGCGATTCCACAGCAGATTATGTGGTTCATGTGAAAGCTTTATGGAAATTATACGACAAGTTACAATACTATATCTATGGTTACAATAGAAAGTTTTCCCCAAGTATGCATTGCTTCTTAAGTCTACATGGTCTATCCCAGCGGTAGTAAACATGTACGCATTGCGTACCTATTTTTGTACAATGGCGGCGGAATCAGTTGAAGGATATTGTTATTATGGACTGGTTTGTCAAAAATGGAATGGAATTTCTGTACTTCCAGTTTCATAATTTGGCCATGGGGTCGGGCATTTGCCCGTTTAATTTCTTGCTGGGATTAATTGTTTCCCAAATATAGCATCATCATAAACATGCCCTCAAATTTAATTTGAAGTGAACTTGTAAAGTTCACATGTAAATAAAACATATGGGGCTGGTTATACGGAGCCTGGGTAGTTTATCCGGTTGATTAGTCCTAGCTAGAAAACCAGTCTAGCGGTGATTTGACAGCTGGCAGATCTATAGGATTTTCCTAATGCCTCCCCCCCCCCCCAATTATGGGAACCAAGGAATCGCAGCTGTAAAGTATAATAAGTTGCATGGAAACAAGAAATTTGGCTGTTTCGGCATATACCAAAATGCATCAGGCATGCCTGGTGACCGTGACAAAGCTTTAGTTAAATCGCGAGCCGGCGAAGGCTCTGGGAACGAGATTGACCGCGAGCAGGAATTCCACCCGAAAACGCGCAAATTTAGACTTCCGGTATAAATTCCCCAAAGCTACGTAAAAATCCTATTACTTACTAATAAAAGGATCGTCCAGGATAAATGGCATGCTCACCCACCCTTCTCTGCCCGTGGTGTAACGTTTCGATAGCAGACGGTTGTTTGGGGGCAGGGGATTATATTCGGGACGCGGAATACAGCGAACTTCGAAGCGGAAAACCCGCGATGACTATGAAATACGTTACCCTAGTTACAAGGGACGAAAGGTACTTGCTAAACATAAACCCGGCAAATAACCTTAATCCTAACCCCCCGCCAAACGTATTGTCCCAACCCTAAAGGTTTATGCTTAATCATAATTTACAAAAAATATTTTACCATTGAAATCGACAAAAAATTAATATGAAATCGACAAAAATGTCGCTTTCATTTTCCGTCATATTTTTCTGGTTTAATTTCGCGTTTTACCCAGAACTCTTTGCGATCATTATGCGCCTGCGCGTCCTCGTGGCTTCGCTGCTGTTCGTTTTTCTTTCTTTCACGTGCCCTTGTCGATGCGAGAGGTTGGTTTGTGAGATCTCCTGCGTTTATATTCCTTCTCCATCTAGAAACTTCTCCTTCATCAAGCTACGAGATAGAGTACGTACTTTCTTTGGAAAGTGTTTTGAACACCGTCGAGCAAGTCAACGCGTTTTACGTTAAAAGACAAAATGGCAAAATCAAAGCTGTTTGTCGGAGGGCTTGGACAGACGGCCACGGAAGACAACCTTTATCAAACTTTCGATAAGTTCGGCAAGATTGAAGACGGTAAGCTCGTTGTGTTTGAGTTTTCCCCCCTGTAAATTTCCTGTTGAATATCGTTGTGTGTAATCTGAATAATATACAGAGCGTTGTTTGTGAGAACGCTGCTGACAGAACAGAGAACTATTCCAACGTCTCCAACGATGCGATATCTTCAAATATTTCAAACTACGTTCGACTGAAACTATTAACTATATTCGAGCAACTGAGACTCGGGAGCTAAGAATATAAAGGCATTTTAAGGCTGTAAGATATTTAGGACCATGGTTTATGAAATTGAGTGCGTTCAAAAGTTTTGGGGACAGAGACCGTTTTGAAAACAAACAGGTGGCTCCACATGGGCCTTGAGAAGGGGGTAGGTGGGGTAAAACTACCCAGGGCCCCTAACAAATCTATCAATAAAACTAGACAAGGTAACACTTACAGTAAGAAATCTTACTTAAGGAATCATAATTCTTACTTATGTAAGAAATCTATCAATTGAAGCCTCCAGCAAATAGTAGATATAAGTTACAATTAAGGTAGCAAGATCCCTCTGAATACATTTTTAATACCATACAATATAACAATTTTAACCCTTACAACCATTCAAAAAGTTTGCATAAATTATGCTAATTAGCTGACAAAATGGCCGCCGATTGGTCAAAATCGGGATATACTTCAAACAAATTTGCCATTTTCCAAACACTATTTCTCCCTCATTTTCCCATATATTTAAATAAAATTTTCACCACAGCCTCCTAACAGGAATATATAGGGAATGGTGGTAGGAATTTTGAATCTGATTCATACTTGTTGAATTATCTGACATAATTAATATAATTTAGGTGGTGGAAATTGAAAAAAAAAGAAAAAGCATGTCAGAAAATAGCTGAAAGTTTATATTGAAAATGCTACCACCAGAATATGCCTTAGTATATAAGCTATAAACTCAGAAACTTTCAGGACCTTATCTCTAAAACTGCCTGAGAAATCTTGTTTGAAGTATATCCCGATTTTGACCAATCGGCGGCCATTTCGTCAGCTAATTAGCATAATTTATGCAAACTTTTTGTGTGGAAATATTATTTGTCATATGTTCTATCAAATGGTTGTAAGGGTTAATTGTTATATTGTATGGTATTAAAAATGTATTCAGAGGGATCTTGCTACCTTAACATAACTACTTTAACTTGATTATAAGGCCAACACCAACGTATGCATTCGTGCAGCATGATAATTTATACCAAAGGTTGTTTTGGTGCAAGTCATTTCGCTACAACCTGAAGTTGATTCACTCTGGAGCTGAATCACTACATAACTTAGTGATACTATGATCAAATTTTTACCTATCAATATTTTTACATATTTATATCACTCGGTCGAAACCATTTTGGGATTCGACGATGGCAAGTATTATTTTTCTGAGTCCGAATCTGGAGTTACAAAGTCAGACTCTCAACGCAAAGACTCCACATGGCTTATTCTTCAAGTAAATCGAACCTTCGTTACAAAAGCTTCGCGAAGCTTCGGTGCTAGGCCCCTCCCACTTCCCTAAATATATTCTGGTTTTAAAACAACAAATTTATATATATTAATAAACCACACTTTCTCCTGTGTAAAAAAAATGTTGAAAGCTTTAAAAAATGAAAATGTTATTTCCCATGCATTTATACCACGCAGTACAGCGAACAGTAAGCAGTTTATTACGTGCGTTTATTATCTCGCTTCAGTAATTGGCGTGGGGACATAAAGAAATAGAATTTGTTGTAATTGTAAACCGTACACTTCTGTAAAATGTTAACTGTAAATTGTAAACTACATAATATCGTATATTTACATACTCAACGAAAACAAAGGGAAAAATTAAACATCTATACTCTAATTTACAGGAGCTTGCTCAAGTTGTTATTTAAAAAAATGTGAGCGACAGCGTCAATGTTTTTTGGCTTAAGACAACGGGTCTTAAAGCGTCAATCGGTGTTTGGCTATAAGGTGATCACGAAGGTTTGTTGTTCCACCGCGGAAGGCAAGTTCCTTGGAGTAAAGCTTGCACTTTAAACATCTGAGCGTGCTCTACCTTCCGCCATATGTGAAGTCTGAACTATCAACCAAACAAGACGCCCGCTAGGCGTTAACTCGGGCTACTTGAGGTTGTGGCTTGTTGAAAGACATTGTAGGCAAATTCAGTGATTTGAATTCAATATACACAAATCTATAGTTGTAGGTTCATGTAATGATACGGCTGTCAGTGCAGGGGTGGTTAAATTTTCCATCATTGCAAACCCATAACATAGTGTTGGCCAATGGCTTTGATTATACGAAGGTGAGTTGGCTCAGTACCACCAAATGAGCCATCCTGTTTGCTGACCTAATCCAGTTCTAGCCAACAGGGTCAGCCTGGCAAGTGAGCCGGCCTGTGCTCATGTAATAACAATTCATATGGTCAGTCCGGCAAACAGGTTTAGTTTGAGCAAGTATTAAATCAGTTAATCTTTTTCTCAGTGTATAAGGCATAGCAGTAAATCAAACCATTTAGCTGGCAGTAGCAAGGTGTCATAAGCTATTATAAACAGTTTAAAGAAATGTAATTCAAAATCATTATTTCTTTGAAGTTATATAACATTTTGAGCCAGTAAACATATTCATAATTTTAGCATATTTATTATTTGAGAGGCTTTATACATACTAGTGACTAGTCCAGTGGGCCAGCCAGCTAGCTAATTGTAATATAAAGACAGATTACTGCATAGTTAACTATGTTACTGTCTCGGTTAGCGAGCCAACTCGCTTTCCATGTAGTCAAGGCCAAAATTCAGACCCGTCACTGGTAAACCAGCAAACAACAACAAACTCTTTACTCCTTGATCTTGATAGTTGGTATGGGTGTCAGAGATTTATATACTGTGTGTTCATTTGTAAGCATTTGTGTATAATAGTACATGTATGAACAATCGATACAAACTTACTGATAACCCAGAACATTTTGGAGCCCCATTTAATCTTACAGGTAAAATATCGAGTGAAACAGGGTTACTCAATGGCAACAATGAGTGTCAGAGATTTATATACTCTAGTCTGTACGTTCATTTGTAAGCATGCATTCGCTTATAATAATATGAATTCAATTGATACAAACTTACTGATAACCCAGAACATTTTGGAGCCCCATTTAAGCTTACAGGTAAAATATCAATATAAGTGAAACAGGGTAAAATTCGATAGCAACATTGCATACTTTAATAATAGTACTTGGTATATGTGAAACAATAAACTATAGCATCGACTTTATTTTGTATAACATAACATGATAACAATAAACAATACAGGCAACAAAGTTTATAAAAATATTACAGTTACCTCAGAACAGTTAACATATTTTCAAAAAGCATTCATGCGTTGAATTTCATATTAAATTGTTAAACATAGGTTTAATCGAGTACACATCAGCGTTTCAGTGTACGGTTATCGAGATCTCAGATCGCAGACAGAGACCACCAAGGCACCAACCGTGTCCAAATCGCTCGTTATCTTTTAGTGTAGCCGTAGGTCTTCGGCGATCGGCGTGTGCGATTGTAAGCATCGTGAGATCAAGATACTGCCAGCCACATCAAATATTTTCAGTGAAGAACACTCGAGGAAAGGTAACCAGATGAATATTAAAAATATGACAATGGCGCATATTCAGATCGATCTCGTACCCAGTCCCAAGTGGGATGATGCAAGAATTGCCATTTCGCGACATTGCCAAATAAACAGAGCCCTTTTTAAGACTCGTGCTCTCCCCCCACAGGGGGAGGCCTGAGTAATAAATCCGTGAGATTGGTCAAATGTAATTGGTTTTGAATGTCACAGAGATTGATGTGATTGATTGAAATTAACAAAACTGGCTGTCACATCGATCAGGAAAACAAAACAAAACAACGTTTGATGCACATGTTTTGATTGGTTGTGTTTACACTTAGAAGGTTTTTAAAAAAATGGGTGTGGCCGAATCTTCGAAGTGCTAAAAAACCTTCGAAGGTTAAGAGATCTTCGAAGGTTCGAAGGCTTCGTCTCATCCCTAGTTTTCGATGTCTAAACGTTAATTTTCTGTCATTAGTTAAACGTTTGCTGTAGTTCTGTTTTGCTATTAAACAAGACGCCCGCTAGGCGTTAACTTGGGCTACTAATTTTAGGGACATGGTGCGCATATTGCCTGCGGAGATGGGTATGCATTGGTGGCATGTTAGACAGTTGGAATTAGAAAACCCGCTCACTTGTCTTATATTACCAAGGATAATATTTAATGCATTGATTTCTGTCATCGGGCCACTGAAGGCATTGTGCAGCACTTGCAGGCTAGCCTCCCCATGCAGAACGCCTGACACGCAGACGAAAACACTAAACACGGCAATGCTATATTTTTTCTAATATCTGTTCGATTGAAGGTCTTCGTGTGTCAAAATTCATATAAAAATCAACGGCAAGGTATACGAAACATATCTGTTACGAAATTACATCGGTTTAATGGACATAAAAGCATTAAATCATCGGGTATTAAAACGACGAATAGATCTTGAAGCCATTATATGTCCTTTGATTTTAAAGACGAGTCTCGCTTTAATCGCTTACGCATTTTCTCATATAACATCTGATCTTCACATTTTAAGTAGACGAAACCTACAGCGTTCGATTTGCCAGATTCAAGTGATCATTTCGATGTAGAATTGATTTAAATCGGACAAAAACACAACATTTCATGCTTGATATTACAGAGTTTCACGGGATATAAAAATGTCAACACAGTATAATAATATTTCCCTGTCCTTCGGCTGTCCATTCCGTCTTCACGATTGAACTCTCATCTGTGTTTCTCTCATCTTGGAGAGAATCTTTGCAATGGTTTGCGGGTTTACAGGTCTCGTAATTAAATGCTTTTCAGACTGCGATTCATTGACAACAAGGGTGAAGGCAAGGAACATTGAGGCAAGACCCTGGGTACGAGTTATTGTGCAATTTTGCAATTTTGTGGAACCCCAAGAAAAATATTAATAATAATAAAAATAATAATAACGAAGCTGGTTTTAAGACTTGGTGCTACCACAGTAGCCGAAGTAATTAGCATTTTTTGACAGCTGGAACCACATGTTCAAAACCACATGTTCAAAAAAATATCGGATCAGATATCGGCCGATATTGACAAAAATATGGGATATTGGATTGGCACGAAAAGCCATATGGGTTGACCTCAAATTACTAATTTTCAAATGTTATTTCTGATGCAATGGTTGATGTTTAGGCTACTCAATGACTAATGGTACCAAAATGTTAATCTCATGGAGGGCCTTTGGTTCAAGTTTGTGCTGTAAAACTAAACAGATTTTCATTGTTGTAGCTTGCATTGTGTATGATAAAGAAACTGGAAATTCTCGTGGGTTTGGCTATGTGACATTTTCAGAAGCTCCTGATGCTGAGGCGGCTATGAAAGCTCTTCGGGGAATGGTAAGTAGTATATTCAATGGCTGTTTGGGACCATTCATCTCCACATTACTGTATTTCGTAGTGTATAAGTCGACCTTGGGTTCGAAACTTAGAAATTACGTTGATAGATATGCATATAAATTAAAAAGAATATATCAATATTGTCTATAAATGTTAGTCAGAATAGTGTACCATCTACCTGCTATTATTAATAGCTCAAAATGTGGACAAACAAACCAAATTTAACTTGCAAATGAGCTACCGTATATCACGGTGTATAAGTCGATTTTCTAGGACCAAAAATTGATGTAAAAAACCCGACCTCGACTTATACGAAGGGTCATGAAATCATAGAACGGATAAACTAGTACCCAGTCCTTTCAATGCATCGGGAAATGGGGTAAAATCGGCACGTGTAAATAGCGCATTTCACGCCAACTTTCATGTTAAATGCTGCTAGCGTAAATAGTAAATACAACATCGACACGCCGTTAAAACGAAGAAAGTATGAAGCAAGTTTCAAATTAAAGGTTATAGACTTTACCAAAAACTCAAACAACTCTGCTGCTGGACTTAAGTATGGAGTTAACAGGGTTCGAATTAGTTGAGTAAAAACGATGTGCATTTTTTCCCCGAAAACATGATGTCCAAGCGGGCCCTCTCAATATAAGAAAAATAATGGTGTGCAAAAAATTGAATGCGAAAAGGAATTCTATGCTAGGCATGAGATACTTTCGGTTGCCATTGCCCCTGTTGGGAGTTTTATATTGGAAAGTTTTATATAAAAAGATCAAATTTTGGCCACCATTTTGTGCTGGGAAAGTGACTCGTTCCCAGGGCACTTTAGAGCAAACATGCAAAATATGGCGTCGAAGACAATCGTCAATCGATTATGGATTTTCTTTACAATTTTAATAGCAATTTTTGCGTGGCTGCGGGAAATACACACAATTTTTCCACCTTTGGGAAATAGGACTGTTTACTTAACTTATAATTTATCAGAACTATTTGTTTGTGTTCAATACTGAGACTATTATTTTCTGCACATCGTTTTGAAAAGTGATGTGCAACTTTTACTATTTGGGCCAAAACGATGTGCAAATTGCACATTGCTCACCGTTAATTCGAACCCTGAGTTAACGAAAAGCTCGTTCGAGAATGGCGGAAACAACAAGAAAAGAACAATGCGCTGATCGTGGATCGAATTGCCACTGGCCGAAACTCGAAGAACAGCTAGCCAAGTGGATCTGTGGATACCATGTATATATCATTTAATCTTTGTTTGTAACAACCATTCTTTATAAGACTAGCATACTATTAGAGTAAGTTGTAAATAACGTAATGCATAACTATATTGGATTAAAGTGCTTAGGTTCGATGAAAAGCGTATTTATTTGTTTCCGTAAAATACTTCCGTTTTCTTTTTAAAGATTCGTACTATTACGCTATTAAAATTTTCTGCTACCAATAACTATTTAGTTAAATTGGGACTCGACTTATACATAGGGTATCCTAAAAATCACAATTTTTTGCCCAAATATTAGGGGGTCGTCTTATGTGCCAGGTCGACTTGTACGCCGTGATATACGGTATTTCTTATTAAACTGAAACCATAAGTCTCGATCTATTAAAACCTTTACAACTTTACAAACATCAAGCTGCAACTACCAAACATAACTATTTTCATATTGTTGATCATAGCAATGCGCAAAAGCAAACATACAACCGAGGTATTATAATCTTTTTATAGTTTTTGAAGGAAACTAAGTAAAAGCAATTATTCTCTCTAGAGGAAACATGAAGGTCTGACAAAAAGTGCATTGAACTAGAACCATGCAGGGTTTTGATATTACATGTCTGTTACAAAGGGACATCCAATGGCCGACAATCAAGAAAGTCATTGCATTTTTAATGATGAAAGGATGTGTAGCTTTTATCCTTTTATTGTCATTTTCGTCAAACTATAACAGGACTTTTGTTCACTGTATTTGCTGACCATATTGCATGGAGTACACAGAAAATACAAAACCGTTCTTCAGGGCTTGTAATTTGCAGTATCCCGATATCCACAGGATACTATATTTTCGTTTTGGATACTAGAAGTCTTAACTTCAGTATCGATAGCCACAGACACATAATCTGAAGTAGCGTCTCGCAATGTAACGTAACGTCTTATAATGTAATGTAATGTACAGGTATTACAATGTAGCATAACATCTTTTATAAAATAACCGGAAGTAAATGAGCTCAAAAACCGTGCATTATAACTCAATAAAGCATAAGCTGACGTGATTCCTCTCATAGATTTTGTCGTTTTTGACGGATTTTAAGTTGTTTAAATCACAAAAGGAAGTCAAAGTATACCTGGATACAAGGCTAACCAAGGTTCTAACACAACAGAATGTTTTAACTGCAAACGTTGAGTGCATTTTCATCACTAAAATCGCCAACGTGTTTTCCACAAAGGTTTCCTAGCAATGCACATAGCAACGCCTCTTCTAACAGGTAAATCTACATTTTTCACGGCTTTATTGTTAATTTAATGATGTTCTTTTATAAAAGAAATAAAAACCTTTGTCTTGTGTGATTATCGAATTATAATGGCACTCGAGAAGCTAGTAAAACACTCAGCTATCGCCTCGTGTTTTACACGCATCTGATCTCTCGTGTAATTCACCACTTGCACGCTGGCAAGCACGTGCTGTTTGTACAATCGTCCGCAATGGCTGATAGTTCCGCAATAGCGGATAGTGTTGAAAGTGTTCATTTATTGTTAAATATCTCAACCCAAAGCTTTTACATTATAAAAGTAAATATGAAACACGGTTTTATATCTCTAAATCATGTTCTGGTTCAAACGATTAAGAATTTTATTAGATTTATAAGTCATTGAAGGCACGCGCACGCAAAGCCGCAAATTTTCTTGTGGCTGTGTTGTGCGTTTTAGTTTGACATTGCATATGTATTCCCTTGCGTTAAAGTGTCCATGACCCCAAATACGATATTACTGATATAGATGCTACATGAAGTGAAAAGTTGAATGGCAAAATATTTTATGATTTGAGCTTTGCGTGGATGTTTTATAAAGGTTTGTTTGTTAGAAATAGTAATGAGTGTGACGTCATTTACGGCATTTGGCTTTCTTTTCTGTTTTCCGTGTGATAGACTAGTTGAGGATTTGAGTGAAAAAGTTGATAAAATCTTTACTATAGTGGTCAAGTACATCATCAACGTTTGAGTTAGATTAATTTGCTTTAACAGTAGAATATTGTATCCGAAATGATGCCGTAAATGACGTCACACTCATTAGCATTTCTGACAAACAAATCTTTATAGCACATCAACGCAAAGCTCAAATCATAAAATATTTTGGCATTCAACTTTTCACTTCATGTAGCATCTATATCAGTAATATCGTATTTGGGGTCATACCGTCATGGGCACTTTAAGGAAGGAAGGAATTATCATCGAATCTGTTAGATGCGTCAAATTTGGGAGAAAAACACTTTGGGAGAAAACACTTTTTCTCGAAATGCATAAGTTGAAAACTGTAAAGTAATATGAATCTCGAACTTGTGTCTGTGAGCATATACGCGCTACGTAACGACCTGATATAAAATGTCTCACGTAAAAGTTCCAATCAATAAGCAACCGAGAGCTACAAAAATACTAAGCGATCATGGTGAAGTCTGTTTTGATACATATAGCTGCTTGACTCAAATTTCTAATAGGATAACCAAGAAAGATGTCTGAAGCAACGATCCGCCAATATTTATTTATGACATGAAAACAGCACATCCTCGTAGAAGAAGACAACCTATCACTTGCGCACAGCTTGCTCTTTTTTAGCGAGAGAAGATCCAACAGAATTCATTACGACAAGGCTTGCCTAATTTTAGGCTTTAGCGAGAGAATATCCAACAGAATTCAGTGCACTACCAGGGCTTGCCCTACTGTATTTTAGCGAGAGAAGATCCAACAGTCGATACTGACATCTCAACCGAGTGCTATTGTGAGCGGCTGCAACTGTCAAAACCAGCACTGGTAGTGCACTGGTAGAACTACATTGTGTTTCTTTTACTATGAGGCGATCGCCTTCATGCAATGAACTTGTTTGAATTTATTGACAACAGAAGAATGCCATTAATTAACAAGAGTCGCATAATTCTGAAACTTTCCAGAGATTAGTCAACAAAGAATATCTACTTTATAGAATAAAATGAATCTGGACTGCTAAGGCCAAAATAAAAAATACCTTGGTTTCCGGTTCCCCGACCCTACCTAGTTTTTGGCTAGCAAAATACCGACCCTAATCTTTTTATTGAAATTTTGAGAAGCCTGGGCACGAGTTGCAGCTTGATTTGCATCCTGGGATAGCAAACATGGCTGCCGATCCTGGCAGCATCCTCAATATCAGCATGGTTTGGTAAAACCTATTGTTCGTCCATGCAATGTTTGGAAAAAAAAGTTAAAAAAAAGAAATAAAAACCGACCTACCCTTCCTAATTTTTTTCAGCATGAAATAGGAAACCCAAGTATTTTTTTCTTGGCCTAATTAAATAAATTAAAACTGAAAAGTATCGGCATTTCATTTGTGTTGACACAATACCAAGGCTGAGCGTGCCGTTTTCATCTCGCATCACTGCTTAGAAATGATTTTCAAATAATTAGGTTTTTTCTCTAGATAATTAGGTGATGGTTTCGCACATTTTTAGTCTTGTATTGCATGTAAACGCAACAGCTAATATAAGCGCAATGCATTTTATGTGAAGGAGTTTACCGATGGTGATTACAGAATTAAGGCTTTTTTTCAGGCTTCAGCTGAATAATTTGTCCAGTCATAAAAGTGGTATGTCCAAGCTAAAATTGATATTTTATATCACGGCGTACAAGTCGACCTGGCACATAAGTCGACCCCCTAATTTTTGGGGAAAAAAAAGTGATTTTTAGGATACAGTGTGTACAAGTAGAGTCCCCCGATAAAATTAATTTCAGATCATTTAACGAAACAAACTCCCGATAACTCTAATTTTTTTCCATTTTTCTTTGAATGTTTGGGTTTCAACTGTACTTACTGTAGATCACACATTTGCCAAAAATTGTAACAGATATCAGTATACTGCGGTATTTTTCGAACATCGAATACTGGTATTGAAATTCCCATCCCACACAACTCTAACCACAAACCTGTAAAAATGTTGTGATACATCTGATAATTTTGGAGATATTGCCTCATTGGCACTTCCCCTGAATCCAGTTAACAAGGTAATTACTTCTTTGTAGTCGATTGATGGAAAAGAAATCAATGTTGAGTACGCAAACGACAAAGACCCTGCTAAGGAAGCTGCCAAACGAAATAACCGCTATGGTGGTGGTGGTGGCGGTGGGGGTGACCGTGGCGGCCGGGGAGGTGGTCAACGTGGTGGTTTTGGAGGTCGTGGTGGTCCGCGTGGCCGTCCTTTTAGAGGCAGAGGAGGCCCGCCTGGACGAGGTATGGGAAATAGAGGACGAGGAGGGTATCCTGACAGACGTGGTGCACCGTCTCGTGGATATGATGGCTATGGTAGCTATGACAACCAATATGGACAAGGAAGAGGATACGAGAGAGAATATCCCGCTGAGAGAGATAGTTATGGATATGGACCTCCTTCCCGCCCACGTGAAGGGTACGAGTCTTACCAACAACGCCCTGATGCTGGTCGACGGGATGGTCCACCACCTCCACGACGTGAGAGTGCACCTGCAGCCCGTGAGGGTGGGGGATACGAGCGTTACCCACCAGCAGATCGTGAGAGATCGTATCCACCTTCTGAGAGAGGAGGACGACCTGCTTACCATCAACCAGAACGGACTAACAATTATAACAGTGGGTAAGTTAGTCAGATTTTTACACTCGGGTGCTTGGTTGATACGTTACTAAAAGACAGGGGTGGATCCAGCATGATCTGGTAGGGGGGGTGCTCTGGCGCCGAGTTGTGTCGGTCATGCGTGTCATCAGTATTCTGGCGGTCATGCGCACCACGTGCCCATCAGTATTCTGGCGGTCATGCGTGCCTCCCGCCCATCACTGCATCAGTATTATGGCAGTTTGGCAAAACAGCCTCCATGCAGTCTGCAGTACAACTGTACAAGTGTACAACTTAGTTACTGAGTAGCTAGTTGTAGCCTTGTAGGGACTGAGGGACAGGGAGAAGTTTATAAATACATGTATAATAGTTATTATAATAGATTCTATTCTCTTAACTTCATAGTATGCTTTTGAAAAGCAGAAGAGAATTAAAATTTAAAAATATAAATATTGCTTAGATCAGTTAGATGGGTTCCAGAGTCAGAGGCATCGGCCATGCATGATGCATCCAAAGGGTGCTAGCGAAATATTATCAAACATGATCAACAGTCAGATAATATAATAATAATAATAATAATAATCTTTAATTGCCATAGATAACATACATATCCAATGGTTACAAGTAAACTAGATAAATAGAATTAGAGTCTAATAACATTATATAAAAGTTAGAATACAAGGGAATATCCAACACAAAATGACAATAGTTCCAAATACTAAATAGCTAGATCATATCTGAAAATAAGTCTATTAATATAGCTATTCTTAAAACGCTCAGTGTTTACTCTAGGTTTTTGACTTGTTTTGTTTCTGAGTTCATATTTAGATGATTTATATTTAGGAAACATGTCTCTTAGTGGATGTGTAGGTCATTCTTTAACTTTTTCAAATATACGTCTATCAAAGATAGTCTAGTCATGGTCACAATCACATGAATATCTAAGTATCTAACCTTAAATTACTGTATCTCATTTTGTCTCTAATATTTTTTTGCTTTATCATGAAAAATTGCACCCCCCCCCCCCCCCCCCCCAGTAAATCCATCCCTGCTAAAAGAAAAATGTAGAGATTCAACTGTCAAAAAGCATGGCAGCTTTTTGACAGTTCAATCTCTACAATGAATCTCAGTTGAATCTCTAAGACGAGGTGGTTCTAATAAAATGAAAACCATTCAAAAAAAAGAAAATGATTTTTACCTGTTATTAATAAAGAAACGTGCCAAATTGTGTAAAATTTTCCCACCACTTAGAAAAACATGTAGTGCTTTTATCCGAGTTAGTTGGAAATATGAAACTCGATGCGTATCGTTTGCCCAAATGTCAGTCAGGTTCACGTGGATGGCTACCAGCTGAATACTTCACAATCTGGTGTTTTTATCTTTATCTTTCTTTATTTTTCGTTATCTTCTCGCCTAATGTGTCATCAAAAAGTTGTTTTGATGCCCAAATTGGCAACTGCACATTATACACGGTGCGCGTAATCGCCCGGGCGATTTGGCAATTTGCATGGTTTTTGTGCCCGTTAACTGTAATTGAGAAGCGACAAAAACAATTTATTTTATGACACAAGAAATATGACAACTTGTATATAATGAACAAACGGCTGATTATGCATTAATAATCGCCCGATTATTGAAAAATGGCCGATTATCAGCTGATTGATCGGCTTAACCAATTAATCTGCTCGTCTGTATTTGAATGTCCTACTTTGCTCCTCACTTGTGTATTTTTATCCTAACAGGGAAACTTACACCAGCAACCCTCCAGTAGATCGCTATGGTGGTCCACCACCAACCACTGGCCAGCGTACTTATGGTATGTCCTCTTTATATTTTAATCTCTACTCTAGAGCAAAGGGGCCCATGTAATTTGTAGTAATGATTTTCGTTTAACGTTTTCTGATACATTGGGGGCCCTCTTTTAAACGCATTCATTCTGCTATCCCACCATCCGTAGTCTTTGCCTTGCCGGGTGCCTTTCAGCCTCCGAAGCTAACAAACAAGAAAGTCGCTTAGTTCTCACAAGAATTGGATATGATGTTAAAAAGAGAAACGAGAGAACTCCTATGTTAAAAATAACTGAAGTAAATGTGCACATTATTTCCATTGGCAATGTTTTGAGCATGCTCAATGGCAACGTATCTGTTAGTTTACTGTAGTACTTTTAACATACTGAAATTCTCTCGTTTCTCTTTCAAATATTATATCGTGAATCAGCCAAGGAGACATCAGCAAACGTTTTATGGAGTCTGTCTAAATCAGTGTGTTGCCTAGGAGCTTTCATATTGCACCTCATTTGTGCGGCACTGCCACTCACATCCCAACATTTCTGAGAACCGGGTGCTACTACTCTATCCTAGGGGAGGCCACAAACCATCTGCTTGTGTAACCGAAGCTTTGTACGTAATTCACATCGCCTTTTGCTTGACATTGCTCTCATTGCAAAACAAAATATAATCCGAAAATCAGCATCTTAAAGGCAAACTTAATGATTCTCTTTGTCATAATTTTGACTCGCATGCGGTTGTGTTCAAGATGTTCCTTCTCGGACAATGTTTTGTTTCGTGGGTGGGTTTTTTCTTTTAAAATTGTCGGCTGCTGCTTCTGGTTATTGTTCCTCTTGAGTACCTATGCAATGAAAAAATCGTGAAGAGAATAGGGGAGATTAAGAATCCATTTCAAGAACAAGTTGACAGCGCAACATTGTTCACAGTTGACAGTACAACGTTGTTCACAGTTGGCAGCACAACATTGTTCACATGCAGTTGGCAGTACAACATTGTTCACAGTTGACAGCACAACATTGTTCACAGCACAACATTGTTCACAGTTGGCAGCACAACAGTGTTCACAGTTGACAGCGCAACATTGTTCACAGTTGACAGCGCAACATTGTTCACAGTTGACAGCGCAACGTTGTTCACAGTTGGCAGCACAACATTGTTCACATGCAGTTGGCAGCACAACATTGTTCACAGTTGACAGCACAACATTGTTCACAGCACAACATTGTTCACAGTTGACAGCGCAACATTGTTCACAGTTGACAGCGCAACATTGTTCACAGTTGACAGCGCAACATTGTTCACAGTTGACAGCGCAACATTGTTCACAGTTGACAGCGCAACATTGTTCACAGTTGACAGCGCAACATTGTTCACAGCACAACATTGTTCACAGCACAACATTGTTCACAGCACAACATTGTTCACAGCACAACATTGTTCATCACAACATTGTTCACAGTTGACAGCACAACATTGTTCACAGCACAACATTGTTCATAGTTAACAGCACAACATTGTTCACAGTTGACAGCGCAACATTGTTCACAGTTGGCAGCGCAACGTTGTTCACAGTTGGCAGCACAACACTGTTCACAGTTGGCAGCGCAACATTGTTCACAGTTGACAGCACAACATTGTTAACAGTTGGCAGCACAACATTGTTCACAGTTGACAGCGCAACATTGTTCACAGCACAACATTGTTCACAGCACAACATTGTTCACAGCACAACATTGTTCATCACAACATTGTTCACAGTTGACAGCACAACATTGTTCACAGCACAACATTGTTCATAGTTGACAGCACAACATTGTTCATAGTTGACAGCGCAACATTGTTCACAGTTGACAGCGCAACATTGTTCACAGTTGGCAGCGCAACGTTGTTCACAGTTGGCAGCACAACACTGTTCACAGTTGGCAGCGCAACATTGTTCACAGTTGACAGCACAACATTGTTCACAGTTGACAGCACAACATTGTTAACAGTTGGCAGCACAACACTGTTCACAGTTGGCAGCACAACACTGTTCACAGTTGACAGCGCAACACTGTTCACAGTTGGCAGCGCAACATTGTTCACAGTTGGCAGCGCAACATTGTTCATAGTTGACAGCGCAACACTGTTCACAGTTGGCAGCGCAACATTGTTCACAGTTGGCAGCGCAACATTGTTCACAGTTGACAGCGCAACACTGTTCACAGTTGGCAGCGCAACATTGTTCACAGTTGACAGCACAACATTGTTCATAGTTGACAGCGCAACATTGTTCACAGTTGACAGCGCAACATTGTTCACAGTTGGCAGCGCAACACTGTTCACAGTTGGCAGCACAACACTGTTCACAGTTGGCAGCGCAACATTGTTCACAGTTGACAGCACAACATTGTTCACAGTTGACAGCACAACATTGTTAACAGTTGGCAGCACAACACTGTTCACAGTTGGCAGCACAACACTGTTCACGTTTGTCGACAACGTCGAGTGATTATTAGAAAATTCAAATGATTCTTCATTTTTCGTAATATACATTTTAAAGAAGAACAATATGGAAAAACGATTTTTTATTGCATAGGCACTAACTCGTTTCCTCCCAGTTTCATCTAGCGCTAACTGTTTTCACGTCATTTTATCCCAAGGCCGTGATTGGTGAACAGAGCCGTACTTCTTCGTCGAAATCCGCCTTCGGAACTTCCGGATTTTAAAGCCATTAATCCTATAAACTGTGTGTTGAACAAAATGTCCTAGACAAGTCTTCGGAATTCTCCGTCTTCACTTCGCCGTGTAATCGATTGGTCCATCCGTACATATGATTTTATCGTCTCCTCAGTGCCGTCTGCTTATAGTTTTAACCAAGATTTTGCCGGAGTCCGAGAGATTGCCACGTCGTTACAGCAAGCTGTTTTAGTCACATATATATATCTACTTTATGTACGGTCTATTTTTGAAGAACAACGTATCGATCAGTTCAGCGCGGGAAGATTGACCCTGAATTTTGACGAATGCTAAGAGTATATATGCTAGTTTTTATCTGTTCATTTTAATACGTCCGTTGGTAGTATACTGTTTGCAATAAAGTTGATCAGAATGTCGAGAGAATGCGAATTCATTTTTGCGCTATGAACAGGAAATCGTTAACGTGCGTTGTTTTGATTGGTCTGCTGTATCAACGTCGTGCGGTCTCGGGCATCGAAACTTACGCTGTTCCGTCCGTCCGTATACGTATTTCATTCGATGGTTGGACAGATAATGCAGGCAGGTATTTTGTGAGTATCGAATGTATTTTTCCTTGCCCCATCACTCTTGTTGCCAGGCTGTGAACTCGACGCCAACCCGACAGTTTGTCGCCATTCATTCCGTTGTCGTTTGTCGTTATTCATTCCGTTGTCGTTTGTCGTTATTCATTCCGTTGTCGTTGTACACTCGCGTTGTTTGTCGACCGCAGTCAAGAATTTAAAAAAAATAATATAAAATAAAACATATTCCGAAAAATAAAGACATCCTGAGAACTCACGATATGAGTCAATAACAAGACGAGATTATTGAGAAAGTGATATTTCGATTTTATTACGAAATCATCATCAGACTGAGTGATTACAAAAACGTAGCCTATGTCTATATACTGATACATGAGGTGTGATGACATCATCCACAAAGAAGAAAAAGGAAACATATTTATATTACAGATGTTAATTATGGTCACAATGACAGGTAATTAATTAACATCGTTATATAAATAGGTTTCCTTTTTCCTCTTTGTGGATGATGTCATCACACCTCGTGTATCAGTATATAATTACTACTTATTGACAGAGCGTGTACTAGTGAAATATCGTACTAGTGAAATATCGGACCGACGTTTTTAGTACGGACCGAGCGAGCCGAGGTCCGTGCAGAAAACGGAGGTCCGATATTTCACTAGTACAGACCGAACAAGCGAGGTCAATAAGTAGTTTATTATATGACCACAAATGTTGTGAACGTTCTGTGAAAACTCCAGTGTTAGACTCGTATTCGTCACCATCTTTCTTGCGAACTGAACCAAAATGGCAGAGATGTTTTCCAATTTTTAAAGTACTTTCCGTTTAGCTAGATTTAAAAATTTCTACCTCGAATAACATTTTCCATTTGCTTTTGTTTGACATATTGTTCAAGGTTGTGCGTTAAGTATAGTTGGAAAAAAACCCACCTGAAATTCTACATTACCTGCGAGAAGTAAATGTTATATTATCACGAACAATGTCACGAGCGTTTTGGATATTTTAAAAAGTTTCACATAATGCGGAAACCTGAGCTATACATCATATGAAAGCTTATAAAATTTCTAACAACATACCTGCACGATATATTTCAACAATGAGTAGTTCTGAAATTATTATCCATCTTGTTGCGTATAATGACATGACTTACATTTTGTTTATAAAATTCTCACTGTCAGCGGTCCGGAACGGCAGATTCCGGACCGCTCAGGAACCAATCAAATTGCCGGATTTCACGTTCCGGACCGCTGACGAAAATAGTCATTTAATAAATATATATATATATAGACCTAGGCTACGTTTTTGTAATCACTTAGTCGATGATGATTTTGTAATAAAATCGAAACATCACTTTTTCAATAATCTCGTCTTGTTATTGACTCAATATCTTGAGTTCTCAGGATGTCTTTATTTTTCGGAATAGGTTTCATTCTATATCAAGAATTTAGTTTCAATGTCGTCGATTATTAACGCACAGTTTGCATCGACCATCATAGCTTGGAGTGAAACTAAATAGGGAATTTAACTGCATTAAAAACTTATTTGCGATTCACCCGAAAATCTACGCAACGAAAACGAATATCTTAGGCCCGCATTTCGCATAAACAACTCAACTACAACAATACGAATTTTTATTGAACGGAACAACTACAAAAACAATGAGACCAACAAGACCGACAGCAGTACAGCCGTGACAACAGCAACAATACTCGTTAAAGGTACATCAGAAACAATTGTACGTATTTTACGACCTTATAACATACGTGTAGCCCACAAATCTATGACCACTTTGCGACATATACGACAAAGAACAGCCGCACGAAAGACGAGGCGCAGTTTACAATTGGTGAGACCGGCAGAAACCTAAAAAAACAGATTAATTGAACACAAACGAGCTACTAGAAACGGGGACAGAAAACAGCGAAATATCGGGCCGAGATTTTTAGTACGGACCCAGCGAGCTGAGTTTTGTACAAAAACGGAGAATATTTCTCTGTACGTAGATCGAACAAGGAAGGTTAAGAAGCTGTTTACTGCCTCAATTACGAGAACTCTCGAGTTTTCAATTTCTTGTTGACTGTTTCAATCGACTTTTTCATTGTTTTGGCGTGTGTGCCTTCGATTCATCAAAGTGTGAATAACAGAACTCGCTTTCTGAATGTGTTTTTTTATCACTCAAGATTTTAACTAAGAAACGCTCGAAATAACTTTCCGAAAGTTCCCGATCATGGTGATCGCCAGTCATGATTTTCCGCGGCGATCAAATGAAAATCTGGCCGATCGGGAACGTTTTACTAACTTCACTACACTATGACTATGAGCAAGACAATGAAATTCAGATAAAACTCACAAGCATAACTACAAATTTTCATTATTCGGACATTTAACATAACACTTGAAATACTGATAATTTATCAGTATTTCATGTTGTCACGCCTGGTCATAGCAAAATACAGCAGCATAAAGACTTAAAGAAACGTTCCTGGTCAGCGGTTCGGATTGCAGATTGTGCAAGTACTTCATGCGAATTTATTTATAGTTAATGATGTATTCGTGCCGTTTCCTGTCGTAGCTTAGGCTAAACAAATGCTTTTCGCGTGTTTCTGACTGTTTTATTTGTCTTTTAAATGTACACGTGTGCATCTTTTTGAATGGTCCAATATATTTCTTGCCGATCAAGATTATCGTAGACTATACAGGATTACATTTTTAAAATGCTAAAGATGACGTCTGTCAATCCAGAAATTTGACTTTTTCTTACCTTCCGCAGTTCCCTGTGATAAACTGGTTGAGGATTTGAGTAGAAAAGTTGACAGTCTCTAGTACAACGTTCAAGTATACCATCAATGTTTGAATTAGGTCATAGTTAGTAGAGGAGGATGGTTTGGTAGCTCCATTGTCTTTCAAGATCACGCAATGGTCGTGTTATTGTATTGGAGAAAGTGTTTGTTATTGGTTGAAGAAAGGAAATTCTATGGACACGTGATGGCGAAGGACTCACAACACGTGACGATGAAGGACAACACTTAAATCCGAATGTTGTTATTAGATGACTGCTTTATTATACAGAAAATACAATACGTTAAGTGACCGTGAAAGTGAACAACAACATAGAACAATGACTTTTGCTGACCTTCCAAACCATCCCTTCTACTAACTATGGTCACATTTCTCGGTAGTCAATTTATCCCAGGCGTGCTCTGACCCCTTCCCCCAAGCAATCGTCTTCTGAACGATCTTTTTTAGTATCCACGAGAGGTGAGTTTGTCTAATATGAAAGAACTCGTAAAACACTTCTTCCGTCAACCTCGTTGACGGAAGAAGTTGTTCTCGGATAACGACCTTAAATCGTAGGCTCTCGGAACCCCTATCAATTGGGCTTCTAGCCTGTTGGGGTATTCCGTTCACCAAAGAGTGATAAATCTAATAAACTCAAACTAAACTCGTACCCAGGGCGTTTTGCCTGCACGACGGAAGGTCGGCGAAAATGGCCCTGGGATCGGCTGGTCCATTCTATAATGCGATTGGCTTGTCGTAAAACTCAATTAATTCAGCCGAGTATAATTTATTCATCTGAATGCTGTCTTCAAATTTTACAGCAAATTAGAAGTGATAGCTTTCGCTAAATTGGATATATGCTGCTTCATGGTGGATTATTAAGCTTGTTAGCTGCTTTTATGCCGACGAATGCTGACATGAACAACTGTGAAGAGTATTGAATATTTCTCAATTATTCAGGTCAACAAAGTAGACAAAGGCAATGGAACAAAGACCACACAAATTATCATATCTAAACACCCAGAAATTCTGGGTGTCATGTGACCAGCCGATCCCAGGGCCATTTTCGCCGACCTTCCACCGTGGAGTCAAAATGCCCTGGGAACGAGGTCGTTCTACCGTGTTTTACTTCGTTTTTGAAATATTTCAATTTGTTTGATATGTAAATGAGATGGTCTCTGACGTGAGGTGCAGGTACGAGATTGCCGGCGCTTCGCACCAGGGTGCCTCAGTGATTGCACGTGTACTTCACACCATTGTCATTTGCATATAATACAAACTAAAATATCTCGAGAACGAAGCAAGGAAACGAAAAACCTCAAAAGATGTTACTCTGTCATTTGAAGTGTTCTTTCAAATTAGGCAAACTTAATTTTCGTGTCAGGCACTTTAGATGATTCCTAAAATAACGAGGAATGGTAATTTAAGCTCTTTCATATCTCACGTCGTTCTTGAGATATTTAGACTGATGTGATATGCAAATGAAGTAGCCTATAATGTCAAGATGTTTCCACGTTTTTAGAAAATTAAGAAATTAGAACCAGTAAATTAATTTGTGATCGCTATTTCGATGTAATAATGTTAGGTGTCGTACTGTGCAAAGGTTCACGTGATTTCGTTGAATAATCTGGAAGACACTTGATTTTCTAAAAATGTAGAAACCTCTTGATGTCATAGGTCATCTCATTTGTGTATCACACAAGTCTTAATATCTCCAAAACGACGTGAGATATGAAAGAACTGTAAATTACCATTCCTTCATTTTTGGAGTAGATTTGAAAATATTCAAAACAGACTTACTTGAGATATATGGGAAAGTTGCGTGGGAAATTCGAAATGCCAATGACTGGTACGAGATTCGTAATTTTTTGGCGCCAATTACTTACTGGCGTAAGTAAACTTGTGTAAACTGTCCAGGTCGTTCACTGCAGTGAACTCAAGACTGGATCGAGCAACTATTGTTCACAAAATGAAGCCGGAAGTCCGCCATTACTAAGGGACCAACTGAGGATCAAGCTTCAAAGGATCCTGCTTCAAAATCAGCTCATCAGATACAATAGAAAGCTCAATCCAGTCCTATTTTTGAGATCAGTCGTTCACTGTCGTTGCTACGAGATTTTCACAAAACCTCCCTTATTTTGAATAAACCTCCCTTATTTTGAATAAACCCGTTTGTACACGCCTATTCCGGAAACCGTTCGCTGCTCTAGCCGCCGAGGGATATCGAGGATAACTGGGAACCGTGTATTCTTCGTCAATTCAAAGTACACGAGCTACTCGCGAGAACTTAATGCTCGTCCCAAGGACGTTCCACGCGGATTTCGTAAACAATTCGTCGGCTTGTTAGCGGTGAAAATGCTCTCCAAATGACAGGTAAAAAATATTTTGTTATGTTAGT
This sequence comes from Chrysogorgia sp. JL179-B06, assembly GCA_035772405.1. Taxonomy (NCBI): domain Eukaryota; kingdom Metazoa; phylum Cnidaria; class Anthozoa; order Scleralcyonacea; family Chrysogorgiidae; genus Chrysogorgia; species Chrysogorgia sp. JL179-B06. Next base: position 1,009,811 of record JAYKKM010000213.1, on the reverse strand, counting down.
AACTCGAGAGACTAAGCTTGTAAGGTGTTACACGCATGCGCCACATCACAACACCTCTAGTATAATGATACACATCGTACTGACGTGTCTGCTCGTATGTTGAACTAATATTGCAAAATTAAAACGACGTAATTTGTGTCTCTCTACTCGGAGTGAAAACGAGGCTCGACCGATCGGACCAAACTCATTCTCGAACCCATTCTATACGCGCAAACTGTAGAAAAACACGGAAATTTTTCCGCTATTCTCGAAGTCAAACGGAAGGTGGGGGTTGGGGTTAGAAAGGTAAATCCCCTATGCATAAACCCAAGAATTTGGCTTGCTTTCCTGAGTTAAAAAGGTGATAAGATCTCTAATGATCCCACAGGAAAATTTTCAATTTTGAAAGGCCCAGAAGTGTTTACAGCAATTTCTAACATGATTTTTTGCGAAATTAGGCCACCAGACGATGGCTAGAAATTTCATTTTTAGTTTTTACATCGTGCTAATAATTGGTTATATTTTATCCAGCCTTTCATGTATTCTGACAGTAAACTTATTTTTAAAAAGGCGCAGGTTTATTAAAAAGAAAACTGAACACGGAAACATATTTAAATTCCGAGACTAATGTAAACAGTTTGACTTTTTCCGTAGCACAAGCACTTTGTTTTGTGATGAATTTATGAAGAACAAGCAATCTGTAAACAAATTAATCATGTACTGCAAAATAGTTAGTTGAATTTTAGGTTTTGGTTCGACAAGCAAAGGGGGGTAGGTAGCCCCTGGCATACGTCCCTGCGCCAGCTAGGCGTTAACTCGGGCTACTTTTGGGTATATACTGTATATATAGCAAAGTAGAAAGATGGTGAACTGCCCAGATTTATAGTAACGAAATACTGAATTTTCGAGCCCGTCTTACTCTGATGAAGGGCTCCACTCGAAACGTCAGTATTTCGTCACTATAAATCTTGACAGTTTACCACCTTTTCACTTTGCTATATACAAAAAAATACTCCGACGCAGCACTCTACTTTTTACCCCCTGCGGGATTTCCCCCATCCATGGTCCCCAGACCTCGCACGCCATGTATTTGTTGATCACAAATCTAGATCGTAGACTGTGAACGCTATCTCGGCCAATATCTAACCGATTTCAATTCGAATGCAGATTTGAAATTACCGAGTCTAAGTATGTACACTTTCGGCATTCATAACTAACTTGGCATTCATTATAGGCTCATTGAGATCGCGGACCAACCCGTTTCTAAATCGCTCGTCATCTTTTGGTCTACTGCGATCAGCGTGTGCAGTTGTAAGCATAGTGAGCATATTCACGATCAACACAGTTGTCAGCCACATTGCTGATTAAGTCCGTTACTTTCAAATCGGTGAACAACTCGATCAAAAGCAAAGCTGTCGAAAAGAAAGTACTAGGCTATTGACCTGCAACATGCCTCACGGTTCGCAAAAGCCCGGCGGGAAATACAATTGTAGAACTCCAAAAATAAAAATAACAGAGATGAATTTAAGACTCGTACTACCACAGTAGCCCGAGTAATAAGTTTCGCCATATAAGATTATTTACAGGGCAGGAGACCACAACAGTTTACACCAATTAGTTTGGGAAGTTTAAGACTACGTATATTTATAAGATTCGTGCATTGTCGAGGGAATTCAGCCGCATTAACAGCTGAATAAAGAGAAATCACATTTCATGATTTGAATATTTAATTTGAATAATCAACGTTACTCCTTGCGTCGAAAACAAAACTTAATTCTGTTGAAATGTTGGGTATGTATATGTTGGGTATGTATACGTCACTGATCTCTAAGTAAAAACTGGATCGAGCAACTATTGTTCAGAAAATGAAGCCGGAAGTAGCTCGTGGCGACCATCTTGTTTATAGCGCGCGCGTGCTCAGCGCAACTTCCCAAAGACGCCTGGGAATGAGGTTGGTGGGCGACAGAGACTATCTGTCTCTGATCTCTTTTAAAATGCTAAAATGAATCAGTTGTCAAAGGTTTTTCCACAATATAAAACACAATATGGCCTCCACACACTATTCCCAGCTTCATTATTGTAATGGCGCCGTAGTTTGTGTTCTAAATTACGGGTTCTAAATTACTTTGACAACTAATTCATTTTATCATCTTAAAAGGTCGGAGACAGATAGTCTCTGTCGCCCATAGTAAAACTATATAGCGTGGTCCCAACAGGATGGCCTTCGCGAAATATTCCCGGCTTCAATTTTTCGCAGCATCCAAACAATAGTTGCTTGATCCAGTCTTTATTTGGAGGTCCGTGGTATACGTATTGCAAATACACCCATAATGTATAGACCCATATAAATATTCATAATAACGGTTAATTTAAATATTCCTTTTGTGTTGTGTGTCAGCAATTCAAAATAATCTTTGCTTCCTAACGAGGTTGTAAAGGCTAATCTAAATGCACATAAAAGAATATTTAAAATGGCAGCCATTATGAAAGAGGTCTATACATTAGATTGACGAGCAAATACATTGGACTAGTTACCATGGACGACAGGTAGGTTTTCAAGATGGCCGCCAACGAATTCTAAATGACGTTAATATACTTGCCACACTTAATTTATTTAATGTCGATACCCGCAGGAAGTGGTTGCCCAATCGTCCGAGCCTGGGGCTCTTGTTAGAAGCGTTCTATGGTTAATAGGAAAACCCTCGAAGCACAGGAGAGAACCAACAACTCTACTCACACGAGTTGCAAGTTCGGACAGGCGAGTCTTAACTTACGGTCCTCAGAGATGAGAGGCAGCGCGCTAAAGCAAAATAATATTTTGGGTTTTGAGTTTGCCTAAGTAAGCAGGCCTTATCCAAAATGGCAGCCAATATTGGGGTTAGGGTTAGGAAACTCGTTAGGTGGGGGTGAGGTTCTTTGTTGTTTTGGGGTAAGTGGTTAAATACATGGTTAAGTGAAAAGGTTCTGACGACTATATATAATGCTTCGCTTTTAGCTAATACTGGCGGCCATTTTGAATAAGGCCTGGTTACACAGAAAATTTCAAAAAATGAGCCTAAAATATTACTCTTCGCGCGCTAACAGCGCACCCACCGTGCTTGCTATACGTAGAGGGGTGTGCGTAGGCACCCACATATCCCCCACACGAATCGAAGGTACGCCTCAGATCAGATGTGATCATGCTTGCAGAATATAACGAAGTTGTGTATTCAAAGTACTTCATTTTCGTTTTTCATCGGTCAACTTCTCTAGTTGCTATGCGTCAAGTGAAAACGAACCACATGTGTTATCTTGCGTTGCCAGTCGTCAATCTTCACAACGCAAGGAAAAGGAAACTTTTTCATCCTTTTCACTGTGAAATAAGGGCTCTTGTTCTTGCGCTCATGCTTGCGTCGCTCGTTTAAACTAGGTTTAAATTTTCAATGTTCGGCATCTGTGACGCCATTTCCACCGAATACGAAGAATTATTGCATGGAGCGATCTGAAAATATGTTGAACGCCGATGACGTTTTACCTAAAAGCGCGAAAATTGCGAATGGCTTGTGGTAGATTTTCCCTTCGAAGATATTTCGAAATTAATAGCTGATAAAGACGGTAAAAGTACTAAAAAGGTGGTGACCCGGATAGGCGGGGGTTAGGGTTAGCCCGCTGGCTATGTGGGAGTTAGGGTTAGAATCGCAGTTTTTTAGGGGTAGCCAAACATGGCTCAAATTAGACGTAGTGAAACCCAAATTAATTGCGCCGTCAAAGTTTTTAACCTGAATCATTTTCTGCCATCTTGGGTGTTTTTTTTATATGCGTGTGACGTCACAACCTGGGTAAAGCGAAATTTTTATCTAGCCATCGTCATGTCTTTAAGTCTGGAATTATGAATGTTTTCCCGTCTCAATTGAATCGCAACATTTTAAAAAGCATTCCGCGAAAACTCGGCTACCCACATAGTTTCATCAGGTTTATCCGGGTGTGACGTCACCAACTTCCCAGTTAATTAGGCAAAGTATTACAACAAGATGACAGGATTGTCTTTGGTCAAAATTAGTGTTGTTTTGTACAAGAGTAGTAGAAATTGTAGAAATTAAAGTATACGATTTATAAATAATGCTCCTAACACATTTTGAAAGTCAAACTTATAAAACCGGCTGTTGTGCCGCCATTTTGAATATGTTAATTTCTAAGCGTTGTGTTTCTTACTGTTGTGCTACCTCTCGCGAAGCCATGTATTGTAGCGACAACAAAAATATCGCTGAGAAGAAGCTTAATTTCTTTGCATTTCCACCAACACTGACAGCTTTACCCAGCACGGATGTCACACGTTATTTGGCAAAATAATCTGACGTTACAAGAACGCGTAGGGAACTGAAACTGACGTTCAACATCACTTCGTTGTCCGCCATGTTTGGCTTCACTCTTTTCCCGACTAACTTAGACCAGAACCACCAGAACATAGTCCTCCAGTTGTATATAGAGCTCACTTATAGAGCCTAACCTCCCAATTCCATTCATAACTGAGTAGTACACACAACACCACGAATAATTTCTTTTATAAAAAATAATAGACGTTTTAGGAGCATTAACAATAGTCTCAATGCTCTTACAATAATTCTTGATTTTTAACCAATCCCTTAAACACGGAGTGCTCACATAAAAGGGGAAGCCCATCCCCCACGAAACAATGGAGTCTTTGAAATTTAAAAAATCAATTCAAACAATGGAGTCTCGAAACAATGGTGATTTTGTCGTTTTGATTACTTCTCATTTCTCTCTGTTTCCTGACCAATCACAGTAATTGAACTAATTATGATTGGCACGGTGAGCATCTCACCGCCAATATATGCAAGCACTCCGTATTTAAGACTCCGAAGACAAAGGTTTGGTGGCCATGTTGGTGCCACAAACAAAAGAAGTTAATAATATTCTTTTGTTTAAGTTCCACTAACATGGCTGCCGTGACGTAACGTAGCTCATTATAGTCGCTTTGAAATTTGCCGAGTTTCCAGACCATATCTCGATTGACTATTGTTTTTCCCATGTAAACACGATTGGCCGAGGCTAACTCGCCTACCTGGGCTGGCATTAAATGCTTCGTACATGCGACAAAATTTGTTTTTATCTGCTTTTTTCGACATTAAAGTGCGTATAACGTCTGTGGGGATTTAATATATTTGTAATCTGTGGATTCTCCTGAGATAAATTGTAATATATCTTGTCAGCTGAAAATTTCATCTTCATAGACTTTTTTGCTGTTAAAGTTGACGGAAATGACGTCATAGCGAGAATCTGTAAAGAGGTTTTCATGTAGACAGATGCCCTCTATGACATAGAGGGCATCTGTCTACATGAAAACCTCTTTACAGATTCTCGCGATGACGTCATTTCCGTCAACTTTAACAGCAAAAAAGTCTATGAAGATGAAATTTTCAGCTGACAAGATATATTACAATTTTTCTCAAGAGAATCGATAGATTACATATATGTTAAATTCCCACAGACGTTATATGTACTTTAAGAGACTGGTTATAAATTACTAGGGGAGGGAGGGTGGAGAAAGTGGGTGGGTCATAACTTTTTCAGCCCCTCAAAAGGGAGTGTATTATAGCAAATTGAACTATCAAAAGGGAAGGTCACATAAATTTAAGCTCACACTCTATGATAGTTTCACTTTACTCAAAATTCCAAACAGATTACAGTGTCAGTGATTATTGTAAAATAGTGTAATAAAATAGTAATTAATAGTATAATGGTAACATGAATTTATTCATAAAATACATAAAACAACACATGTTTTATATATATCCTAAAGTCAAATGTCATTTTACATACATTTTAAGAATGCATGAGCAAAATTAACCAGTATAATTATTTTTGACATATGCTTCAGTATGAACGTTTATTTTAGGAGCTATTTTTTGCAGGTGGAGGGGTCATGATATTATTGGCTATTGCCAAGGGGAGGGTCATGCTATTTCATGCTCATCGTTGCGGGAGGTCACTTTTTAACTTTTTACTTTTACCTCCACCACCCGTGGTAATTTTTGACCAGTCCCCTAACAATTCACCAATTTTGCTTGTTCATGTACAGTTCATATTTAAAACAATGAGACTTCGTGTCTTACCAGAACTGATAAATTACGCAATTAGCATAACAAGCAAGCAAGCAAGCAATGGCTGCGAGGCGAGCTATAGGCTATAGCCCTTCTCGTGTAAACGCAATAAAAATCATCTCCACAAAGCTGGCTAGCTCAGGTACACTCTACTCACTCAAATTCTAAAAATGAGGAATATCTTTGGAGATAGCGGCTAGATTGTGCTGAAACGTTCCAAGTGTATGCTACTAAAAATGGTGCACTGCACTGTGTATAGTTAATTATAGTTTTCATTTTAGGGGTTCCTTTAGTTTAAATTAGGAGTAGATTACGTCATAAGTTCATCATCTTTCAAAAACTTGAATATCTCTGGAACAACATAAGATATATTGACTAAGTAAGAACGCTATTCTTCCTCTTTTTTTAGTACTAGTAGATAAAATAAAAATTAGATAGACGATTTTCGGTCTTACTACTACTTTCTCAAACTTATTAATAATTCATGAGCTAATTATCCAATAATAAAGACCCATCTAGTCACGGGATTGCATGCATTTGGATAACTAGGTCAAACACCGTGTCTCAGAACACTACAATACATTTGATCGGCATACGTAATTAGGATATTTGAGGAAGATCTGTGTTCAACTATTAACATAACCCTCCCATGAGAGAATATCATTTGAGAAGCTATTTAAACAACTCAAGCTCGTGTCCCACCGGGATATCCAAACACTCGAAAACAATTAACAAAAACACTCGCGCTACGCGCTCGTATACATTGTTTTCTCGTGTTTGGATATCCCGGTGAAACACTCGCTGTCGTTGTTCAAATATTACTTAATACACCAAATAATGAAAACCACTTTCTCCTTACGGAAACCGAAAATTTCGAACACGTTGATTGGTCGCTTGAAATACTCCGCACGACGACAGCCAATAATGGCAACGGCGAAAAAGCCTTTAGGGAGTTAAGGAAGTAAGCCACGCAAAGACAATTAGACCCCATCCACACGTATACGTTTTCCTGGCGTTTTAATATTGTTTCAGGTAATCGACCATTGTTTCTGCTCCCATGAGGACTAAAAACAATATAAAAACGCTATGAAAACGCATACATGTGGACATGGTCTTAATCTCAAATCAGCACCGAGACGGTGGTTTGGATATCAGAGGAAGAAATTACATAAATTAAGCCAACTTTCACCTTGATTTTCTCTTAAAATACTAATAAACACCTCGAAGTTTGTTAAAAACCTCGGTTTTCAATAAACATCTCGGTGTTTGGATATCCTGCTGAAACTCTTCCTCTTGTTTCATATTACGTCTCACCTCCAGACAATTTTTGATGTCTTGCCACCTAATTGTCTTTGCGTAGCTTACTTCCTAAACTCCCTAAAAGTTTCTATGTTTATAATTGTATAATAAAACAATTATTGGAATCGGCTTACACATGACATCAACAATTATCCAGACCTCTGTCAATGTTATTCATCTCAGCCTTCGGCAGATAACATTGACCTCGGTCTGGATAATTATTGATATGCTCAGCCTCATACAATCTCGAATGTGATTGGCTAAAAAGCCTACAGACAATTCTTGATGTCTTGCCACCTACAAAATATGAAAAATTGTCTGTGCGTGACGTAATTGTTCATTATCTAAGTTTATAATTTTTACAAGCTTTTCTTATCCGGCGGTAATATCGAAAGGCATCTACATTTATAATTGTATAACTAGGAGTTCTTATCAGACGTGAAATGCTGCTTCTGGATTGACACAGGAGCAGTACGAGGTTGGATCAGTGTTCAGGATCAGGCATGCCAGCAGAATGCTAGAAATTTCATATAGCATGGAGGGTCAAATAAATGGAATGTATTATAGAATATAAACCAACGTATCAAGCTAAGGCGATCATATAGCCTTGTAATATTAAAATAACATACGGTAATCATATGGCGCGTGACCATTTGAACACCATACATGATCAAATTCGAACAACATTTACTCGAAAGAGCAAACCTCGAGAAGTTATAAATTTTCCATTCAAGCAACACTCTTGCCAAATCGAATATTTGCTGAATTGAATTTCCGAGCTATCTGGCGGTCATATTTCAAATCGAGTAAACATACGGAAATCATGCGGGATTTTACCGTTGTCAAAAACATTGAGGTATAGTGTCTTTCCTTGAATTAAGACGCGCTGTCGTTTGTTGCCGTGTTCCACTCGATAACAATCTAAACCACGTATCAAGGCGATCATATAGCCCATTATAGCCTTCTAATATTAAAATAACATACGGTAATCATATGGCGCGTTTATAATGTCAAAATTCAATATGACCATTTGAACGCCATAAATCTAATTCGAACAACATTTACTCGAAACGAGCAAGCCTCGCGTAGTTATAAATTTTCCACTCAAGCGACACTTGCCAAATCGAGCGATCATATTTCAAACTGAAATATCATAAAAATGTCATAAAACGGGTCGCCACCTACCTATACTATCAAGTTTTGTGATTGGTTGATTAAAACAATAAAACAATAGAATCAACCACAAAGAAACCAATGTCCTAACCCTAACAACCTTTGTTCGATATAGCCAATTACAAAACCTGTTCATTTTAGGTACGTATTTACCGCATAAAACTGGACAGACATCCTGTGCCGAGTCTGTTCGCTTTACATAGTTCCGCGAAGAGGTCTGGACACGAAACACAGGAGCCCACAATAACTCTATTTCTTTTAAAATGATGTCGTACTGGTTTATGCAAAGTATACGTATCTTGTTGTTTTAACCAGGTTTTTATATCGTTTCGCGATAGTTTAAATTTCCCATCATTTTTTACGACACGGTAAACAGCATCGACACCACCGAAACTTGCCGGACTTTCTGGGTTGTAGTACAGGTCGCGAAGGTACTGTTCCTCCATCTAACTCTGATTGCTGAATCACAATCTTTCCACCACAACAAGCCGAAACACAACGGATTCGTCTAAAAATATTTCGAAGGGTTATATGAGGTATGGCAGACAGCAGCAATTCATGTTCACACGACTAAAGTTGCAGGCATATAATTAAGGAGATGTGGACGACACGCTAAGTGTGATGCCCACATGGGTATACTTATCGCATTCGATACCGTGAAAGAACTCCTCATCCTCGGTGTTTCTCCAAAGGCCAGTACCCGTGTTTTAGTTACATTAAATTCGAATCTCCAGCATTTATTATATTTCTCCATGGCTGATATCATTGTTTGTAGTCCCCCACTCGTGATGACAATTTCATCCGCAACTAGGACGGAATCACATAAGGAGTGACCAATGCATAGCCCATCAGGAGATACGGCAAGCTCATTGGGAATATCGTTATTAAAGACGAGAAAGTTTGATTCATAATAACTTCTAAACAGATTACTCTCATTAGATAGAGGGAAGCCAAACTTAGATTTTGATGTATTACAGTTGTAATTCACGCGCATTTTTTGCAGGAAATAAATCACACTTGACAAATTGTTTATTATAAAACGAAGTATTAATATTTACAAAATAGAAGCAAGATTTATTCGTTTGAAATCGCGTGTCCTCTAGCACGAATCCATGTACTCCTTAGCCTTCATAGAACGCGATTTCACCCCAGAACTCTAAAAATCGGTTATGTAAAGTGGGAACAAAATTATTAGTTTTTTAATGATTAGTAATTAATTTACATTACTTTTTCAAATTTTCGGCTGTAGGTAGCAGTAGATGCCCTCAAATTCCGGCTGTGGAGATGGAAAAGATAGTGCCTGAACTTTTGTTTGCGATATTTTCCCATGTTCAATTTCGTGATGTTTTGAATCTCAAGTTAGTGTGTAAGAAATTTTATCATGTATGTTGCTTGGATGAATTGTGGTCAACGTTTCTTATGGATTTCCCAGGGATTTCTCTGCCAAAGGAAGCTACTAAGGAACTTATTTTTAGACACATGTGGATGGATAGTGTCCGAATTGGGAAAGAACGTTGGTATCCCCTCTTACTACCTGATTTAGCGGAATACCAAGCCGACCTTAGAAGTGAAGAAGAAAATCAAATTGGACAAAAGTTAGAGTCGAAATTGACATTTTATCATCGTTTGAACCCAACAATTCCTTACACAACTCAGGGGGGGATGGACAGTAATAGTTCTGCTATTGTTGAAGCTGTGCAACATCTCTTTGACCAATTTGGAAGTATAGATGAAATGACACCAATGGAAAGAAATGCTCATCTTGAGTATGACGAATATTTCATCCGTGATGCGGAAACGTGTATCAAATCGTCCCAGTATACCAACAAAATAAGTATGTTGTATACAGTTATAAGCAACCTTGAATCAAAAACGTTTTTAAACAAGGACATTGATATTAAGTTTGACCTTTCTGGGAAACGAAAATACTTAAAAAACGTAAAGTATCGTTTATCTGAAAGTTTGTTGAACCAGATTGAACGAATTGTTCAGTCTACAGATTATATAGTCTACCCTTGTAACGAGGGAAGTAATATTGATTCGTATTCTTCCTTGGATTCACCTACTAATTCTTTTCCATATTCAAGGCTATTGTTTATTGGTGATACATTTGCAGTGTATTCTGTAGAACACTTTCCTTTTGACATTTATGAAAGAGGCGATTAAATGAGCTCACAGAAGAGAACTTTATTAATATTTGGATAAGAGTAAGTACGTAGTTCACAGCAGGGAACCTGAAGTTGGCTTAAGCAGTACTTCGCATGTTCCTTTATGTCTAACCTAGCGTGTTCCTTTTTGTAACATTTGTTCCTTTACGTAACCTAGCATGTTCCTTTTTGTAACGTTTGTTTTAACGGAGTATAATATCTGTGTTTTACTTTTTACTAGGCTTATTTACACTGTAGGCTTTTTACTGCTTGTTTGTTAGCTAAAAGCTTCAGTAGATTGGTGGGGCTGAGTTACACTGTAAGTACAGCAGATAGGATACAATGTTGCACGTTTCTTTTACGTGTGTTTATTGCATTCGTAATTATAAATTATTTGGAAACCCGTTAAAGTTTCAGAGTTAGAAGCTGAAATACTTATCGTAAATATGAAATACATCTAGAAGTATACTTTATATTGCTACAGTTATTATAGGACTTTTGTTTTTGCTGGAAGTATATGTTTTTTATATATAATGTTATAAAGTTTCAGAGTTAGAAGCTGAAATACTTTTCGTAAGAAGACATACAATAGCATTCATTTGTGAGATCTAACATTGCAGTGGCTGTGAAAAATAAACCGGACTGTCTTGGATTTATACGAGCAAGTTCTGAAATAACTGAAATAGATCTATAATTGTTTGAATCATAGCGATCACCAGTTTTGAATATAGGAGTTACTTTTGCCATTTTCCAGTCACGTCTTGGAACTATATTAGTTTCAAGTGACAAATTGAACATGACAGCTAATGACTCGTATATATATGGTGCAGATATTTTCAGGACTTTATTTGAAATTTTATCAACTCCAACAGCCTTTCCTACATCAGCAGTATTTTTCGTTTTTCTTCCCATAAGGTTATTTAGCACTTTCCATGTTTCTTTGGTTTTTAATTCCTGAACTGTTTTTAATTTCATAATAACATTTCTTTGTCCTTCTGACCAACTGATTGATTGACATTTCTTTTGTTTGAAAAGCAGCCAATCAGCAGATGAGTTAGACTTGATAGCTTTTTTCTTCAATAAGTTTCTGGCATACATTTCTTGTTTAATTTCCAAATTTATCCAGGGAGATGGTATATTTCGAATTCTTTTAATTCGACATGGTGCATGCCGATTCAAAATAGATTGCATGGTAGTTTTCCAATCTTCCCAGACAATGTTAATATCTTTTGAATTGTTGGGAGTTGGCCAAACAGTATTTTTAATATCTTCTATAAATTTTGTGTCATTAATTTTTTTAAAGTTTCTAGTCTCAATGAATCTAGGAGATCCTCTTCGAATGCCAATTTTACGAACCGCAAAAATTAAATTATGGTCACTAAATGAGGTAGTAAGGACCCCATAATGAGTTAAGCTTTCTTTATTGTTGGCAATTACATGGTCAATTAATGTTTTGGTTTCTTCAATTAATTGGTTCAATTAATTGGCACAGTTGATTATCTAATAAATCAATTAGTTTCGAGGTGTGTTGCAGTGTTAGATGAAATTAAATCACAATTCAAATCACCGAGAATATAATATTCTTTGTATCATGGAATCTAAAAAAAATCAAAAACGCAAAAACTAAATGGCCATGGGCAAATTCGAGTTGATTATCGGATCCATTGAATCCAGTTGACTTGGGCGAACCTAATCAATCTACAGTGTGCAAAGCACCATGTTTGCACACTAATAAATATAAATTGAATACGTTCGCGCTAATCAAACGGGTATAATGGATCCAATAATCAACACAAATTTGCCCGTGATGTAGTCAGACCCGTTCTTTATATGTCCTCTTGGAAATTTTATTTTGCTACAGAGCTTCTTTCAATCATTAGGTAAGTTGAATTGATTTATATTGATGTATTCTTTAAACACAGGCTGAATGTATAGTATTGGTTGTTATCTTTTATATGCTCGCCTTCGCGCTATTTCGATAAATGGCGTCAATACGATGAACGTGAACACTAAGGCCTGTTTCAAACGTCGAATTTCGCATGTGTCGAATTCAATTCACATTTGATTCGAGCGAATTCGATTTAAGTTCGACGACGGTTTCAAACGTCGAATTTTGCATGTGTCGAATTGAAACTGTCGCATTATGCGACCGAACCGGTCGAATTTAGCTCGAGCTAATTACGCTCGAACGTAATTAATAACATCGAACTTAATTGTTTCAGACGTCGAATTTTGCATGTGCATAATTCAAACAATTGAATTCGACACATGCAAAATTCGACGTTTGAAACAGGCCTAATACATATGAAAAATTCAAATTATGAAGGCCTTAACCGACAACTGATCACATGGGGGATAGTTTGAGCACCAATTCAAACAAATACATTAAAGTATTTTTCAAATCTTCTTTAATAGTCCTTTATAGTCATTTTTGTAATATTTCTCCGGAAATTTTCTTCTAAGTGCTGAGTGGAAGTATTGTTGGTCATATATAAACACCCATCTGTTCATGCCTGGCGATATTAGCAGAATATATTTGTGAATTGCCATGAAATGGCAATTCACAAAGTTTGAGTTTATCAAGTATTTTAAATTGAAATGCAATGCGTAAATGAAAGAATGCAAACTTCAAAGTCTTTTTATTGAAAAATTTTAATTTACCAGACTACCGGTAAATCTATTTACAATATTAGCAAAGTGAAAAGGTGGTAAACTGCCAAGAATTTAGTAACGGGATACTAGATGAAATAAAATAAATAGGGCTTATATATATGCCAAAAGGGTGTCACAAGTAGAAAGTAGCCAATCAAATGCACGGGAGATAAACAAACTAATAATTAATGAGATGCGAAAAGTTAAATCACTTGCTATTTTTACAGTCGACAGCAAGCAGACTGGCGTGGGTGGGAGAAATGACAGGTCCAATATCGATTTTGCAAATTTCGAAAATTCAAAATGCAAAATTCGACGTTTGAAACAGGCCTAATACATATGAAAAATTCAAATTATGAAGGCCTTAACCGACAACTGATCACATCACATGGGGGATAGTTTGAGCACCAATTCAAACAAATACATTAAAGTATTTTTCAAATCTTCTTTAATAGTGTCCTTTATGAATCAAAAACGTTTTTAAACAAGGACATTGATGTTGATTTTGACCTTTCTGCATTAGACGCCTGAGTATAAGGGCCTAAATGAACAAGAACCCATCATCCCTCGCGCTCATACGATAAATTCTGGGTGAAGTGTACTACCTTGATATAGTGTTTTATATTATATGTTTGTTTACTTTAACCAGGTTGAATTTGTGTACACACCTCAATTAAGGTTGTCCTTCAATAGCGTAAACTGTAAACTATGAGCGTGCAAGGGGTGATGGGTTATTGCTTATTTTTACCTGTAAACTCAGAGTTATTTCTTTAAAATAGTATCTAAATGTGATGTCATAAGTTGTGTGTTTTTGCAAATTAAATGATTTTACGACGAGAGATTTCGTGACTTGCACAACATTCTCTCCGAAACAAACAATTCGATGGGGAGCTTTGAGAGCATGGATGACCATGCCATCGTTGAGATGGTGTTAACAGCTGAAGCAAACAACAACATAATATATATCTATATATATATGTTTTTATACACAGTTCCCATCCTAATATCTCCCTCTCCTAGACCTTTTAATTGGTACTCATTAGACAGAGCTTCTAAGGCTGGGATTTTAGTATCTGCATCAACCATGGGTCTAATATACCACTCCACTCTCTTAATTCCTGTTCAGATATTGATAATCTAAAGTTACAGTGACGCTTAAAAGTTTTGTAACACCTTCGTGTGTGTACACGTTTAGTTTCACGATTCCCTCTGATTTGCCATTATCTGACCCTGAGAGATCTGTTCTCAGGGGCGGATACAGCATTTTTCTTGACAGGTTTGCTAATCTACGGGGGCGAAGGCAGTATTCGGGAATTCCGTTTGCTTGAGGTTTCGTTTACTTGTGATATCGCAATTGCAGATCCGTCGTTTGCGTGCAGGTCTTGTCACTAAATCCTCGCCATCAGAACCAGGATTTGTCTCAATATATCCAGAGATGTCGAGAATAATCAAAGACGAACAATGACTCGCCGTAGTATTAGAATAATAAAGAACTCTACTTCGAAAATATTTTATTCTATAACTAGTAAACCATAACTGAGGACGACCAGAGGCTGTACAAACAAAACTTACCGAAGAGGAGCAATAAATAAAACCTATTAACCTTTTTAATCAACATGAAACCGTGAGAGAAAGCTGTGCATGAAATTCGCAACCTTCGAAATCGCTTGGCAACGGTGTTAATTCGTCCCCAACTTCCTTCGACTGCAGCTCGTCTGACAGGTTTGTGAGCGGTTTGCTGCGATATTCAACCAATCACATTGCATCTTGACCGGTTTGTACGCTCACAGGGATAACACTGACCGGTTTGCTGTGACTCGTGGGCCTTCATCAATAGGTTTGCGTGATTTGCGAGTGGATTTGCGAGTGATTCGCGAGAATCGCAAAACTCCATGCAGGCGGGGAGCGGAGATAAGACCCTGGGAATGAGGTTGAACCTGCCCTGAGTAGTCGCCGTTACGGACGTAATTTCTGGACGCAAATTGTTATTACCGCCTGATATTTATTAAAAAGCAAATGATATAGAAAAATGCAAGATTAATAGATAATTAAATTATTCAATACGGTATGTTATTATGAAGAAAATTTGACACGAAGGCATGATAATACAACAAACAAAAATCCATTTTGCTGAAAAACGGTACCTGGAACCATTTCAATTTTTTGATATATTATTGTTTTGTCAATTGTTCATACTGTACCGGCCCATATGTGTTCGGAAAAATTCGCGAACTAGAACTATTGACTCGTTAAACTTGAGTGTGTTGTCTTC
The DNA here is from genome assembly GCA_035772405.1 of Chrysogorgia sp. JL179-B06. Lineage (NCBI taxonomy): Eukaryota > Metazoa > Cnidaria > Anthozoa > Scleralcyonacea > Chrysogorgiidae > Chrysogorgia > Chrysogorgia sp. JL179-B06. Next base: position 994,188 of record JAYKKM010000213.1, on the reverse strand, counting down.
GATGAGCACGGCCATTCATAAACACTGTGCTATATGGCATAAAATACTTGTAATTACAAAGAGATAAAGCTTCTTTCCTTAACAGTTTCTTGGGGCTCCGTGCTGTTGTAAATAAACATCTGTACAACTGACGAAAAAACGAAGGAAGGAAGATTTCCGAAACTTTTAAGAATCACTTCCAAATTTCTAATTTCGGTGGCGACATTTTGCTAATTGTCGGCCGTGTGTCATTCTTCCTCCGCAGAGGCTTCGTAGGGACTTACACCAAGCACTCAGCGGATAGCACTCGCTGGTGGGAGGGAACGCGGGCGCAAGGGGAAGGAAAGAGAAAACGCCGTTGCGCCCGCGTTCCCTCTAGCGGTATTCCCTGGATATCCGCTGATACAAAGCCTCTGCGGAGGAGAGAGGTGATGGGCGACTACCGAGACCTTTTCGATAATTACGTCACGCTACATGAAAACGAGGCTCCCAGCATAGGCAATATTCCAAGTCAACTTCAATTATTAGTCCTTTCTTACTGTCGTTGTGATACTTACACAGATTTACCTTTTTTATTTATTTCTCAGTGAGCCACTTAAAACCACCAGTAGGAAGACTTTGACTCATTGCCCAACCATACAAATTATTAGCGTCAAGGTACATTAAGTATTTGAGAATTTGATTATTCATGACCAATCAGATTAAAGAGCCTGATTAGCCCGCAAGATCGGGCAGGTGGCTGAGTACCTCAGCCAGTACTTATGCGATCGCTCGGCGTTTAATGTCGCAGCAACTAGAAGTTACTAACGCAAAGAAAGTGCTGCTATATGAACTAAATGCAAAATTAACTTGTACGGTTTAAATCAAAAGCAAGCTTAACTATGCTATGAGCGTTCGACACGTCTTCGACGAGCGACCCGCGCGGTGGAAAGCGAGGTTTTTTCAGAAGGTGAACCAAGTTCGGTTGCGCTTATAGCACCATGTATAAACCTTAACTAGGCCTATAGGCCTTAACTTCAGATTGAACAATAATTTTCTAATTACGATATTTCTCAGGATTTTACCGTTAATTCCTGGGACGTTTTATTTTTGCACAAATGATGTTCAACAATGTCGCGTGCCAGAGGCGACAGTACAGTTATTTCACCGTCCTCGTTTTCCTGAGGAATGCCGAACAATTTCGACAATTCCGTGGGAGTAAGCCCATCCAAGCGTATTCACGTAAGCAACTTGACGGGCGAGAGGTTGATCACTCTCAGGATTCAGTTGCAAATCGATATGGACGATTGCGGATAGCGATACGCTAGCCTTCGCTTGATGTATCTCAAATAGACTTGCTCTGGCTAGTCTATCGCACTGAGTCCTAGAAGCGAAGTTTTTAAAATCCTCCACTATTCCTGGGACATATCCAACATATTCCAAGTACTCCTCTGCCTGGCACTGAAACATATAAACAAATGGATGTGTATAAGTCCCTCCTTGAAGTTCAATCATGTTGAAACTTCGCCCATATAGAAACCGCAGGGTTTTTCCATCTACTCTGCATTTAGGCCGATCTTAGGCGTGGACTTTTAGAATAATTTATGCATATATTGCGCTTTATAATAATCTCGATCTCGAGAGATCTCGAGACGGAATTGTTACAATATTAACGTACCTTGAACGTCTTCGGTTAGGAACTAAAAAAAACATTCAAGCGAAAGATTAGTTAAAAGTATTTCTTTAAGTAAAAGCAACGGCAGCAGCATTTCACAAAACATACCTGCATCTCCCATTATTTCCCGAGCAACATGTCTTTCCGGATTCACCACTAATGTACAGAAGTCGTCACAGTTTAAGTTGATATTAGATTGGTTTTGCATGCCTGGACGATGCACAGACAAGATACACAGTGTCACGGTACTGTGGAGATAAAAAGTAAAAATACACGGTGTTCATATAACAACAGTCCCGAGGTCCTGCAGCATTATGAAATATGTGAAATATGATCATGTCCGTAATCTCATAATCACACTTATCGATTGACAATTATCACAATTATCGATTAGTGGCGGGTAATGAAAAACTCATTAATGACTTTCCTGCCACATTTGTGGTTGAGATACCCTGGTCATATTTCCGAGTCAGAACGTAACATTTCGTGGGGAAAAAGCTCAATGGGAAAAACTTGATTTGACGATGCTGAAACGAGTGTATCCGACTGCAAAATATTTCAAAAGTCATAATGACGGTTACTTACGGTTTTCGCTTGTTTCACGAACATGTTCACCATGGAGTGTAAGCTAGGCTCCTGCGCTGCTTTTTGTATGTTATCAATAAAGAAAACAGGTTTTGTTGTCTCTCGTATCCCTAAAGGATAGGTATCCTGCTGCAATTCCTTAAAAAGAAAGAAATCAAACGTTAAATTGTGATTTCCAACTCTTGGAGTTTTTTAGAAGTTTCAGGCCGAACCTCAATATCCTTCGCCAACATCTTCACGCCTACGGCACTACAAAGGTCCTGAGCAGAAAGGAAACAGTTTTGTTAATTTCTATTTCCAATTTTCCACAAATTGAAATTGAACTTACATAATAACGTATGGCAGATATAGCGATCGAAAATTATGTATTTTTACGGCTTAAATCTTGCCTCGTCTGAACGAGATTTCGCTACAAGGAAGTAAACAAAAACTGTAGTTTCGTTATGTTACGATCCTTAGTCATGATATCAATAAATTTGTTGTCTTTTAAAAGCATTAGATTGAAGTAACTGTAAGATGTAAGCAAATTTTGCGCTTTAGTCAATTTATCAAAATACCACTTGCTTGAGCGTATGCCGAGCGCGATAGTTGATAAAATGTCGTCCCAACCTTGCATTTTGCTGACCATTGAGCCAAGATAGCTTCTCGTTAGGATTCATTGAAAAAACGCAAATTCGGATTGTACTTTTCTTGACATTCATTTGAAAAAAATAGCTGCCTGTAAAACATCAATTTAAGTTGTATTCCATCGAACGGGAATGATACGTGATGTAATTTAGTTCATTTTAACCTTTTATGTGTGTATCTAATTAAGGGACCAGTCATTATTAATGCTGGGTAGGGGACTGGAAGATATTTTGAGGGGGGCCATGAAAATATTTTGGGCATGAAAGGGGAGTCACAAAAGCTGTTACAACATGCTGAGAACTATATTAAAAATAATTAAGAGAATAACTGAACAGTAATTCATATACAGTAAGTTTCCATATATAGATCAAATACCCCTGCACTATCATCTGAATGACTTTCAGTGTAACAAAGAAAACGCTTTGATTCTGTATATAACTTTCTCTCTCAAACTTCCGTCTTTAATTTTCCAGAAATTCCAATTGCCACTATTGGACAATAAGCAAATCTGATTTTCCACCAACCCATTTCAACTTCCTTGGTAAAATTCAAACGTTATTCATCATGGAATATATAAAACTTCCGTCTCTAATTTTCCAGAAATTCCAATTGCCACGACTCGACAATAACAAAATCTGATTTCCCACCAACCCATTTCAACTTCTTTGGTAAAATTCAAACGTTATTCATCATGGAATATCTCAAACTTCCGTCTCTAATTTTCCAGAAATTCCAATTGCCTCTAGTCGACAATAAGAAAATCTGATTTTCCACCAACCCATTTCAACTTCATTGGTAAAATTCAAACGTTATTCATCATGGAATATCTAAAACTTCCGTCTCTAATTTTCAAGAAATTCCAATTGTCACGACTCGATAAGCCAACTTTCACCTCGATTTTCTCTTAAAATACTAATAAACACCTCGAAGTTTGTTAAAAACCTCGGTTTTCAATAAACATCTCGGTGTTTGGCAGGGCCTTTTTTAAGGATTTTCCCGTGGGGGGCATTTTCCTAAAAGGGACCTTCGTAGCCAAAATATATGTTTACTGTTTCTGAGGCAGGCTTTTTCGTTTATATATATATATATATATATATTTGTCTGCCATATTATTTAAAAATATTTTTTCTACAGTTCATGATCAGTGGCGGATCCAGGGTTGTTCGAAAGGGGTAATGGTAATCTACTAGGGGGGTCTGGGGGCATACCCCCTCAGGAACATTTTTAATTTTGCAAAGCCCAGAAGTGCTTTTACGGCGATTTCTGATAAGAATTTTTGCGAAATTAAGGCACCACGCCGTTGCTAAAAATGTACGATTATAAAGGGCATCATCAAGATTATGAAACACTTTAATATTATAAACTCAGGAGTACTGTAGTACAGAACCAATATATACACTTTAGCCTTTAGTCATCTTCATAAGCTACCAAAACATTGTGCTTATAATCGTTCATATAATATTGCGTTTATCATATCGTAAAAAACAGAAAACACTTGTTTGCGGGATTTTAAATGGGGGACGCGCGCCACAGGTCAACATAATAATTTCAGTAAGTCTATAAGTTGTTAATCAAGGGCTAAAACTTACTTTCCATTTGTTTAATTTTTATTCCTTGCTTATTGGTTGATTAAATTTAAGAAAAAGGGACTTTTCCTGGGGGAAAAAAATTGATTAGTGGGGGGGGGGGGGGCACAAGGGGGGACTGGGGGCATTTACCCCCCCCCCCCCAGCTTAATAGTTAAAAAAGGCCCTGGTGTTTGGATATCCTGATGAAACTCTTCCTCGTGTTTCATATATAACGTCGTCACCTCCAGACAATTTTTGATGTCTTGCCACCTAATTGTCTTTGCGTAGCTTACTTCCTAAACTCCCTAAAGGCTTCTATGTTTATAATTGTATAATATACAATTATTGGAATCGGCTTACACATGATATCAACAATTATCCAGACCTCTGTCAATGTTATCCATCTCAGCCTTCGGCAGATAACATTGACCTCGGTCTGGATAATTCTTTATATGTTCAGCCTCATACAATCTCGAATGTGATTGGCTAAAAAGCCTACAGACAATTCTTGATGTCTTGCCACTTACAAAATATGAAAAATTATCTGTGGGTGACGTAATTGTTAATTATCTAAGTTTATAATTTTTACAAGCTTTTCTTATCCGGCGGTAATATCGAAAGGCATCTACATTTATTATTGTATAACTAGGAGTTCTTATCAGACGTGAAATGCTGCTTTTGGATTGACACAGGAGCAGTACGAGGTTGGATCAGTGTTCAGGATCAGGCATGCCAGCAGAATGCTATAAATTTCATATAGCATGGAGGGTCAAATAAATGGAATGTATTGTAGAATATAAACCACGTATCAAGCTAAGGCGATTATATAGCCTTGTAATATTAAAATAACATACGATAATCATACGGCGCGTGACCATTTGAACACCATACATGATCTAATTCGAACAAGACTCGAGAAGTTATAAATTTTCCATTCAAGCATCACTCTTGCCAAATCGAATATTTGCTGAATTGAATTTCCGAGCTATCTGGCGGCCATATTTCAAATCGAACAAACATACGGAAATCATGCGGGATTTTACCGTTGTCAAAAACATTGAGGTATAGTGTCTTTCCTTGAATTAAGACGCGCTGTCGTTTGTTGCCGTGTTCCACTCGATAACAATCTAAACCACGTATCAAGGCGATCATATAACCCATTGTAGCCTTCTAATATTAAAATAACATACGGTAATCATATGGCGCGTTTATAATGTCAAAATTCAATATGACCATTTGAACGCCATAAATCTAATTCGAACAACATTTACTCGAAACGAGCAAGCCTCGCGAAGTTATAAATTTGCCATTCAAGCGACACTTGCCAAATCGAGCGGTCAAATTTCAAACTGAAACCTACGTCATAAAACGGGTCGCCACCTACCTATACTATCAAGTTTTGTGATTGGTTGATTAAAACAATAAAACAATAGAGTCGACCACAAAGAAACCAATGTCCTAACCCTAACAACCTTTGTTCGATATAGCCAATCACAAAACCTGTTCATTTTAGGTACGTATTTACCGCATAAAACTGGACAGACATCCACTGTGCCGAGTCTGTTCGCTTTACATAGTTCCGCGAAGAGGTCTGGGAGCCAAGTTAAGATTAGTGTGCTGCCTCCCTGAGGGTCGACAGCAATAATTGTATATTATTAGCAGGGCGAAACATATTTATTATATTAAGTATCAGCATCCAAATTCCCCTTATTGGTCGTTTCTTAGGGTCGTAAAAAAGTAAAGTGCTGCCTAGGCAGTGTTTTGGATATATAGCAAAGTGAAAAGGTGGTGAACGGCCAAGATTTTTAATAACGAAATACTGACGTTTCGAACGGACCTCTTCATCTGCAGAGTAAGACATCGGTATTTTGTTCCTATAAATTTCTGCAGTTCACCATCTTTTCACTTTGCTATATTTTGTTAGAAGTTGTTTTAAAAACATCTCAGTTTATCTTTGGTGATCATCTTCTCTATTCTCATCATTTCTATGCTATGGTTAACCATTGACATTGTTAGGAGAAGTCAGATGCTGATCACTCCTGTGAGCTCTTGGATATGGTGATGTCACAAGGACAAGTAGCAGAGAAGATTGTACCAAATATCTCGGTAGACCGTTGGTCAATTAAGTTTGACGGCAGATGGCAACGATTCGACCAATGGGATTTCATTGGCTTTGGTATGTAAGAATTAAAGTATGTATGTAAGAATTATTGTGTTAACTAGCTAATTCCAGTCATTAGGATTTATGGTGAAGGAAAATTTCTAGTGTTGGAATATATACATTTTAAGCCCAAACTTTCGTCTCTGTTTTTATTCACCGATATTCACCTCGTCTTCGGGGACCAGTTACGAAAAATGCAACATCAAGGCCTTCCGGCTGGAATTGAACTCGCGACCCTGTGATACATTCAAAAGGTTCGAATCATTTCTGGAGCGCAGAGTTGTTCTGAGTATTAACAACTTAAAGGACATTGGCAACAAAAATTAAGTTTGTGTAATATGAAATAACTCGTAAAATGATAGAGTAACACCTTTTACAACTTTTCCCTATTTTACCTCGTTTTTGAAATATTTCAGTTTGTTTGATTTGTAATTTTCACTCATTAAAATATTTAGTTCCATCTTCAAATTTGTTCCACAAATTTACTTGAAAATGTGCGTATAATAACTCCTCGTGATAATGAACGTTGTAAACTTAGCAATCACTGAGGTATAAGACATTTTTTAATGAGTGAAATTTTTCTACCCCACACCTGACGTCAGAGACCATCTCAATATTTCAAAAACGAGGTAAAATACGGAAAAGTTGTAAAAGGTGTTACTCTATTATTTTACGAGTTCTTTCATATTAGACAAACTTAATTTTTGTTGCCGCTCGGCTTGCACAGCAAAACCATTACAACTTTATTAACTTGAAGCTGTAACTACCTAACTAGCCTGCAAAGCAGGCGTTTAGGGGAGGGGGACTGGGGCGAGGGCGGATGGAACGCCTGCACGAAAGACCCATGTTTTTGGATTTCTACGTTTTTGGCAATAGTTTGATTATGGATTTAGTAGATTTACCAGACGTTCGTGCGAGCGCGTGATTATCAGTTGGCAGGGGAAGCAGCTATTGTTGTGATTTCTACCTTGTCCTTGTCTTCAGGTGTTTCAACAGTGCTCTCTGGGCCTTCGGACAGGGCTATTAATGTTATCGGTTGGTGGAACATTGCTGTCTCCTTCTTTCGCATGTGTTAATACACTGATTTAATAAAGTTATAAAGTTCAAAAACATTTCTTATTTTTTCTGAAACAAACCCGCTCAGAAAAAGTTTCACTGCGTAGTAATGCAAAGCCGATTGATTCACAAGCCTCAGCCAGAATCAACTCTGTGTTTCCATGTCTACACGATTGCTTGAATAAATTTTCAAAATAAATCTTGTTTCCACCAGATGCAGTGAAGCTTTTTACGGAGTTTCAGACATGGATATTTCACGATTCGGCCCGAAGTGAAATGTTTTAATCATTGAGGAAAGCCCGCTAGTCGCTGATTGGTTGTGACAGTTCTTCATGTGGGCGAAAATCCAAAAGCATGGGTCTTTCGTGCAGGCGTCCCCTCCCCATTTCGCCTTTCCGCTTTCCCCTAACGCCGCCACGCCGCCTACTACCAAACTGAACTACTCGTTTTTTTGTCTAGAGGACAGAGGATATACATCGACAGATTCATTTCTGCGCAAGTCTTTCCTCGAGTTGTCTCGACCTCTACCAGAAAAAGCCCACAATCTTTACGAAAGGACCAGGTTGATAAAAAGGACATTACGTCATTCCCAATTCGCTGTCGTGTGTACTTCATTTCTCATGAGTGAAATACTTCGTACCAAAAGAAGAGTTGCATTGCCCAAAAACACGCAATGCTACTGCAGCTAGAACGAAAGTAGTCTTTGATCCGACCGGATTTGCCGTATAGTTGAAGAAAATCCGGGTGTTCAGTACTGTAATCAACCTACGAAGCCCTCTTTTATAGGCTCCCCAGAAGCGCTTCTTTTCGCCTACAGAAGTGCGAAATCAGTTAAACATCGTGAAAAACAATTATGAAATGTCACAGATATTGAGATACACAGATATTGTCGTACGATATAAGAATAATTTTTGTCCGCAACATTCAAGAAGGATCTCAGGCCGAAGAGGAAGACCGCAATTCAGGCGACAACCCAGCCCTTCCCCGGAAAAGAAAGCAAAGCCCGATGATTGGTGATCTGTTCAGAGCATCATGCTTCTTCGAGATTACAGGCTTAATAGCAATCCTACTTTTTTTGTACTTTCCTACTTTTTAATAAGATTGCCTTGATTTTCCTACTTTTTGCTTTTGTCTTGATACTGCCAGGATAATCTGAAATAATTTCCTGGCTGAAGATAAAGCCTGGTTTCTATATAGTCGTAACAGTCTCCGACCAGTTGCCGACTCATGTTTCCATATAGTCGCAAAAGTCGCCGACGACGGGTTGTCACCACTCATCTCAAAAATAGGACTGGATTGAGCTTTCTATTGTATCTGATGAGCTGATTTTGCAGCTTGCATAAATATGCATAATGTAAATTGATGAGAGATCATTAGAAGCTCCGAGTTTGCAAGTAAATCAAGCTGTGACGCTCGCGAAATAGGTTTAGTGTCTGGCCAATATAGTTTCTTTAACATTAAATCAGCATAAAATCTGGAACCTAATTTGACGTCTCATATTAGGCTTCTCTCAACGGCGGCCATTGCTAAGGGACCAAAGACGCAGTAAATATGTAGGTAGGCCATGAATCGTTTTACCCAGTAATTTGAAAAATGTCTTCTGGGCCTCTTTATAGTAAAATTATTTTATTTTGTCGATGGTAAGAGCACATAATCCAACAAAAAAACCTTCGGATCCTCAGTTGGTCCATTCGTAATAGCGGACTTCCGGCTTCATTTTCTGGTACAATAGTTGCTCGATCCAGTCTTCTTTCTAGATCAGTGGTTGTTACTTGGGAAGCCATTTTGAAAGTAGCCGCAAAGTGCATTATGGGATACATTTACTGTCGGCGACGTCGGATCAGGCAGATTTTTCATATACATATATGTGACCGTTACGTAATATATGATTAAAGGTGTATTGAAATTTCCTTTATAAAAAAGTTGAGTTGTATTTTTGTGGATTCATCCAAGAAATTTCTACTTTTGTACTATTATTTTGTACGTTTTCCTATACTATCGCCAAGGGAATTTCGTGTGCTTCGAAAAATGGCCGACCGAGCGTGCAATGCGTCACGGTTGACACTCTCTTTAAAGTGGATATGAAATGAAAATTAAGTTTGTCTTATTTAAAATAACGAGGAATGGTAATTTAGAGTTCTTTCATATCTCCCGTCGTTCTTGAGAAATTTAGACTTGTGTGATACTGTATGCAAATGAAGGCCGTTGTGAAAACCTGGAACGGCGGAATATCACGGAATATTACGGAATTGGGAATCTAATCAAAATCCACGCAGAAAATTTATCATGGTCAACTTTGCTAGTTTGGCAAATCTGCGGTTTTTTACAAAGTGCGTGGACAAAATAGGGGGAAATCAAATGTGGTAACACAGGGCGACGTTTGAAGAGAACACCGACTCCCCTTGGAAAACCCTCTTTAAAATTGATTATTGTAAGTTCTGGCTCGTACCCTGCCGTCTCTGTATCGTCTAAACTCAGATACGCATTGAGCCTTGCCACTGGCCAAAAGAACCTTGTGTCGTTTGCGCATTAAAATTACGTTGCAGGTACTTGAAATAAACCAGCAACTTACAAATATTTCGCAAAACCTACTCAAGCATAAACATTTAAATCTAATTATCTAGAACGTGTCATATTTATACAAGACGAAGAAGGGTTTGTTTTGTGCTTTTCTTCACTTACCATGATTAGATTTGTCCATATTACACACGAGGCAAGAATTAGCCAAAAGCAACGAACGAGAATACTGCTTGTCAAGGATTTCATTATGTTATTCACGATAATTCCGTTATATTCCGCCATATTCCGGCATATTCCACCGTTCCAAAAGTTTTCACAACGGAGCTTATGACGTCAGATGTTTCTACATTTTTAGAAAATTAATAAATTAGAAATAGTAAATTAATTTGTGATCGCTATTCAGATGTAATGATGTTTGGTGTCACAAAGTGTCGTAATGTGCAAAGTTTCAAGTGAGTTCGTTGAATAATCTCAAAGATATATACTTGATTTTATAATGTAGAAATGGCTTGACGTCATGGTTATCTCATTTGCACACGAGATAGGAAAAAACTCTAAATTACCATTCCTCATCATTTTCGTAATGCATTTAAATAAGCCAAACTTAATAATAGGCACTTCCAAACTGCTTTTCCGAAATGAAAATTTGCTGAAACTTCCCAGTCTTAAAGTAATTGACATACTTACATTAAAAACCCCCCAAAAAGTTGGGGTCACCGACCTTGTTTAGAAGATATGGCATATCGCAGGTCACCTCTGACCTCTTAATTACTAGTATGGTGACGTCTTGTGACCAATTTACGAGTTGAGTTAAGCACAACTTTTTCTTGAACCTTTTGACAAAGATTTTTTTATTTTTCGCAACTAGGAAAAAAGAAACAGCTAACAGGGTTTATTATGATAAAGAAAGGTCGTTTCCCATATTCTTTGACATGTTATTTGAAGAAACATTCATCAAAAATGTAAAATATTGTAAGTTGTAGAAATGATTTTTCTCTAAGTTTCTGTTATAACACGTAAAAGTGGCAGAAGAAAAGAATTATTAAGGAAAAATTATGGTCACCGACCTTCTTTAAGAACTATGGCCTTAACTCTTTACTGACAGGCTGAAAAACATCCAAAATTGAACCACCCTTTGTTCTATTGATATCTCTTGAAATAACCATAACTGTTGCGAAAGCTATACATTTTCTGAAAGCCCAATAAACCGGCTTTTACTTGTGCGTTTAAATTTCCAGAACAAAACACATTATGTTAATATAAATAAGCATTAATTATCATAAATCAGGTTGAAAATTTTACATTTTAGAAAATTCTAGGAAAGGCCATCTTGCACGCCCGTGTAGCATTTTGAAAACTCAAAATGCCACCAATCGCAGAGTTGTTTATGAAATCAAATCAAACTTGGCGTGTGAGTGGATCTCATGTGCCTGGCGCTTGTCGAATTTCAATTTTTAATCTTGCGTTACCGTGTTTTTCGATTGACGACTTTGCGGGTCTTCTACAACCCATTTTGACTGGGCCGGTCAGGAAAGAGTTAAACCGGCATTATCAAGTAGTTTACAAACCTACTTGCGCAGGGAGCCCTAGCTAGACTTGTACAACCGTTCTCCGAAAAAATTGATTTAGTCTCTTAATAACTCTTCCCTACAAGTACATAAGCGGCCATTGTTAGATTTGGCACTAAATTGTCCTAAAATAAATGGTCGGAATTTTTTGAAAGTGTTGCATAATGGCCATAAAAACACTGATTATTGGATGTGCGCAATGCAAAACTGAGGAATCACCTTAAGCGGTTGTTATTCATATCTCAAAATGCGGACAAACAAACCAAATTTGACTCCCAAATGATTGCAAATGAGCTATTTTCTTTTGTTATGGCCGCAAGAATTATGGGTACTGACGTCATTTCGACAAAGTGCCACCTTATTTAATTACTATTTGGTCGAAAAAGTTTAAAAAATATAATAAAATCTAAAATGCCTGGTTGATGTTCCTTGTTGTGTATATTGTATTGTTCTGGGTGGTTTTTAGCAGAATAATATACAGAGTCTACATATGGAATAAAGCCACCGGGAATGCTGTTAAAAACCACCCAAGATGTGTAGCTGTAGGTCATTGGTGTAGTCAAGGAACTTGTTAAGGGTTTCTATTGATTCCATGGGATTGTAAAAAATGTCATCAATGAACCTTATCCATTCTAATGGTATAAGTCCACCGGGTGCACTTAAAAGCAATTATTTTTCTATTATTCATATTGACATACGTTGGCGCCATTGGAGTTCCCATTGCTGCTCCATGAATTTTGTAAAAAGTATTTATTCGTTATTAAAGCATATAAAGACGTTTTGGTTGAGAATGATATAAAGTGTTTTTTGGTAAAAATGTAGCTTATTGGAACCACGCTAGTGTTGGATACAGAGATGGAACAAGTCACATTTTGCAAAATTCTGTTCAGGTCAAGTCACAAGTCATTTTATTCAAGTCACAAGTCATTTTATTCGAGTCCAAGTCAAGTCACAAGTCATTCTGCTCAAGTCAAGTCACAAGTCATTCTGTTCAAGTCAAGTCACAAAGCTCAAGTCAAGTCACAAGTCATTCTGCTCAAGTCGAGTCACAAGTCATTCTGCTCAAGTCAAGTCACAAGTCATTCTGCTCAAGTCAAGTCAGAAGTCATTTTATTCGAGTCCAAGTCACAAGTCATTCTGCTCAAGTCAAGTCACTCTGTTCAAGTCAAGTCACAAGTCATTCTGCTCAAGTCCAAGTCAAGTCACAAGTCATTCTGTTCAAGTCAAGTCACAAGTCATTCTGCTCAAGTCCAAGTCAAGTCACAAGTCATTCTGCTCAAGTCGAGTCACAAGTCATTCTGCTCAAGTCAAGTCACAAGTCATTCTGCTCAAGTCAAGTCAGAAGTCATTTTATTCGAGTCCAAGTCACAAGTCATTCTGTTCAAGTCAAGTCACAAGTCATTCTGTTCAAGTCAAGTCACAAGTCATTCTGTTCAAGTCAAGTCACAAGTCATTCTGCTCAAGTCCAAGTCAAGTCACAAGTCATTCTGTTCAAGTCAAGTCACAAGTCATTCTGCTCAAGTCCAAGTCAAGTCACAAGTCATTCTGCTCAAGTCGAGTCACAAGTCATTCTGTTCAAGTCAAGTCACAAGTCATTCTGCTCAAGTCAAGTCAGAAGTCATTTTATTCGAGTCCAAGTCACAAGTCATTCTGTTCAAGTCAAGTCACAAGTCATTCTGTTCAAGTCAAGTCACAAGTCATTCTGTTCAAGTCAAGTCACAAGTCATTCTGCTCAAGTCCAAGTCAAGTCACAAGTCATTCTGTTCAAGTCAAGTCACAAGTCATTCTGCTCAAGTCAAGTCACAAGTCATTCTGTTCAAGTCAAGTCACAAGTCATTCTGTTCAAGTCAAGTCACAAGTCATTCTGTTCAAGTCAAGTCACAAGTCATTCTGCTCAAGTCAAGTCAGAAGTCATTTTATTCGAGTCCAAGTCACAAGTCATTCTGCTCAAGTCAAGTCACAAGTCATTCTGTTCAAGTCAAGTCACAAGTCATTCTGTTCAAGTCAAGTCACAAGTCATTCTGTTCAAGTCAAGTCACAAGTCATTTTATTCGAGTCCAAGTCAAGTAACAAGTCATTCTGCTCAAGTCAAGTCACAAGTAATTCGGTTCAAGTCACAAGTCATTTGTATAATTACTTGTTTTAGTAGTATTGCCGCCATGTTTCAGTCCACCTAGCCGGGTCAGCTGCGATGAATTCCCCGAAGTGCATACGTTTGTCAGTAGTCAGTACCATAGAATCAGCGGTGTTAAGGCATGGCTCTTGACTTCGATACTGAAATTTCCTATTTGCCAGAGATTTTGTCCAAACTAAGTCAAACTTAAAAACATGACAAGGTCACGTGACTCATTGGCGGCCATATTGGATGAAAACTTAAAAGCGAATATATACAATATAAACAATTAAACATCGCAATTTGATGCAAAATTTAATTACGTTTATCATGTTAAGTTGAATGGTAGGAAGCAATTTGCATAAACAAAAATATTAGAGAAATTGTAATTAGAGAAAAATCATTCGCTAAAAGTTTCCATTTACGGTAAAGCTATACAATCTTGCAACTTAGCTTAATAAACTAGATCAATATTTCCATCAAATTACGCTGTTTAATTGTTTAAATTAGAAATATTCGCGTGCCTCAAGAACGTTTTATGTTTTCATCCAAAATGGCCGCCAAACAAAATCGTAAATTAGTTCCTACTGTATGATAAATATGTTTGGTAAGTTTGACTTAAAGTTGTAAAGGTTTTGCTGTGCAAGCTGTGTTATGTTCTCAATACTCAGGAAAACTCTGAGTACCAGACAGGACTCGAACCCGTAACCTTCAATGTTGCTAGACAGACGCTCTAACCATTGAGCTGGCAGAGCAAGGCTAATTACGGTATTTAAACCTGGGACGAGTCTTGCCGTTATCACAAATACTTGTTGGACTACAAGTCATGTTGTTGTGACAGTCAATTTCCAGTCAAATGTTGTTAGTTAAGTTAGGTAGTTGCAGCTTGATGTTTGTAAAGTTGTAAAGGTTTTGCTGTGCAAGTTGTGTTAAGTTATCAATACTCAGGAAAACTCTGAGCTTCAGACAGGACTCGAACCCGTAACCTTCTGAATGCTAGACAGACGCTCTAACCATTGAGCCACTAGAACTGAGCCAATGGTTAAAGCGTCTGTCTAGCATTCAGAAGGTTACGGGTTCGAGTACTGTCTGGTGCTCAGAGTTTTCCTGAGTATTGAGAACATAACACAGCAAAACCTTTACAACTTTACAAACATCAAGCTGCAACTACCTAACTTAACTAAGTTTGACTTAGTTTGGACAAAATCTCTGGAAAATAGGAAATTTCAGTTTCGAAGTCAAGAGCCATGCTTTAATACTACTGAGGACTAGGAGAACATTACTTTTGACTTGTATTGGTAACAACTCATTATGTTCGAATTCAAGTCGAGTCACAAAAATAGTGACTCGAGTCCAAGTCCTGTGACTCGAGTCTACAACTCTGGTTGTATATGCATAATAGTGGATATTGTGGAGTGAAAGTGAGAAATTTGAATAACATGCGTGTTTAGCCAACGGCTATAACACGTATCAAATATGGCAGTTCACGGCGCGGTTGAACATGCAGTGTAAAATTGAATAACAGAGTATGAATATAAAATAATAACCCTGGACGATTTCGACCTTACACCTGGGTGGTCCACAACAAAGAACAACAAAACAGGTGTTTTAAATTTTATTATATATTTTTAAACTTTTAAACAAATAAGATTACATTAATGTAATGTTGTTGAAAGATCAGAATTTGACATTTTTTAAACTTTTTCAAAACGATTTCTACAGTTATAGAAATACGGCTTTTAGCCATTTTATGTAATCGACTATTTTTATTAAAATACAACGAACTACATTGTGGAATCGTAGAACTTTAATTCTAAAATATAAACGTCGAAATGAATTTGAACAAATTTATTATTACAATTCTATTGTTCTTTCTGGAAAGACAATTTCTGGAAATTTCGACAATGTTGGAACTGTGCGTTCCTTCAGCTACAGAATGACGAGACATGTAGATTTTGAACGGTGTTTCGTGCTGCAAAAAATAAAAAACGTTGAGCATAGTGATGGGAGAATGCTGATTGATAACTTGTAGTGTGAGATAAACGAGATAAACTGTCGATGAGAGTTGATAGACAAGAGTTTGTACAAGAGTTGTGTCAACCCCCCTCAACTTGATAAAAAAATAATAAAAGTTGACAGACAAGAGTTTGTATGAGAGTTGTTTTGACTCTTCTTGCTCTTGGTTAAACAAGGATGAGAGTTGATGAGAGTTGGTAGACAAGAGTTTGTATGAGAGTTGTTTTGACTTTCCTTGCTCCTGGTGAAACAAGGATGAGAGTTGATGAGAGTTGGTAGACAAGAGTTTGTATGAGAGTTGTTACTTTTCACGAGGACGCTATAGCTTGGAGACCATTTGGGGGTGACCGCTGCACGATTGCGGTTTCATAAGCCTTGGCAAGGATTTCCAAAATGGCGGCTACCACATGTACTGCCATATTGCCGTAATAACGTAGGAATAAAATTAGGAATTTTCTATCGAACCATCTCGGTAAGTACTGTACCTTTAATACACATTTGAGCTTAAGTTAACTTTACTTTAATTTAATGTAACTTATAGCTAAGGATCTGGCTGAACAATATTGTTGAACGAACAATGTTGTTCAGCATTGTTTTAAAGATGCTGTTCACCATTGATGAACCAACAATGGTTGTTCACGGTTGTTGAAACATCAAAAAAACGGTATTAGTAGAACAAACATGTTCACTATTGTTATCAATGTTGCTCAAACTTGTTGACAATATTGTCACAGTTGGCAGCACAATATTGTTCACAGTTGGCAGCACAATATTGTTCACAGTTGGCAGCACGATATTGTTCACAGTTGGCAGCACAATATTGTTCACAGTTGGCAGCACAATATTGTTCACAGTTGGCAGCACAATATTGTTCACAGTTGGCAGCACAATATTGTTCACAGTTGGCAGCACAATATTGTTCACAGTTGGCAGTACAACATTGTTCACAGTTGGCAGCACAATATTGTTCACAGTTGGCAGTACAATATTGTTCACAGTTGGCAGTACAACATTGTTCACAGTTGACAGTACAACATTGTTCACAGTTGACAGCACAATATTGTTCACAGTTGGCAGTACAATATTGTTCACAGTTGACAGTACAACATTGTTCACAGTTGACAGCACAACATTGTTCACAGTTGACAGCACAATATTGTTCATAGTTGACAGTACAACATTGTTCATAGTTGACAGTACAACATTATTCACAGTTGACAGTACAACATTGTTCACAGTTGGCAGCACAATATTGTTCACAGTTGGCAGTACAATATTGTTCACAGTTGGCAGTACAACATTGTTCACAGTTGACAGTACAACATTGTTCACAGTTGACAGCACAATATTGTTCACAGTTGGCAGTACAATATTGTTCACAGTTGACAGTACAACATTGTTCACAGTTGACAGCACAACATTGTTCACAGTTGACAGCACAATATTGTTCATAGTTGACAGTACAACATTGTTCATAGTTGACAGTACAACATTATTCACAGTTGACAGTACAACATTGTTCACAGTTGGCAGCACAACATTGTTCACAGTTGGCAGCACAACATTGTTCACAGTTGACAGCACAACATTGTTCACAGTTGACAGTACAACATTGTTCACAGCACAACACTGTTCACAGTTGACAGTACAACATTGTTCACAGCACAACATTGTTCACAGTTGACAGTACAACATTGTTCACAGCACAACATTGTTCATAGTTGACAGTACAACATTATTCACAGTTGACAGTACAATATTGTTCACAGTTGACAGCACAACATTGTTCACAGTTGACAGCACAACATTGTTCACAGTTGACAGTACAACATTGTTCACAGTTGACAGCACAACATTGTTTGGCAGCACACATTCACCGCAGAACATTGTTTACAGCCGACAGCACAACATTGCTAACCTTCGAAATAAGTCGTGTCTGTGTCGTCGTCTGGATTCGGGACAAATGGCGCCGGATAGTGAATGATATTGCACCAGTCCAAGGACGAAAAGAATGGCAGACATTTTATTTCTAAAAACACGATAAAGATCCGTATGAAACATCAACATTTGTGGGTCAGAGACGACTACTACTCAATCTAAGAGAAGTGGCGTTTTGGTTTTGCTCATTGCATCGAAAAACTATAAAAGTATGCTGCTGTAATAGTGCCTTCGCAAACGTTTCACTCTCTGACGAAGGGACCCCTATTGATTATTTCGACACTGGTACACCATTTTATTCCTATTTCAACACTGCTATCAAGTTGCATATCAATCGCATATTTGACTATGAAAACTGGTTAAAACAGTTATTTGAATATGATATTCCTTTGAAAGCTTTGAAATAATTCAAAATTACAAACCCTTCGCTCCAGGCCTCTGAGCGACGTCCTTCACAAAGATAGAACTTAGAGCACTTTCAGCATCATCAGATAGGGCTTCATCTCCGTCCGGCAATAAGTACTCTGCAAAAATAAAAACAAGTTCAAACATTCAACTTCGGAGACTATTAAATATAATGGCTTAGGAAAATTTCGAGTGTTGGAATATATTATACATTTGGGACCAGTTGCGAAAAATGCAACTTCAAGGCCTTCCGGCTGGAATTGAACCTGCGACCCTGCGATGCTAGTGCAGTGCTCTGACCACTGAGCTACGGAAGCCGTTGCCGAGAGCCTAGTACCAGACAACGATCGAACCTGTAACCTTCTGATTGCCGGCGAAATACTTCTCCAACTCTTACGATAATGCTTTATTTTAGAAATAACAGCTGATTTTAATTTAGAATTTTCCTACCGATATTCTATGCGTCGTCATTTCGCGAATTATATGAAACTTCACCCACTTTTCCTCAGTGAGCTAAAGGTATGCACCTTACCTATCTCGATGATGTGTTTGAACACTAACTCTGGCGTATCATCGGAAAATGGAGGAATGCCAGTCAGAAACTCATACAGACAAACAGCTACTGCCCACCAGTCAACGCCAAATCCTGTAAAAAAACCCATATGAAGATGTAATTCGAAAGTGGATATAGCATTAACACTATCATATTCCGCATTGAGTGTTTCATCAGGGATTCCAAATACGAGAAAAAATGAAAACCGAGGGGCGTAACCCCGAGGTTTTTATTGTTTTCGAGTGTTAGGAGTCCATCCCCTGATGAAACACGATAAACGAGTGTTTGATGTTGCTTCTCAAACGAGTATGCATATGATGAAACACGATAAACGAGTGTTTGATGTTGCTTCTCAAACGAGTATGCATATGATGAAACACGATAAACGAGTGTTTGATGTTGCTTCTCAAACGAGTTTGCTGATATGATGAAACACGATAAACGAGTGTTTGATGTTGCTTCTCAAACGAGTTTGCTGATATGATGAAACACGATAAACGAGTGTTTGACGTTGCTTCTCAAACGAGTATGCATATGATGATGAAACACGATAAACGAGTGTTTGATGTTGCTTCTCAAACGAGTATGCATATGATGATGAAACACGATAAACGAGTGTTTGATGTTGCTTCTCAAACGAGTATACATATGACGAAACACGATAAACGAGTATAATGAGTAGTATAGTAAGTAGGGCTGCGAGCTCAATCGACCTCAACTGTGAATATAAACACCAAAACGTCACCAAATTTGGCCAAGTCGCGACTCGACAAATTTGGCGATGTTTTGGTGTTTATATTCACGATTGACGTCGAATAAGCTCGCAGCCCTACTTACTATACTACTACAGCGATCGTTAGTCAATCTAGACACCCTTCGCACGCTCTCTACTAAATTGATGTCAAACACACGCGAGACTAGCGAAACAATACCAAGTTTATACTAAATTTGACACCATTTCAGCCACATTTAAAAAATAGAAAGTGTCGTTTCAAAATTCTCACAAATTACATTTAGGAAAAAATAGAAAGTGTCATTTCAACATTTTCGCGTGTTAAAAAAAATAAAATGTGGTACGAGCTCACTCTCACATATTAAAAAATAGAGAGTGCCGTTTCAACATTTTCACAAATTTGTCGAATCACATTTAAAAAATGGAAAGTGCCGTCTCAACATTTTCACAAATTTGTCAAACCACATTTTAAAAAATAGAAAGTGCTGTTTCAACATTTTCACAAATTTGTCAAATCACATTTTCACAAATTTGTCAAATCACATTTAAAAAATAGAAAGTGTCGTTTCAACATTTTCACAAATTTGTCAAATCATATTTAAAAAAAATAGTCGTTTAAACGCTTTTACAAATTTATGTATCGTAAAAGTGTCTCACGCGTGATAAAATTGCCACCTGTTATGCAAATTAGGTTATTGCCACCTGTTAATAATAGATTAGTCCGTTTGTTCACTATTTTCAGCGTTTGTTGCCTCGCCTTTTACTTCAATGTTTTTGTGACCATACGCATAGGAGTCAATACCATTTTCTAAAAGGTATCGTTTGTCATCAAAACAGGATAGCGACACTTTATTAATTTCGTAACTACCTAGCTGGTGTTTAGCACTTCTAATGGTCTTCATTGTGTGTCGCAACTGTTTCTGCTCGAGTAACACGCTTTTGTAATCTTCGTGTCTGATTACCTTTTTAATTATATTTTTTCTAATACCTTTAGCGGTTTTCCCGCCGCCTCCACCCTCTTTCAAATAGCTGTACATTTTACTGCGCAACCCGACGAACTCGACAATTGGCGTTCCAGCGCACTCGTCCTTCATCTTCCCAATAACTTTCTTATTCTCTCTAAAAAAGAATGGGCTGTCTGCAGGGTAGTCGCTATTGTCGAACTTTTCGCACTCCATCATAAAGTCGGAATAAACGTCGTCAGTTTTGATTGAGTACAACAGACTGTCAGTGTCAGTGAAGTGCAATCTGCAGGTATCGCTAGAGTACTTTTTCATAATATAATTGTAGTGAAAATTGTACATCAGCGTTTTACTCAAGTCTAGTATACACATACCCACATATGCAGGTCTATTTAGTGTCAACGTTTCTTTAACCTTATGGACAGCAACTAAGTTCTCGCTAAATATCTTGCAAGACACAAACGTTGGCTTTGAGACAAGCTTTTCTAATTTCTTCGCAGTGGTCACTAATCTTACGTCCACACGCTTCCTCAAGTTTTCCATCGTTTTTCCGAACACACTGTTGTTCATCAACTTGAAGAAGTCCTTCTCAAAAGCGTTCTTAGCCGCAGTTCTTTTGACTGTGTTAAAGTCGATGTACTTGCCTAGCCACTTGGACTGGTCAAACTGCAGGGCCCTATGAACCTTTTTGATTTTTAGTCCAAGATCCGTGTACAACTGCAGATTTCCATAGTGACACACATACTTTTCTTTGTCCATCAAATTAGTCACCAACTTTTTCACACCACCAACACTCACGTTAAACTTATTTTTGATTTTCGTGCAGTACTCCGACAACATGTCAACGGTTATCTCCATCTTCTCGGGAGCCAACGGGTAATCGTTGTGTAGGTCATGCAAATGGGCTGGATACTCCAAGTCGACCTCGAGCAGTAAACCTTTTTTACTATTGTTGTGATAGTCGTGCAGATTAACTTTTTCTATTTCTTTCTCAGTCAACCATTTAAAACCACCCGTAGGTAGACTTCGACTCATCGCCCATCCGTACAAATTGTTGGCATCAAGGTACATCAAATACTTCGACTCTTGCGCTTTATCGTACCCCTTCATGTATTTATTATTCGCCACGCCATGTCTGTTGCATATGTAGCTCACACCACCACGCATACCCATTTCTACAAACTGGAACATGTCGATGTCGGACAATAACTCAAGCTCCACTCCAGTCATCTTCAGCATGGCATCCCAAGCCAACCCAGGCGATGTGAAATAATGGCAAGGGTCTAATTTATACTCACGATGGCATGTCTTTCTAAAGTTCTCAAAAACGTCGGCAAGCAAGAGCACGTCACTTTTCAAATACAGGTCGTGATACCCACCCATGTTTTCAACGTCGAAGTAGTCCCACACATTGCAAGCGCGCTCATGCATTTCTTCCGTAATGTGCTCGTCATTCAGAACGCTGTAAAAGTCCTTTTTGGAGGGTAACTCGCTTTCGTCGAATTTTTCAAAGGAGTCCATGTAATCATAGGGATAGACCCCCTTTCTTGTCATAAGTGCCAACCCCTCATCACGAAACACTTCTGACGTGTATTTGAAAGCGTTCCTTGGTAGGTTCCTCACCAAGTTGTCTAGACCACTACCCATGAACTGAAAGCTGTCCAAGAACACCAAGTTTTTTCCAAGCATGAACGCCATGTACTTCTCCATGTTGTTCGGTATCACATTTATGTCTTGGCCAAACTTGCCAATCTCCTGCATGATGAAATGGCTATCGTAGCCGCGCAAGTTATGAAAGATCACAGGGATTTTGTTAGTCAACTTAAAGTTCACGTTACAATCGCGGTGTGCAGACCCTCTGTACTTACCTGAGACATGACAGTGGTCTCTCACTCTAACGTCAGCACCAGTGTACTCAACACTGCAAATATGGCAACTTTTAGCCTCGTCAAAGTTTTGTTTATCGTCATCAGTCAGTATCATCTCTTTGTTAAAGTGACTCTCAGATGTCTCTTTACAATATTCAACAATTTCTAACATCTCCCCAATGAACTTGTTGACTGCGTTTTCACCGCGATACACTTTTACTGGCTTACTGTACTCGTTGTCGTAGCAACAAACTAATTTATACCCATAACCGCAGTCAACGTGTCTCTGGTAAGCATTTGTGTAGCTACTCTCGCTTGACAGCTTTGTTGTGTGCACCTTCTGTGCGATAGCCTCGAAGTCTGCATACACCACAAATGGTACATTTAATTGTCTGCTAAAATTCTCATATTTTACTTTCGCGCCTTTTTGTGGCATTTTAATAGCTTGCTTCCCATTAATAACCAAACACACTTCAATATGACTTTCAAGCACGTCCGCACGGGTGAAACACTGCAAACAATACCTACAAAAGTGCTTTCTCGCCTTATATTTTGTCTGACGGTACATGAATTTGTCGAAATCGCGAATGTACACATAATGCTTGTTGCCCACGTCGTTAGTTATCAACAGTAGGTCCATATGGTCAGGGTACGCTTCCTTAGAAACGTACACAGGGAATGGCTGCTTACTTTCGTACCCAAAAACATTGATGCTAATTTCGTTAGCCTTTTCGATCTTGTTGTAGTCTTTGAGTGTGACTGGGAAGTCAATTCCGTCATAATTCAGCTCACCGACATGCCTAGCATACTTTGACGTTCTGTCAGAGTTTTTTCCAACAGGGAATTTGTGTGCGAGGTGACACCATCTAAAGCACTCGTTGTCATCATCGTTATTTACGTTTATCAGACCCTTCATACTGTTGCGCAGCTCCTTTGGCAACACAATGTAGCTACTCCCATGCAAAGGTCTGTAAATAGCGACATTAACGTAGTGTGCATCTATTTTGTCGATAGTCCATCCAGACCCCTCAGATAGCCACCCAGCTATCCGTGTCAAGATTTGTTCCGATCCACGGTTGGCAACACCTTCAATGTCACGCTCATTAATGACGACAAACGTTTCGCTGTTAAAGTAGGCAGTTTTGTACGTGGTCTTATTGGGTTCTAAAACTTTTTCAAAAGTGACCTTGACTGTCTCCACCACTTTCATTCCGTTGGTCTCACCTAATTCACGTCTCAAAAGGTTAGTGACAGCGCTTCTACTACCATTTACCTGATTGATGTCTCTGTCGTCAATTACTTCGACTCCATAAGACCTTGTGAACCCTCTCAGTGCTCGATCCAACAGATGCGTTGACGGTGCGAGGTCTTCTACAGGTTGTGTTTCTTGGTCTCTAAAGAAGCCGTGAACGTTGGTCGCTTCGTCTGTTAGTGAATTGACAACGGCCGCACTCGTCTTATGCGCCCGTCTTTTTGTCACTGAATTTTTCACAGTCCGACTCATTGGCTTATACTTACATTACACTTTTTTTCTTAGCCCACTCATTGTAATAAATATCACCACTTTTACACCATCCCAGCTTTGGGTACACCACCCCAAACAGATTGTTGTCAAACAAGTCTTTCACCTTCCCGTCTTTGAGGTCTGACACCTTCTTGAGTGTCTTAACTCGTCTTCTATGACACAACCTAATAATGTAGTATCCATATCTGCTGACATTTCTACCCTTTACCAAATTGCATGAGTACAACGCATTGACAACTTTCAGGAAGTCCTCTTTTATCAACTCAAGGTGCTCACCCTTCACAACGTTCCGTAGTCTCCTCCCCATCCACCAAGACCGTTTGTGAACGCTTTTTAGTCGCGTGAGTCTCATGTCGCTGTAACTCTGAGTGTAACCCCATTCGGTGTCGCCACACTTTGGGCACGCGTACCCACCGCAGTCAGTCACATGTTTCACAACGTCACAATCCGAGCAGTAGTAAAGCCTGGAGGTGCCTCCACACTCAGTTTGCGTCTCACTCGCGATTTCGTCAATTGTGTAGCCGTAACTCATCTGCCTCATAAGTTTGTCCATCACTTATACTACTCCAACATTTTTTTTCACCGAACTAGCACCCACACTACTATTCCACTACCCAAACCTAGCGCGCTAACAAACAGTAATTGGTATTCCTTCATTTCCGCACTCGGTTGGTAGTAATCCGCAACCCTCGGGAGGCCAGTGAACACTCGTCCGCTGTACTGTATGGTCATTACGCTTCTAAGTTCTTCCAACGCATGGTTTGTGTCATTGATGTCAGCATTAGCGTCAGAGAGCCGTTGTCGTAAACGCTGGATCTTATCTTTCTTAGCGACTTCGTTTTCATACCACACTTCTTTCGCGCTGGCTAACTGTTCCAACGCATGGTTGTGCCTTTTCATCTCAGCTTCATAACCTGAGTGATTAAATTTCGAAAACATAAAGCCAGCGCCTGCAAAAGCCACTGCATTAAATATCCCTCCAGCCACAACACTCACCATTAACTTACGTTGATTTGAATGGATCTGTCGGTATCCACTTTTTCGATTGCATCCATTTTACTAGCAGCGTTCCTGCACCAACAGCTGCAGCGAGTTTCACTGTGCCTTTAACTGTCTCTGGTGTTCCCAATGGTTCTCCCAAAGCCTTTTTAGAAATCATACTCACTGCCACAGCACCAGTCGTAACAAGTAGCGCATCGTACAGCTCGTTCATAAGTTCTTTTCGATCGATCGCAGCCATATATACATTGTCGTGTGTTTTGTTCAAGAATCAAATGTGTCTAACGCTGGACGACGAGTTCTATGACTTTCTGACGCAGGTGTTGATGTAGCGCTCACTTTTTCACTGCTAATTGTGTACCATAGCGAAGCACCAGCGATGATTACACCAAGTGTTCCGACGATGTATCCATAGCTCCACTCGCTGCCCTGTTCTTCGTTGACTATCATTTCACGCATTTTCTTTTCTTTCGCAGCTTTCGATATCTCAGCCAACTTTTTACCAGCAGCGACGCGCTTTGGGTCCTTCACCTTAACACTTTTCACATCAGCCGTAATCTTCGCTTCAACAGCCGTCTGTGAGTCCTCAACCATCTAATACATTATCACGTGTTATCTTACTCACAGTTGACCTCACAGGTATCTCACAGCTGACCTCACAGGTATCTCACAGTTCCAGACCAAACGCACTAAAAAATTGGGATTTTTTCTGAGAGTATAACATAATGACTCAAGCCAGAGAAATCAGCGAAGAAGATATTGCCAACATGTTGAGAACAGCCTTTATCAGTGTGCCCACCCTACAAGGCGCCTCTGGACCTATCGTCTTAAACGAGTACTTCTCAACATACACAATGTTCGACCCCGACCCTGAAGGGCCACCAAAACGGCTTGGCTCTCAGATCCGCCATACGAGGTATCTTCTCGACGCTTGGATCGATCTTCGAGAAGACAGAGCCAACGAGCTTGCTGGTATGTTATCTGACATAATCCCTGTGTGGTGTTACTCACCATTCAAATACCTTATGTTAGCGAGTGATGTCTACTTGAACAACCCTTGTGAGTCCACAGCCACATTACTCGGTAATTTCCTCCAAGTGTTCTTAGCGACCCTTATGTGGAAACCATGCCCAACCAAAGCCAAAGCGTGGCTAGAGCTCGCCGCAAACCGCGACGTTCACGTTTGCAAGGTTGGGTGTAATGAGATACTAGGTGCGGACGATATCAGGGACCACGTACTCTCGCCCGCTCACAGACACTTTGCGAGAAATAAAAACGTGTACACCTGTCACCCATGCGGTGTGGCCACCAACGACCCACTGCATCGCTTGAGACACGAGAGCTCGAAGTCCCATCTTGAAAACTTAGAGCTCCAGCGGATATTTAACAACGAGCAACAGTTGCCGCAACAGGAGAGAACATTTCTCTGGAGGTATAGTAACCATGAAGAAAATCGGTAAACTAGAAGTTGTGATTGGTCCCATGTTCGCAGGGAAAACGACAGAGACTCTCCGCAGGTTAGTCGCGTTAAGTAAATCAGGGCTCAAAGTCCTTTACATGAACAACACAGGTGACACTAGGCGAACTGACCACGCGTTCTCCACACATCGTCAGACCATTGTTGTCGGATCAGACAGTTTACCTGCGAAGTTAATCACCAACCTTCCAAGTTCTTCCGAGATAGCTGACTATGACGTCATTGGCATTGATGAAGGTCATTGGTACTCTGATCTGTCAGTTACCCACGAGTACATTAAAGCTGGCATTCACGTCATTATTTGTGGTCTCATAACAACAGAGCATTTAAAAAGACTTGGTGAGCTCGACACACTGTTCCCAGTGGCAGACGACATCACATTTCTAAAAGCGTATTGCGCCGTTTGTCGTGACACTTACGGAACAACTGTCGAAGCGCCATTCAATTGGAGATACAACCCAGGACCATCATTCGTTGGTGGTGCTGAGCAATATCGCGCAGTGTGCAGACGTCATCATCCTTCCACACAAAATTAGGGGTGCTCTCGAATACCCCACTTTTTTAAATTTAGACATTGGTCACATGAAGCGTCCAATGTCTTGTAGAAACATTTTTTCACACAGTGGTCAGAAGGTTTGTGAAATAAATAGAGAAAGTTTTGCAGATATTTTTTACCAAGTTAAAAACGTCTTTAAAAAATGCTAGAACAGTTGTCACTTCAAGCGTCGTCTCAACAATGAGAACGAGCGCTAATTCGACTTATTACTCGCTGTCTAAAAAGTCTCTTTACAATAGCGTCTCTCATGGTTACTCAACGCTGATTTATTTTTAAATTTACGAAGGCAGTGAGAGCACTGAAACCCAACGTCAAAGAGATATTTTATCACCGTGGTGATAGCGTCGTCATATGAGTCGCACAACAATGTTAGATAACCAACGGATTTGTATCTAAGCAGCAGAGAGTCTTGCTCTTTGGACGTCTTACCTGTGCCACCTGGATTCTTGAACTCAATCACAAGTCCGCTGTGCTGTCGGTTTGCATTAGCAATAACTAAGTCAGGTGTTCCACGTTGGTAACCTTTTTTCCACGAATTTATTCTTTTACTCGAAGTGTCTTGATTCTCACCACAAGCGGCTATCAAAATAGTCTCTGGATAGTATTTCCTAAGAAAACCAACAACTTTCGTATGAAGATCGAACTCAGTGATCATTACGAATTGATTGTGTTTGAGACCAACGTCAGCTAAACTTTTTCTAACGCTTGGCAAGACTTCTGAGTGCACCCACCTTCCGAAGTGTTTCGCACGCTCCATTTTACTTGAGAACACCAATGAGTAGACCCCAAGTTCGTTGATAAACGAGGCCTGCTCTATCTTCATTTTACAATCAGGTTCGACGTGGTCGTTGACTGCATCTTTTGGTCGAGCGTAACCTAGAGCGCTCGCGACCTCTTCCGCTTTGAACCATATTTCACCGTTGTGATTAACCGTCGTGATTTGGTGACCGTCGAAATCAAATAGTTGAAGTGCTGTGGAAGTCATCACTATATTATAGTCTCCCACAAAAAACTACTCGACGTGGGTGTTGGGTTTTTTATAGATCTGGTTTGTTGTGTACCAATGCAGCAAATACGTTTTATTAGTCTTCAGTTTTCTACGTCGTCTGAAAAAGTCTCTAATGTTACGAACCAGTTTTCTAAGCCAACCCATTACATAACTTAAGTCACGTCTCCTACCACTCCTACTTTGTCTGACTCTGGTAGTGTAATAGGTTTGCCGTAAGTCTTTTTAGACCTCATACCAATCTCAGCGTGGAGCTCGAGAGTGACGTCACCGCGACCAAATGATCCACCAGCTTTGAACATGTGATCAGTCGTCTTATTTATCTTATATATTTCATGAGGTCTCGAAAAACATGCTCCCATTTACTTTACACCATATTCCTTCATCATCTCTCCACCCATGATTATGATGTCTCGGTTCGTCATGTAACCACTCACAATTTTCACACCGTAGAATTCTATCAACGATGGGTGCGCATAAGGTGCGAGTGGTATTCTTGGTCGATGTATTCCAAAAATTGTTCCATAGGGTGCGCCTATCTTTTTCATATTTGCTACGAAGTCTGAATCGGTTGACTTGACGTTGTTGACCCTGACGTGTGAATTGTCCATTTGCCAGTGTATTGATATCATATGCATTTTACTTATGTCGACGTCACTTGGAATAGTGCATACGCTCTCCATTGCTGGGATGCTACCACCATACGCGAGCTTGTTGGTCGTGCCAGTCTTGTACCCTATGAACTTATCCCACTGACCGTCGTCGTTTGATATAATTGTCTCCCAATTTGATCCAGCGGTTCTCATTGGTAACCTCACTACGACAAAAATGGAGAGATCACACCATTGCATACTCGGGCAATTAAAATGAAGACCTGACTCAAGTGGGATTGGTGTTAACACAGGTGATAGAAAACTTTGGCTCACACCGCTGATGCCAACGATAGGACCATAAGCTGGGTTGTTTTGCACTAATTTGCTTGTTTCACCAATGGCTTTCACTTTGTTTGAACCATTGGCGTGAAACTCCACGTTTTTCAAGGCGTGTGTGCTAACGTTGAAGTCGAGCACAAGATTGTAGGACTGACTCTTGAGGTAGCTTGATAGCAATTGCTCTAGAGTTCTTTTATTTGCAGCGTCTGTGTCATCGACTGGGTCTGCTACGTTTTTTATTGCCGAGCCTTGCATGTCTATTATTCCAGACATCCTTCCACCAGTCGCGCTTAATTTAGGATCTTCGTCCAGATGCCTTTTCGTTCTCTTTAGTATTTTATCGTGAGGGTCGTCAGACTCATACCCGTAGTTTAGACTCATTACTACTTCAAGGTGTATTTGGTTAGCAGATAGCCAGATACCGCTGAGAACCCCAAGATTATCGCCAACGTTGTCGTGTCTGACTTACTTGTGGTGGTGGCCACTGTTTTCCTCACAGGAAGTGGTGCCGCACTTTTTTGGTAAGCTTTTTTAGCCACAGTCGTTGGTACCACCACCACACTTTCTTGGTGAGCTTTTCTCTTCACAGTCGTTGACGCTACTAAGTTAGTCACCACATTTTCTTGGTGGACTTTTTTAGCCGTAATTGTTGGTGTTGTTGCATTCAAGCTGGTGTTCACCCCAAATCTCATGGACTCTGTGGCAATCTTTAATAAATTGTTGTACCCAGCGATTTTATTCTTGAGTATCACCACGTTGCTTGGCATTAACCATGTGCTTGGCGACACTGCAAGATTTTGAACAACGTTGGTGTCTCTAATCGATTTATTCATGTTGAGAATCCATGTCGACACGTCATACTGTACAACACTGTCAGAAAACAACTTGCGGAATTCTTGTTGGGTTTCTAGACTTCCTGCAGAACCACCAACGACTGATACACGTGTTCTCGCTTGCGCACCAAGTGTGGAGTACACAAAGGCTTCTATGCTTTGATTTAGATATTGCAGCCCAATGTTGGTAAAGCCGTCTGAGAGTCGTGCGACGTATCGTTTGTAATCGTTCTGAACGTCGTTGAGTGTGAAGATTCTAGATTCGCCTGTTGTACCATCGCTAAGGACTTTGTTCTGGTAATAATGCTTTTTGGGAATCTTGGAAATCTTACCATACAATTCGGAAGCGTTGAACTCTCTACTTATTGATTTCATGGTCTCACCACCTTCCATTCTTCTGAGAAGTCTTCTAATGGTGAAGTACAAATGAAATCTCATCACACTTGTGACCACAGGGTGAACTTCTTGTGACACTGATAAATGTTGCAACGAAACACCACAACAGAAACTCGCACAATACGTCGCAAACACAATGCGGTAGTAAGATTCGCTGTCATCCCACTCTGATTTTGTCTTTGACGTGGTGACTCGCAAGACTGGCAGCTTTGACATGAAGTAGCTACTCTGGTTAACAAAAACTTTAAAGTTATTCACTGGATAATTTAGCACATTTTCTGTTGGGTAGCCATCCCAAAGTCCCCAATGGTTTTTATGACCTTTTGGCAGTGGTTGGATAGTCCCACCACCTTGCCATATTATTGGGAACTTACTATTGTGTAACCACTTCCACATGCTTTTATCATTTTTGAAGGTTGTGCTGGTTATGTCTGTGCTGAGGATGTCATTGTTTCTGAAATATATGTCGACACTCATGATCTTACCATCTTGCAAAATATTTGGATAGAACTCAAATTTACTTAAAGTGGCGTGAGGGTACTTTTTGATGAGGTCTGCCTTCGCGTCGTGTGCAGCCTTCGATGTGTTCGCCATCGCGAGTTTGTAGTACTTCCCATAGTACTCACGAAGGGCTTTCTGCATATATAATATACCATATGTTACACATAACACATGCTACATTATATATGGTCAGGGTTGTAGTGTTGATTAGAGGCCCAACGGAAACTGTGGATCTACCAGAGGCGCTTTTGACGTTTGGCTCAGACCCTCACTTACTAGTGAAAAAAGCGACCATCTTTTGGGACTATGTTAACGTGGAGACTGGCGTGAATGATGAAATAAGTTACAACAGCAACAAACACGTTTTTGAGTCTGGGTACCACACTTTTAAAATGATTGCTGACGAGTTGAAAGGATTAGGGGCTATCGAGCTAGTAGCCAACAAACACAATTCAAAGTGCGTGATAAAAACTGACCAACAATTAGAGCTGTTTAAATTTGGAGAACTCTTAGGGTTCGATGGTAACACAACGGTGAGTAGTAGTGGTTTGGTCAGCCCTAACGTTGTGGATGTTAACAAAGGGTTGAAGTACGTACAAGTAGGTTGTAGCATTGTGAACAGACCTGAGAACATTGTTAATGGCAGCAAAAGCGAGGTTATCGTCGAGTTGCCATTGACCACCACCCAACCACTGAAGAGCTCTGTTCAACAATTTTTCAACATTGAGTCGAAGGTGTCGATAAACAAAGGCGCTTTCACGCAGCTGGTGTTTAATGTGACTGACCAAGATGGTAGTGGTGTCAACGTTGGTGACATATTGTTGGATTTGTATGCGACGCTTGAGTAGCTAAACGCGCGCTAAAGTAATGAGTCTAAACTATGGGTTCGACTCTGGTGGTTACACTGAAAAGCGACGTGTAGACGACAGTCCTCAAAAGTTGACGGTGCTTATTGAAGGTGTGGAGAAAGTCGTAACTTTTGACTACAGTGTAGTGGCCACACACGATAACCCATACATTATAGTCAAGACAGCCACTGTGTTTTGGAGCTATGACAATGTGACGAGTGGTGGTGATATTCAATTCTTCGTTATTTCTACAGGAAAACCAGTGCCGAGACTCGGGCCAATTCGAGTGGGTGGGGGCTACTACAACTTCGACGCGTTGGTTAGAGCTCTACGACACGCGCTCAGGGCGCTTAGTATAGATCTCGTGGTGGAGAAACTGATGACCGCAGGTAAAAGTAGGATTAAAGTTAAGACTGCGGGGGGGAGAAGCTCCGAAGCAGAACTTAGGCTAGGTGACATTGGGCTTTTGCTTGGTTTCGCGAAGGACGCAGGAATTACGGCAGATGGTCAGTGGTATGACAGTCCAAACAAGATTGACATGAACAGAGGTCTAAAGTATGTAGAAGTCTCGTGCGACGCTGTTGAGATGGAGAGCAATGTGGGCACTGATGGGAAGCGTAGTAATGTGATCACAACGTTGCCAATACCCACCGAGCAGTCTCTTGATGGAGGGATACAACGTTACGCATACGTTGACTCCAAGGTGAAAATTAAAAAAGGTATTTACTCAAGTATGACGTTTCGTGTCAAACCAAACAATGGTGACGCTGACGTTGGCGCGGTGCTATTGGAACTGTATATTGTGTGAATTATATGGAGCTTGGTGTGGAAACAGAGCAGGGGTTGAGAGACATCTATTATAATCCCAAGACGGGGTACAGTGGTGCAGAGAGGTTGTATCAAAGTGCGTTGGGAGACGGATTGAAAGTAACTAGAAAAACAGTGAAAGAATGGTTGACAGCGCAGGACACCTACACTAGGTACAAACCTATTGTGAGAAGACATAAGTTCCGCGCGACTTTTGTTGGGTTTCTTGGTGAAGAGCTTCAAATGGATCTAGTGGACATGAGCAAGTACTCAAAACAGAATGGAGGGTATTATTGGATATTGACAGGCATTGAAATATTGAGTAGATACGCTTTTGGCATTGCAGTTTATAGAAAAGACACTAAGAACATGACTAAGGCTGTTGGGGAGTTATTGAATGACTTTAAAGATCGGTTTGGAACCACGCCTAAGTTAGCGCAATTTGATGATGGACTTGAATTCTACAATGTTGGTGTGAAAAGTTTGCTGAAAAAACATGGTGTTGAATATTTCAGCACTAAGAGTGATAAAAAGGCCGCTGTTGTCGAGCGTTTTAATAGAAGTCTCAAGAGTATTATGTGGAAGTACTTTTACACCCGTGGAACGTACAAATGGATTGACGTTTTGGATCAGTTTGTAAGCAATTACAATAGCAATGTGAACCGAAGCATTATGATGAAGCCGAAGGACGTCGATAAGTCAAATGAAGCCGAAGTTTGGACCACTTTGTTTGGTCACCAATTTGCGGACAACCCATTGCCAAAGTTTAGAGTTGGCGAGTCAGTGAGAATCAGTAAATACAAGAGTGTGTTCACAAAGGGCTATGAAGCTAACTTCACTGAAGAGCTGTTTAAAGTGGTAAAGGTTATTCGTGGTGATCCGAATGTGTATGAAATTGAGGACGTGAGCGGTGAACAGATTATTGGTAAATTTTATGAACAGGAATTATCGCTGGTCAATAAGAAACATGGCGACGACGTGTACAGAGTCGAAAAGGTGTTGAAAAGAAAGAAAGTTAGAGGGAAGAAGATGGCGCTGGTCAAATGGTTGGGTTATGAGAGCAAACATAATTCGTGGATACCAGAAAGCGACATTCAAAATGTGAGCTAATGTAATATGGCTGAAGGTGGAGAAGTTTTCGACGAGGTCGAGATGGAAACCCTCAATAAGTACGAAGACATGAGTAATGAGCAATTAGAAAAGACGCTCGTCGATGTTGAAGACGTTATTGAAGGCATGTACGGTAAGCACACTGAAGACGACATGCCGGAAAATGTTCGCGTTAATTACAATGACTATCAAGACCAAGCGAAAAAGATAAGGAGTGAGCTAGACGTGAGACGAGGTGGGCAAAAAGAGACGTCATTTATTGATACTGACGATGGTAAGACGGTGACGATAAGGAGAACCAACACAGAAGCCCCTGCAGTGGAGTTTGTTGAGCAGGAGCCATATGGTGATGTCAGTGATGTGAGTATTAGTATAGCTTTCGAAGAGGAGGACGACATCAAGAGAAGACTTGGTGAACTAAAAGCGCACAACAAAAAGGTGATAGAAAACGAAGTAAAAAGAATCAAGCTAATAGGTAAGAAAGTACGTGAGTTGTACAAAAAAAAACTCGGTCGTGATGACGTGTCAAAGGAAATAATCAACAGGTCACAGGTTACGGACTCGGGGTCTATTCTTTTCAAACCGATAAACAAAGATGGTGAGCGTGGGAGCTTTAAACTAATTCTAAAAACCTGGGAAAAAAGGTTTGATCTACAGTGTAGGCGCGAGTAGTAAAAACGCTATTGAGCAGTTCAAAAAGTTAGTTAGTCAAATCCCTGAGAATGCAGAAACAACAGTTGTCACAACAGAAGTGATCCCAGACGATTTCCCAGTGATTGAGACAAGAGTGGGCTATGACGACATACCTGGACTATCACCAGACGAAAACCGCGGGCTGAATGGTGTGCTTAACCCAAGCGATAGCGTGTTGCGTGAATCGAGAATAGGTGACACTGGTGCGTTGCAAATACAAGCAAACCATTTCCAAGAAGCGATAGACAAAGAGGACGAGAGAATAGCAGAGCTTGAGGGAAAAGACACCACGACCGCAGAGAACGAAGAGTACATTGATCTACGCGGAAGAGTGATTGGGCTCACGCAAGCCAGAGACAAAACTTTAGGGCAGCTAGAAATAGAGGAGGTTAGAGAGCGGCAAGAAGTCGACATTGACAGATTTCAGAAATTCAAGGAATGGGCTAAAGAAAATATAGTTGGGTTGAGCGCTGTAGCGATTTCAGTGGCTGGAATTATAACAACTATTATTATCGCTGGTAGGTCCGCTGCTATGAAAGGCGCTATGGCTACAAAGTCGTTCGCACAGGCTGTTAAGAATGCGATCACGAAGATGGGCCCATGGGCTGTTGGGTTGGCTAATCTAGTTTACAATGTGTTGACGTTGGGTGCGAAGGGTCTCGCATGGTTGGCTCAAAATCTGTGGGTACTCGCGGTGGTACTTGCGTGGTTTGCTTACGATTATTACAAGCTAAAACGGTAGTCTCATCTTCGAGGGTCTCAGCTTCGAAGATGACAAAACATATGTAAAGTATATGAACGTCACGTCGGCAGAGTTGAGCCCTGGTTTTAGACGAGCGACCATGGGTGTCATAAAAGGGGTGAGAACACAGCATGTGATCACGTTGAACCCTAATAAAGTCAGTCCTGGTGAGGAACTTTACATTGATATACCGAAGCTCAAGGTTAGCAGCTGTTTGGTGCCTGGATCGTTGGGTCTAGTGTTCGACTTTAAAAACGCAAACGCCAAAAGCTGGTTCTTGAACAATGTGAGCAAGTTGTTGGTTGAGAAGCTTGTTGTGAGACTAGCCGGGGAGACTGTGTACGACAACAATGGGGAAAATTACACTGGTGTCTACCGCGACCTTTGGGAGAGTGCTACTGCGCGAGACCAAATGATTGACTATGGTATTGGTGGTGAGAACTTGAGAAAGCTAGTTTCTAAGGATGACAGTGGCGCGACGAGTGGGAATGTTACTAAAGTTAGTGACGCGTTAATGTTTGGTGTGATTGGGACGAAACTGCGGATTAAGCTCGGTAAAATCATGAATGACCACGGGTTGTACGCTCCTTTTAGCATGAACAACAACTTGCAGTATGTGATCACACTCCCGAAGGCCACAGACATCATGGTGGCGCAATCCGGTAGCGCTGTGGGCGGATACACTCTGGAGAACCTCGAGCTTGAGTACGAAACGATTGATAACCAGGAGCTCGCTGACGAAATAGCGTCGGGCTACGCAAGTGGTCGTAGTTTGTCATATGAACACGTCACGTTGATGAAAACCACCGAATGGGACAAAGGCACGACCATTGTGAATGAAAACATTAATCTTCCAAGAAAAAGCATGAAGGCGATTGTGTTGCTATTCACGAATAAGGTGCGAACAGACAGTGAGGAGTTTCTTTACCCAAATATTGAGAACATTAGAGTCACAATCGAAGGTGTGCCGAATAGCGTGTACTCACAAGGCATCCCAAAGTCGAAGTTCTATGCAGAAGCGAAACGACTGTTTGGGTTGAGTGAAGAACACGCTCAGTTCATGACCATGCAGAAGTTCTATAAAGATGGTTTTGCGTTGGTCATTGACTTGAGGAGCGTCCAAGATAATTACAACGTCGCCACTGGTAAAAAAATTGTGAACACACAATCCGGCGTGCTTCTTGAGATCACTAAGAAAGCGACGACTGCGAACGTCATGTGTAGGGTGTTTGTGGTAAGCGATGGGTTGGTCAACTTTATGAATAATGGGTTGCAATCAATCCAGTATTAAATCAAACGTGGGTTAATGGAGACTCCGTTTAATATGCTAATTGTTGGTATGACAGCTTGTGGTAAGACGCATTATTTGTTGGAAACATTGGAATCTGAGTACTTTAGTAAATTTGACTACATTGTGTTGATTTGTCCTACTTTTGAGTGGAACAAAGCGTACCAAGATTGGAAATATGTGCGTGACCCTGACGTGCTAGCGATAGACTGCACACAGGACAATGTCGACGCTGTTCTCAAGTGTGTAACAAATGTTTTTAAAGGCACTAACACTCTGATTGTGCTGGACGACTGTGCGAGTTCTCAAGACGTCAAGAATAGGACTAGTCAATTGGTCAACTTAGCTTTTAGCGCGCGACATTTTATGTTGAGCGTTATTGTCATCACACAACAACTGACGTCGATCGCAAAACCGTACAGAGAAAATATTAGTAAGCTCGTTTGCTTCTACTGCCCGAGTAGGAGTGATATGAAGGTCGTTATTGACGATTATCTTGGGCACATTAGCAGAGAAAAATCGTCGGCGATTGTGACCGCACTAAAAAATAACAAGTACGCTAGACTTGAAATCTCATTGCGCTATCCGTACAGTCACGAAGTTGTTATTCCGCAATAAAATATGGGTATAAGTAATAGCGTGATGGTAAAACGCAAAAGTGAGGAAAATCCTACGATTGAGGAATTAGTTGAGGAGACTGATGACACCTCAACTGTGGAAGACAATATTGACGTTAGGAGATCTGAACTTATTAGACTGTCTGGTGACGGTGTGGTGAGTCAGTCCGAAGCGTACATTAAAAAAGCGTCCGCAAAAGTTATTGATAAGATATGGCACCAATACGAGTTGAAGAGAATGGAGATCGCAAACGCTTTTCTCACCGACTTGCTAATCAGCAAATTCGCTAGCTTACTGGATGGGTTGAACGCCATAGAGAATCCTGACGAGCTAAACGACGAACTACAAAAAGACCCGCTATTAAAGAAAGACGTTGAGAGCATTGTCGCGATTGTGACGCCGTATGTGCCTTTCTTGGGCTTGTTGTCGGGAGGAATCACAACGTCGAAATATGTGTACGATCACCATTTTAGAAAAGAGGCAACAAACGCTGAAAGTAGTAGTGAACAAACGGACTAATCTATTATTAACAGGTGGCAATTTTATCACGCGTGAGACACTTTTACGATACACAAATTTGTAAAAATGTAATTTGACAAATTTGTGAAAATGTTGAAACGACACTTTCTATTTTTTAAATGTGATTTGACAAATTTGTGAAAATGTGATTTAACAAATTTGTGAAAATGTTGAAACGACACTTTCTATTTTTTAAAATGTGATTTGACAAATTTGTGAAAATGTTGAAACGACTATTTTTTAAATGCGATTCGACAAATTTGTGAAAATGTTGAAACGGCACTCTCTATTTTTTAATATGTGGGAGTGGGCTCGTACCACATTTTATTTTTTTAACACGCGAAAATGTTGAAATGACACTTTCTATTTTTTCCTAAATGTAATTTGTGAGAATTTTGAAACGACACTCTCTATTTTTTAAATATGGTTGAAATGGTGTCAAATTTAGTATAAACTTGGTATTGTTTCGCTAGTCTCGCGTGTGTTTGACATCAATTTAGTAGAGAGCGTGCGAAGGGTGTCTAGATTGACTAACGATCGCTGTAGTAGTATAGTAACTAGGGCTGCGAGCTTATTCGACCTCAAACGTTAATATAAACACCAAAACGTCACCAAATTTGTCGAGTCGTGACTTGACCAAATTTGGTGACGTTTTGGTGTTTATATTCACGGTTGAGGTCGATTGAGCTCGCAGCCCTAGTTACTATACTACTATAATGAAACACGATAAACGAGTGTTTGATGTTGCTTCTTAAACGAGTATGCATATGATGAAACACAATAAACGAGTGATTGATGTTGCTTCTCAAACGAGTATGCATATGATGAAACACGATAAACGAGTGATTGATGTTGCTTCTCAAACGAGTATGCATATGATGAAACACGATAAACGAGTGTTTGATGTTGCTTCTCAAACGAGCATGCATATGATGAAACACGATAAACGAGTGTTTGATGTTGCTTCTCAAACGAGCATGCATATATGATGAAACACGATAAATTAAACACAATCACAAGTTGTGTTTGTTCATGTGTTGGTTAAAAATTGAAAACATACTCGTAAAAATGTGATTTCAGGCATCGTGGGAAAATAATTGCAGTTAGCTCGGTAAACACACCAACCTGGGTAAACACGAATGAAAATCAGCTCAGTTACCCGGGCTAGCTCGCCTCCATATAAACACCCTAAAACACCGAATTTGTTGAAGTTTTTACTCCGCTTAAGAAGTATAGAAAACATTTTTTCTGTAGGACTCACAATGGGAACATCAACTTTCAGTCGTCGAGCAAACTGTAAAATGGCGGCGTCCAGAAGCATAAAATACGAAAATAAAACCGTTATCTCTCGAGTACAAAAGCAGATACCGTAAAACTATTAATATTTCTAAACTTTATACTCAAAGACCTTTTATATAATATTTCAAAGCCGCGACAATGCGGACTGGACCGGATTTCAAGTCAGCGCAATAAGTTGCAGTCGCCGAAGACTGTAACCAATTACAAGGACTGGGAATCTGGTCCAGTCCGAATTGGAGGCTTTGAAATGGCATCTCAAAGACAAACAAGTGATGATGATAAAACTTTATTTAACCACGCTGTCAACCGAAGCTGATAGAAGTATAATATTTAAAGCTATTTACAAAATATGATATATAATGTCAAATAAGTAACATAATTTATGAGTAAGTAATCTATTTACAGGGTTTTTTGGTTTTATATGTTGTTACTAAAAAATGTGAGTAGCAATTTTCTTTTGAAAACATGAAAGGGATTTGTTCTCTGGTAAACAAAGACTACTTGAAATGTCCCGAAGGTTATAGTTTGTCATCTCACTTTTATAAGTAAAAAGATTTGTGAGTGACTCAGGACCCATTTTATTTAAAATTTTATACATCATTTTTGCTTTTGCCCTTTTTCTCATCACCTTAAGTGGCTGCCAGCCCAAGGCATGTAAAGCAACAGAATGATCTTTATTTTTTTTGAGGTCCGTAACTCAGGTCCGTAACTAAAATAGAGCCTTTTGATTGGCTGAGTACGAGGTCCGTATGCCCTCGACCTTCGGCCTCGGGCCGCTTCTGAGACTTCGGGAAAATATTTTTCCAGTACGAACCTCCCAGCCGGTAAATAACATATATATATATCATTGCTCATATTCGCGATAATCCGAGCAGCTCTATTTTGTAGTTTTTGAAGTCGTTTTGATTGTGTTTTACCAAACACATCCCACACTTCACAACAATAATCGAAGTATGGGTGAACAATAGCATTATATATGGAAATAAGTGTATCTTTATCAACAAAAGGTTTGACAGGACGGAGAGCAGAGATTCCTGCTGTTATTTTTATGCAAATATTTTCAGTATTACTCTTCCAAGATAAATGCTGGTCAACTGTCACTCCCAAGAGTTTTGCATTCATAAACTTGTTTATTTTCAATGAAAACATTTGGGTGAGAATTTGAAGTACTTTTTATCATTGGTTTTGAACCAACTCAGTATTTACAGAGAAATTTGAGGTTGAAATCGTCAAAATCCTATGCTAATTAAGATCACATATCCAGTTGTCTGCCACAGAGTTGATTTTCTTTGTTTTTGGTTCATCAATTATTATCATTAATAATGAGATTTAAAACTAATTTATTTTTTACTTACCATGTTCTTGCTGCAGTAGAATCTCCGGGGCCAAATAGTCGGGTGTTCCTAAAATCCGTTGCCCTGACTTGGGAAGAGCTCCTCTCTTGCACGACTTGGGAGTTCGCAATGGCGTGAAAACCTTGAGACAAGCTACGTGTTAACTATATGGTGAATGAGAACCATTATCGTTCTGTAACAGTGATTGGTTATTACCATACTAGAAATACGATTCGCTCGCCTTTTCTACCCCCCCCCCCACCCCACCCCTAGAGTTTCTTTCCCCCATCCATGGTCCCCAGTGCCCAGACCGCGTATTTATATTTGTAGTCTCTGTCGATAAGATTTTGAACGTTATCTTGGCCAATATTTACTCGATTTCAATTCTGAAAACAGATTTGGAATTACCGAGTCTAAATACATAACACACGTACCTATTATATTACGAGAACGTGCATACCCTTCGTAAAAACGGTTTATGTACTTAGAAATTAGTCGGCATCAGCCAGCCGGCCCAGTCCAAGTACATAACATACGTGCCTATTATCTTACGCAAACATGCATACCCTTCGTAAAAACCTGTTTATGTGTCGGATTCAAACGGATCACCCAAAATGACATTTTACCTCCTTATAAGGAGTTGGACCTACCACTTTACATATATACATATATATATACCGAAAGGACCCATGGTGAAGGAAAATTTCGAGTGTTGGAATACATACATTTTAAGACCAAACCGGGACCAGTTGCGAAAAATGCAACTTTAAGGCCTTCCGGCTGGGAATTGAACCCGCGACCCTGCGATGCCACCACCGAGCCACGGAAGCCGCCGCCGAGAGCCCAGCCACGAGTTCTGTATATATGGTGGCGGCAATGCCGGGATAAGATTCTGGGTATATTATAAGTAATATTTGGCATTTCACTCGATCAAACTACATGCCGAAAGGACCCATGGTGAAGGAAAATTTCGAGTGTTGGAATACATACATTTTAAGACCAAACCGGGACCAGACCGGTTTGGTCTTAAAATGTATGTATTCCAACACTCGAAATTTTCCTTCACCATGGGTCCTTTCGGCATGTAGATTGATCGAGTGAAATGCCAAATATTACCTATATATATACACACACACACAAAGGTTTCGTGAGAAATGGAACCCTGCCGCGGCGAGATTATCATCCTCGCTTGCTCAAAATTTGGATATGAAAATATTCCGTCGTAGTGCCACGTTATACCACAACGTCTACAAATAGTCACTTACTTGATAGTTGCGCCGTCGTGGCGTGGAGCTAGAACTCCGGGGTGGAATGTCGTAGGAGATTTCCATTGGCGACTGAAATCTGATTTTCGTGGCCGACACTGTAT
This sequence comes from Chrysogorgia sp. JL179-B06, assembly GCA_035772405.1. NCBI lineage: Eukaryota > Metazoa > Cnidaria > Anthozoa > Scleralcyonacea > Chrysogorgiidae > Chrysogorgia > Chrysogorgia sp. JL179-B06. Next base: position 953,030 of record JAYKKM010000213.1, on the reverse strand, counting down.
GAAAATGCCGTGGGGCATTTCCCACGGGGGTCTGGAATAATTTATCCTTGTTTTTTCTTTCACCAACCACCAAGTGTTCGCTCGCGCCCCTTCCCTCGTGGCACACGCGTGATTCGCGCGAGCACCTCGCGCCGCCTCTTCCTGGTGTAACGAACGAATCCGGAGGAAACCGCACGCGAGTAGTCTCGGGACTTACGCGTGAATTGCGCGATTGGCTCGCGTGACGGGTGTCTATACAGTCGCTGCTGGATTCGAAAACGCTCGCAGGACTGATCACCTCTTCACCGTTGTTGTCGCCAGAAAGTGGTCCCTCATTTTCAGCAATGGGAGAAGTATTGAGATCACAATCAATGTGCTCAAATGCACTAGTTCGGAGGTCAATGGCATTGTCTTTTTCTGTGATGCTGTCATTCATTGAATTCTCAAACGAACATTCCAATTCCGACTTGTCAAAGATTTCGGTATCTCCTTCAGCTTGGATAGGTACCGTAGAAAGAAATACTTCATTGTCCTGTTTAGCGATAGAAAAACTTATGGGTTTCTCCCTGTGGTTTCGTTCCAAGTTAATAGCTACACGATTCACTTCGCATGTCAGACCAGTGTGACTAACGCGGCGTCGTTTCGAAGAAAGTTGATCTTCGTCTTCCTCCTCTGATGGACTTTGTTGTTTGTTAGGACTGTCAACCTCAGCGTCTTTCAAGGTGTCTCTCCACGTCTTCATATCTCTTTTTCTTCCTCTTTTACCTGAGCGTGCGATTATTTGTGTTCTTAGAAATCTTCCGTTTTACATTTGGTCAATCAACTTCACTTGACCTCGTTATCTGATCTCATCTCAGTTCACTACCTCATCTCAGCACGTCTCACCTCATGTAATCTCATCTCACCACCTCATCTCATTTCATCTCACCCCTCATTTCACCTCTCACCTCTTCTCATGTAATCTCATCTCATGTAATCTCATCTCACCGTCTCATGTCATGTAATCTCATCTCACCACCTCACCTCATCTCACCTCACCTCTCATCTCACCTCATGTCACGTCATCTCACCACAGCTCATCTCACCTCACCTCATGTCACGTCGTCTCACCACAGCTCACCTCTCATCTCACCTCACCTTTCGCCGCACCTCGCCTCACTTCATGTCACGTCATCTCATCTCACCTCACCTCTCGCCTCACCTCGCCTCACTTCACCTCATGTCACGTTATCTCACCACACCACACCTCACCTCTCATCTCACTTAACCTTTCCCCTCACCTCTCGTCTCACCTCATATCACGTCATCTCATCACACCTCACCTCTCATCTCATCTCACCTAACCTTTCCCCTCACCTTTCCTCTCACCTCATGTCACGTCATCTCACCTCATGTCACGTCATCTCACCTCTCATCTCATCTCACCTCACCTTTCCTCTCACCTCATGTCACGTCATCTCACCACAGCTCAACTCTCATCTCACCTAACCTTTCCCCTCACCTTTCCTCTCACCTCATGTCACGTCATCTCACCTCATGTCACGTCATCTCACCTCTCATCTCATCTCACCTCACCTTTCCTCTCACCTCATGTCACGTCATCTCACCACAGCTCAACTCTCATCTCACCTCTCACCTCATGTCACGTTATCTCACCACAGCTCACCTCTCACCTCACCTTTCCTCTCACCTCATGTCACCTCTCATCTCACCTCACTTCATCTCATCTCATGTCATGTCATCTCACCACACATCACCTCTCATCTCACCTCACCTTTCTTCTCACCTCATGTCACGTCATCTCACCACAGCTCAACTCTCATCTCACGTCATCTCACCACAGCTCACCTCTCATCTCACCTCACCTCACCTCTCACCTCATGTCACGTTATCTCACCACAGCTCACCTCTCATCTCACTTTATCTCATCTCACCTCATGTCATGTCATGTCATGTAATGTCATGTCATGTCATGTAATGTCATGTCATGTCACCACACCTCTCATGTCACGTCATCTCACCACAGCTCGCCTCTCCTCATCTCACCTCACTTCATCTCATCTCATGTCAAGTCATCTCACCACACATCACCTCTCATCTCACCTCACCTTTCCTCTCGCCTCACCTCATGTCACGTCATCTCATCTCACCACACCTCACCTCTCACCTCACCTTTCTTCTAACCTCATCTCCCGTGACCTCATCTTATCTCACCTCACCCTCACGTCACCCCTCACCTCATCTCACCGCATCTTACCCCACACCTCACCTCTGGGATACCTTGCTTTACCTGATTTCTCGTGAGCTGCATCTGCATTCAACGGCGTTGACAGCAAAGACCTGTCGTGGCGTCCACATTCTGGCGTTTGTCCAATGCTCGCACTCCCTAGACCTAACGATCGTCTTCTGTGCTTCAATATACTGTTCGGAGATGTGAATTGATACGTTGCTTCCATCGGCTCTGTCCGCTCTTCCGACATAATCCGAGATAACGAGCGAGCCTTCGGCTTCGAGGAATTAGGTACCGACTACGGATTTGAAAAGAAAAGAGTGAATGTTAACTATACGCGGGAGTTGGGGGTTAGGATGGAACTTTAGGAGGGGGTTAGGATTAGGATTAAGATTAGTGTTAGCATCTCACTAGTCATCAGAAGGTTACAGGTTGTACACATATGTAACCTTCACTCATCATCTTAGTCCATGTAGCTCAATAGTTAGAGCATCTCACTAGTCATCAGAAGGTTACAGGTTGTACACATATGTAACCTTCAATCATCATCTTAGTCCATGTAGCTCAATAGTTAGAGCATATAGTTAGAGCATCTTACCAGTCATCAGAAGGTTACAGGTTGTACACATATGTAACCTTCACTCATCATCTTAAACCATGTAGCTCAATAGTTAGAGCATCTCACTGGTCATCAGAAGGTTACAGGTCGTACACATATGTAACCTTCTCTCATCATCTTAGTCCATGTAGCTCAATAGTTAGAGCATCTTACCAGTCATCAGAAGGTTACAGGTTGTACACATATGTAACCTTCACTCATCATCTTAAACCATGTAGCTCAATAGTTAGAGCATCTCACTAGTCATCAGAAGGTTACAGGTTGAACACATATGTAACCTTCACTCATCATCTTAAACCATGTAGCTCAATAGTTAGAGCATCTCACTAGTCATCAGAAGGTTACAGGTCGTACACATATGTAACCTTCACTCATCATCTTAGTTCATGTAGCTCAATAGTTAGAACATCTCACTAGTCATCAGAAGGTTACAGGTTGTACACATATGTAATCTTCACTTATCTTAGTCCATGTAGCTCAATAGTTAGAGCATCTCACTAGTCATCAGAAGGTTACAGGTTGAACACATATGTAACCTTCACTCATCATCTTAAACCATGTAGCTCAATAGTTAGAGCATCTCACTAGTCATCAGAAGGTTACAGGTCGTACACATATGTAACCTTCACTCATCATCTTAGTTCATGTAGGCATCAAAATGCGTCAAAATGCGTTTATAATTCAATAGTGCAACCTATCTTTGATTACACCGATGCCGTATGGTCCGAACTGTCTGCTGGGTGTTGTCAAAATCTCCAAAAACTACAAAACCGTGCAGCACGTATAATACTACAACGAAATAGCTCAAGAAATACGTTTCATATTTTAAATTGGGTGGATTTATCGACTCGGAGACAAATTCATAAATGTGTTTTGGTATTCAAGTGCCTGAATAATTTAGTCCCAGTATACTTAAGTGAATATTTTACAAGGAACTCCAATATTCATTCGTATAATACCAGAAGGAAACACGACCTGCATCTACCAAAACCAAAACTTAATCTAGGCAAGAAGACCTTTAGATATTCTGGATCACTGCTTTATAACACTCTTCCAACTAAAATAAAAAATGCAGTGTCCTTATCTAATTTTAAGAATCTTATTCAAAGACATAGTTTTTAGTTTGGTGTTTTAGTTTTTAATGTTTAACCAATATATAATTTGTAACAGTTAGGTTTTTATATGTAAATATTATACTACTTATTTGGTTGAACTAACTTTTATAACTTTTATAATTGTAATTATACTTAATTATTTATATGCAGGGCCCCTATGGATACCAGTCATAGTGCTGAATGGGCTACCCTGCTAAAATAAAGTTTATTTATTCATTCATTCATTCAATAGTTAGAACATCTCACTAGTCATCAGAAGGTTACAGGTTGTACACATATGTAATCTTCACTTATCTTAGTCCATGTAGCTCAATAGTTAGAGCATCTCACTAGTCATCAGAAGGTTACAGGTTGAACACATATGTAACCTTCACTCATCATCTTAAACCATGTAGCTCAATAGTTAGAGCATCTCACTAGTCATCAGAAGGTTACAGGTTGTACACATATGTAATCTTCACTCATCTTAGTCCATGTAGCTCAATAGTTAGAGCATCTCACTAGTCATCAGAAGGTTACAGGTTGTACACATATGTAACCTTCACTCATCATCTTAGTTCATGTAGCTCAATAGTTAGAGCATCTCATTAGTCATCAGAAGGTTACAGGTTGTACACATATGTAACCTTCACTCATCATCTTAGTCCATGTAGCTCAATAGTTAGAACATCTCACTAGTCATCAGAAGGTTACAGGTTGTACACATATGTAACCTTCACTCATCATCTTAGTCTATGTAGCTCAATAGTTAGAGCATCTCACTAGTCATCAGAAGGTTACAACTTGCATAATTGATTCCCTCAAAGACCAGTTAATTTATCTGTTTCCCCGAATATTCCGTTAGTGCAGTGGATCTTTGCACGAGTGAGATCTTTTCCAGTATTGTTTCTAGTATGCAGCGAGTATTTTGTGAAAAAAGGTTTTATAAAAAAGGAAGCAAACTTACGAAAGTAAAATCTGTTGTTAGGGAAGCAATTTGGCCTGGAGTTCGCCAGTAGCTCGAGGAGGCCAAGGGCCATTTACACGACGGTGTGTTCATCACATCGATAATTGAAGGTTCTAAGTTAGAAAGAAATACATTAAACAAAGACATGGAATGCAGCTGCTTCGCAAGAGTATCGGTATGAGATATCAGTGTAATTTAGACATAGTTTGACGCTACTCTGGCTTTAAAAATGTTTTTGAACGTAACTTTAAAAGACGATCGTCAAGCTCGTATCCTCAGAAAAATGATTCTGAGTCCCATACAGGAATCGAACCTGTAACCTTCTGATTGCCGGTGAGACGCTCTAACCATTGAGCTAACGAGACTCAGATGGAGAGCGAAGGTTACAATGATGTACTGGTTCGATTGATATATGTATACTGCCTATGGGGCAATCACTATATTAACGTATCCAAGCATTACTGACACATAGTAAATGCCCCATAGGCAGTACATATATCAATTGAACCTACTGGTTCATTGTAACCTTCGCTCTTCATCTGAGTCTCGTTAGCTCAATGGTTAGAGCGTCTCACCGGCAATCAGAAGGTTACAGGTTCGATTCCTGTACGGGACTCAGAATCATTTTTCTGAGGATATGAGCTTGACGATTGTCCACATATCGTCTGTCTACTCCGAGCTCTCCCACATTCACTATTTTTCGTATGACATGTTGCCACCGCCCTCAAAGTCAAACGTAACGCCTGCCACGCAGGCTACGTTTGCAAGCGCCGTGTTATCACATGCGCTCAGTAACGTGTTAACAATCCCACATCCAGTGGGCTGGTACGAGGGCAATCTATTTGCTCGTCAATGACTTGTATTTGCTCGTATAGGCACTAGAAGTACATATGGCACCAGCTGACCAGCGGGAGAGGGACTTTCCAGAAAACAGGGATTTGACAACTTCCAGGGATTATTATAGGGAAGGCAGGCAGCTGAAAGCCTGACACCTTTATCAATGATGAAAAGGGCCCAGTCTACTGGGGCAAAAACCAGAAATTTTGCTTCACTACTGAGGCAAGCAAAGGGCCTATACTGGGGTAAATGCCCCAGTAGTTATAACGTTACAAATCTCACTTCTATTTCTTTCAACATCAAGTTTAGAAAGACCGAAGTCGGTGAGTTTAATTCGGCCTTCGTTGGACACCAACATGTTGTCTGGTTTCAAGTCTCTGAAAGATAATCAATATCATCAATAGGTAAGTTGTCAATGAAGTAACATTTTTTAAATTAGTGTTTTTGATTACGCCAGATTTTTAGGACCATGAACACCTGATGTAAAAGTAAGAAAACTCTTCAATGTTAGTAACCTGTGAATGATCTTGTGACTATGCAAATATTCCAGAGCGAGCACCACCTGAAAATGTGAGCAGAACATGCTTTTAATTATTTAGAATACGTAATGCATGACTTTGTAATTATTATTTTATCATTAATTTGCTTTGTGCGTCCATTTCGTCGTCGGATGTGTTCGTGCGTGCGTTCGTCCCCTCCCTTCCTTCCTCCCTTCTTCCCTTCCTCCTTCCTTCCTTCCTGCCTGCCTGCCTTCCTTCCTTCCTTCCTTCCTTCCTTCCTTCCTTCCTTCCTTCCTTCCTTCCTTCCTTCCTTCCTTCCTTCCTTCCTTCCTTCCTTCCTTCCTTCCTTCCTTCCTTCCTTCCTTCCTTCCTTCCTTCCTTCCTTCCTTCCTTCCTTCCTTCCTTCCTTCCTTCCTTCCTTCCTTCCTTCCTTCCTTCCTTCATTCCTTCCTTCCTTCATTCCTTCATTCCTTCATTCCTTCATTCCTTCATTCCTTCCTTCATTCCTTCCTTCATTCCAACTATAACAAACGCAAATGAGAAAATCATCACTATCAAAATGGCGTTTACCTGCGCGATATAAATTTTCGACATATGCTCATCAAAGTAACCTAAATTGTGTAGCAATGATTTCACATCACCACCAATCAAATACTCCATTACCTGAAATAATGAAATGTACGCATTCAGTATAGAAGACATAAAGATATATGTGCATAAAATTGTACGAGCATATTTTACATTTTAGCTCACTTTTTAAAACTTTTTACTCTCCAATTCTAACTCCAACTCCATCTCGTCTCCATCTCTATCAATTCTAACTGTAACCCTTACTCTAACTCCAACTCTATCAACTCCAACTCTATCAACTCTAACTCCAACTCTAACTAACTCCAACTCTAACTAACTCCAACTCTAACTAACTCTAACTCTAAGTCTCTAACCCTAACTCTAACTCTAACTCTAACTCTAACTAACTCCAACTCTAACTAACTCCAACTCTAACTAACTCCAACTCTAACTAACTCCAACTCTAACTAACTCTAACTCTAAGTCTCTAACCCTAACTCTAACTCTAACTCTAACTAACCCTAACTCTAACTCTAACTCTAACTAACTCCAACTCTAACTAACTCCAACTCTAACTAACTCTAACTCTAAGTCTCTAACCCTAACTCTAACTCTAACTCTAACTCTAACTAACTCCAACTCTAACTAACTCCAACTCTAACTAACTCTAACTCTAAGTCTCTAACCCTAACTCTAACTCTAACTCTAACTCTAACTCTAACTCTAATTCTAATTCTAACTCCAACTCTAACTCTAACTCTAACTCCAACTCTAACTCTAACTAACTCCAACTCTAACTAACTCCAACTCTAACTAACTCTAACTCCAACTCTAACTAACTCTAACTCTAAGTCTCTAACCCTAACCCTAACTCTAACTCTAATTCTAACTCTAACTCTAACTCTAATTCTAACTCTAACTCTAACTCCAACTCCAACTCCAACTCCAACTCCAACTCTAACTCTAACTCTAACTCTAACTAACTCCAACTCTAACTAACTCCAACTCTAACTAACTCCAACTCTAACTCTAACTCTAACTCTAATTCTAACTAACTCCAACTCTAACTAACTCCAACTCTAACTAACTCCAACTCTAACTAACTCCAACTCTAACTCTAATTCTAACTAACTCCAACTCTAACTCTAACTCTAACTCTAACTCTAACTCTAACTCCAACTCTAACTAACTCTAACTCTAAGTCTCTAACCCTAACTCTAACTCTAACTCTAACTCTAACTCTAACTCTAACTCCAACTCCAACTCTAACTAACTCCAACTCTAACTCTAATTCTAACTAACTCCAACTCTAACTAACTCCAACTCTAACTAACTCCAACTCTAACTAACTCTAACTCTAAGTCTCTAACCCTAACTCTAACTCTAACTCTAACTCTAACTCCAACTCTAACTCTAACTCTAACTAACTCCAACTCTAACTAACTCTAACTCCAACTCTAACTAACTCTAACTCTAAGTCTCTAACCCTAACTCTAACTCTAACTCTAACTCCAACTCTAACTAACTCCAACTCTAACTCTAACTCCAACTCTAACAAACTCCAACTCTAACTCTAACTCTAATTCTAACTCTAACTAACTCCAACTCTAACTCTAACTCTAATTCTAACTAACTCCAACTCTAACTAACTCCAACTCTAACTAACTCCAACTCTAACTCTAACTCTAATTCTAACTAACTCCAACTCTAACTAACTCCAACTCTAACTAACTCCAACTCTAACTCTAATTCTAACTAACTCCAACTCTAACTAACTCCAACTCTAACTAACTCCAACTCTAACTCTAACTCTAATTCTAACTAACTCCAACTCTAACTCCAACTCCAACTCTAACTAACTCCAACTCTAACTCTAACTCTAATTCTAACTAACTCCAACTCTAACTCTAACTCTAACTCCAACTCTAACTAACTCTAACTCTAACTAACTCGAACTCTAAGTCTCTAACCCTAACTCTAACTCTAACTCTAACTCTAATTCTAACTCCAACTCCAACTAACTCCAACTCTAACTCTAACTCTAATTCTAACTAACTCCAACTCTAACTAACTCCAACTCTAACTAACTCCAACTCCAACTCTAACTAACTCCAACTCTAAGTCTCTAACTCTAACTCTAACTCTAACTCCAACTCTAACTCCAACTCCAACTCTAACTCTAACTCCAACTCTAACTCCAACTCTAACTCTAACTCCAACTCTAACTAACTCCAACTCTAACTAACTCTAACTCTAAGTCTCTAACCCTAACTCTAACTCTAACTCTAACTCTAACTCCAACTCCAACTCCAACTCTAACTCTAACTCTAACTCCAACTCTAACTCTAACTCTAACTCTAACTAACTCCAACTCTAACTAACTCTAACTCCAACTCTAACTAACTTTAACTCTAAGTCTCTAACCCTAACTCTAACTCTAACTCTAACTCTAACTCCAACTCCAACTCTAACTAACTCCAACTCTAACTCTAACTCCAACTCTAACTAACTCCAACTCTAACTCTAATTCTAACTCTAACTAACTCCAACTCTAACTCTAACTCTAATTCTAACTAACTCCAACTCTAACTAACTCCAACTCTAACTAACTCCAACTCTAACTAACTCCAACTCTAACTCTAACTCTAATTCTAACTAACTCCAACTCTAACTAACTCCAACTCTAACTAACTCCAACTCTAACTCTAATTCTAACTAACTCCAACTCTAACTAACTCCAACTCTAACTAACTCCAACTCTAACTCTAACTCTAATTCTAACTAACTCCAACTCTAACTCCAACTCCAACTCTAACTAACTCCAACTCTAACTCTAACTCTAATTCTAACTAACTCCAACTCTAACTCCAACTCTAACTAACTCCAACTCTAACTAACTCCAACTCCAACTCTAACTAACTCTAACTCTAACTCTAACTCCAACTCTAACTAACTCCAACTCTAACTCTAACTCTAACTCCAACTCTAACTCTAACTCCAACTCTAACTCTAACTCTAACTCTAACTCTAACTCTAATTCTAACTCCAACTAACTCCAACTCTAACTCTAACTCTAATTCTAACTAACTCCAACTCTAACTAACTCCAACTCTAACTAACTCCAACTCTAACTAACTCTAACTCTAACTCCAACTCTAACTCCAACTCCAACTCCAACTCCAACTCCAACTCCAACTCTAACTCCAACTCCAACTCCAACTCCAACTCCAACTCCAACTCCAACTCTAACTCCAACTCCAACTCCAACTCCAACTCCAACTCTAACTCTAACTCTAACTCCAACTCCAACTCTAACTCTAACTCTAACTCCAACTCTAACCCTAACCCTAACTCTAACTCCAACCCCAACTCCAACCCTAACTCTAACTCTAACTCTAAGTCTCTTACTCTAGATAAATGAAAAGACCTACCAAAAATATTTGGTCCTTCGATTGAAAAGAGTAAAAAAGATGAACAACATATGGACTCTTTGAAATTGCTAAAGCATCTCTTTCAGCAACAACTAAATTAAGAAATATTGGGAGGTAAGGATGAGGATTTATTTATCACTAGAAAGAGTAGACAAGAGGAATGGGACCCAATGAACAATTTAGCCACTCACAGGCTTAATATACCCAGATGGTCACCCATCCAAGTATTAGGTTTAACCTCGTGTTTGGAACTCATGTGAGTAGAGATATTATAGTTTATCTCTCCCATGCTTCAAGGGTTTTCCTCCCTCAGTAAAATCAACACTTAGATCTTAGCTGTGCTCCGTGGTCAGACATAGGTCATATGGTGGCAGCCTGCAGCGCCTTTGACATGCGTTCGACTTGGCCACGTTCAAACTAAACATTTGTAAAGACACACGTATGTTGTGTCTGATAATAAGACTTTAACTTTAACTTTTAATCCCGCTACAGAAATTATATCAGTGCTCTGGTCAGCAAAATAATAACAATAAAAACTAGAAGGCACTCGGAGACTGCATACCAGGGGGGCCATTGGGGAGTACCCCGAACCGCAATACCGCAAAAAAATTGTCAAATACCGCAATACCGTGTCAAAAACAAACGGAATACCGAAACCACATTCAGAGCCCATTTCTAAACACCAGGTAATTATTTACATTATTGGCAACGCCTTGCATCGACTTATTTTGTTCAGAATTACCTCACGCACCAAGTGACTACGTATTTGGGTGGCGATTGATGGTATATGGAAGGTATGGTGTATGATGGTATAAGGTGGGCGATCATTTTCTGTGTCAGTAGCAGAAACTTGGAACAAACTGCCGTTATCTTTGCGCAAACTTTCATCGCATAAACTTTTTAAATCATCACTTTTTAAATCTGCTATAAACAACATGACTACTTCTTAACCATTGTAGCATACTAGATTTTTAATCATTTATAATGTCTTTATATTTTTATATTATTCCGATAGTTTATTGTGTATTGTTTATATGTATTAATTATCTTATTGTTATTGAGGGCCACAAGTTTATCATCTCTTGATGTAATGTGTTACCCTCCTTAAATAAAGTATTTATCTTATCTTATCTTATCTTATATCACTGCCTGTTCGCTAAATGACCTAAATTTTTTTGTTGCCATTGTTGACTACACGTCTCGATCCATGATCTCTATGTCTCGATCGGCGTCTGCCGAATACCGCATGGTTGGATAAAACCGTAATATCGCACCTCTAGAGTGAAATTACCGAAATACCATACGAAAAATACCCCAAAACCGCAATACCGAAAACCCCAATGTCCCCCCTCATACGAAAAGAAACACAAGCCGCTGCACTATACAGCTACTAGCCGAGAAGAGTCATAATATATTACACACTATGGCTACCATAGCTGAGTTATAATATATCAGTTTGCATGTAATCAATGGTTACTTGGTAAATTTAGCACATATTTAAGGTTGGTCCTGGTGCATGATCATGACCACACTTTTTCATATACAATAAAATATTATTGTTGTTCAATGTAAGATCTACACATCTATAAATTTCTTTTATCTAGAGTGAATAAAATGCTTCATTCCACTCATTTCTACTCAAATATTATGCAAAATTATATGTTGTTCCTTAGGCCATGACTGCACTTTTGTATATTAAACAATGGAACTGACAAGTCCATTGTTTTGTTTGTAAATTCAGCTTGTTTGCAAATATTAAAGATAATGGGATAATGAGCACAAGCAAACATTTTCATTCATTTCTTCTATGCAGAGAAGTTTACAGACTGATTTTTATCAATATTTCATCCAATTTTCGTCCGAAATGAACTGGATTGGTCCTTGGCATTATGACCATCCCTTCTACAAACTTTCATGAAAATCTGTTCATTAATTTTGGAGATATCCTGCTTACAGATAGACAGACAGACAGACAAACAGACAGACAGACAGGCAGGTAGGCAGGCAGGCAGGTAGGCAGGCAGACATACAGACAGACAGACAGACAGAGGTAAAAACATAATAATAACAAAATTAATAATAATATAACATGATTAATTTGAAATGACAATACCACAAAAATACAGTTTAAAGTGCCCATAACCTCAAAATGTTTTATTGTCTTGTTTGGAAGAACTTTTAAAATGATAAAGTAACTTCTTTTGAAGATTTTCGTTTCTTTGCTTTGTTTTTGATATATATCAGTTTGTTTGATATGCAAATGTCTGGAATTTCGTCACACATGCATAATGACTATTGGAGAAATGTGTATACTGTATCTCTTTCATTCTTGAATGAAATCCTTTAAAATCAAGAAGTTTGGTTTTGTGGTAGAAACGCACACACGTGTTATTCACACTTTAGTGTTTTTATTTCATGAACGCAAAGATATATAGCATTCTCTGATAACTCATTATGCATGTGTGACGAAATTCCAGATATTTGCATATCAAACAAACTAATATATCTCAAAAAGAAATCAAAGAAGTGAAAATCTTCAAAAGAAGTTACTTTATCATTTTAAAAGTTCTTCCAAATAAGACAATACAAAATTGTGAGGTTAGGGGCACTTTAACCTCATTTTTCCATAAAGGAAATGTACAAAAGCGGCCTCTCAAAAAATAAAATCCAGACTGAATTTCTCTGGTGGCTGAAGATATAATAAACCACTAACAAACAGAGGTTATTATCTCCAGCCAGGAGAAACTACTACAGCATATTGAAAAAGTACAACACCAAATAAGCTACACTCACTTAATATTAAATAAAAATAATAAATTAATGATGCAAACTTTGAGTTCTTTTCACAAATACAGGCACAATCCATTAATTTGACATCCTTAAATTAATTATTTTACTTCAATGTCAAGTGAATGTAGTTATTTGGTGCTCTGGACTTCTTCGATTCTATGAGAAAAATTGCAACAAAATTGTAATAGCACTTTACAATGATGAATATATTTATTCTTTCCGGTTTCAACATACCTTGATCAATCATATTTTTGTTCACCAAATCATTCTTTTTCATTGTCTTTATGGCATAGAGAATGTCAGACTTGCCATTTTTCTTTGCCAAATATACCTGGCTATAAAGAAAGGATCATAATTACGTATTCAATAATATCAATATATTAATTTATTAATTATGGCATTTTATTTTAGCTAAGTTTGATGTTAAACAAACTAAAACTGCCAATTGTGATATCACTCGACTCTGCTAATAATAAAAAAGTAATTTACTGGCTCATTTGAACAGTTGCACCTTTGGTAACCAGTCTGCTGTCTGATACTACCCAGCCAAGCTATCCTTAGCTAACTGACATGGCACAATGTGCTCTACATAATCCATTTTATACAGTACTGTATATTGCACAACATATATTGTATTAACAAATACTGAGGAAAATGTACAATAATAATAATAATAATAATAATTAATTCTTATATTTTCATATTAATATGATCAAATACGCACACATTATGCTCGCAGGGCAACGTGACCGAGTCGACCCATGTCTGACTACGAAGCATAGTTATTGCTGAGATTTAAGTGCTCATTTTACAGAGGGGAGAAAACCAGGGAGAAAAACCCTTGAAGTGAAGGAGAGAACCAATTACGAGATGAGTCTGAAGCTCAGAGGTCAACACAGGTATACCCAGATGGTCAAGTACTAACCCTGTCCAATCACAGTTGTCCAATAGACTTGACTTCAAACTTCAGTAAGTACCGGTAGTACTTCAAACTAGTATAAGCCTTTGTTCAGATGCTGCACTTCTGATGAGCAAAACATAATTTGAATTTGGGCTGGCCCAAATCAAGAAAATCCTGCCTTTTGGTTCAAACATACAACAGTCGTTGAAAAAAAAGTTTGAAAAAGTTTGGTTTCTGAAGTGTGGATTTAATTTGGAATGGTCTTATAGATGTGATTCCCACCTGTCCAAGCCCTGGGAATGACCAATCAATAATTATTGATTGCTATTGAAAATCAATATCAATCGATAATCACAAAGATTGGGGGTATTGATTGCTTATCAATTTACAATATCAATCAATTCATTGATATTGATTGGTATCGATTTCCAACGATCATCGATTTTATTGATTGCAATGTTTTTCATTTGCATTTCAACAGTCTGTGTAATATATTCGCTAAATTGTAGAATACCTGTCCACTTTCGCTATTTGTATCTGTTGACAGTTAGATACAATTGCTTCGATCTATTTTAAAACCCCATAACTATCAACAAGTACACACAATATAAACCTTCGACATTATATTTAAAGAGATTTTAGAGCAACCTGTGGTTTGTATTTCTGCCGTTATTAAACGCGGTTTTAAAAGGTATTCTGGATAACGATCCAAACATCTTACCCAAATGCGCCTCGACTGATCGGCTTAATTACCTCGAAATCGTCGATTTTTGGCTGCTAAAAGAGAGAAAACAATCTGTATATGTTCATGGTACTCGCCATCGGCTTCGCTTCATCGAAGTCAACAGACAAAAAAACAACAGCCGACACACAGATAAACCCCGGAATTTTCTCGATTTTTACTACCGACCTTAACTCGTATTTCTGCAGTCATATTTAATCGCTTGTAGCTAAGTCATCGTCATTTCAATGCTGTACTTTCTCCTTGTTTTTGTTGCCATTTTCATTGAATAGTTGTTCGTGATTTTATGCACAAAACAAATTTCGCGGCTCTGTGGTGTTATACCGCTGGATATGTCTTGCGGGCATTGAACGACAAAAAATGCGGAAAGTTTCCCGCCATTTTTGAATTCAGACGAAAAATGCTATAAAACGTTTTTCAAAAGTTTAAAAATGTAAAATTCTCATCTTTTAAGACAAGATTCGTGTATTTCTCGTGGTCCAATTGCTTTTTCTCGCACAATTCAGTCACATTAACATCTGAGATTTTTTTATTCGGTGCTTAGTGTTAAAAAACTCGCGCTAAAAATAACGGGAATATTTTTGCGAATATTTTTTGCGCATTGAAGCGTGACCCGTATTGTTGTTTGAAAACAAACCAAGCGAAGAAAGATTTTAGCCTTTATACTCAACATCTCTTTCTTTAGCTATGGGAAAGGACTCTCCTTCAGAGGCTGGAAAAGGTTCTGCTTCAAGTAAGAGCAGGCAAAGCAAAGTCCCAACGAAGTCCCAAGTCGACGAAAACACTGAGTGTTACAAAGACGAAGCTTCTTCAACGTCGACGAACGCAAATATATCAGAGCTGAATGGCAATAAGAACAACCGTTATGCTATTTATATTTCTATGTTCGTCGGTGCTTTAGCAATATTCTGGCCTCTTTCTCAATATTGCGGCGTAGACTCTTTTAAATGTGTACATAATTTCTTCATTGTTCAAAGAAAAACCGACCCAGTTCAGCTCGAAGCAGGTGTCCCAGACGCGAATATTTGGATAGTGGATAGGCGTGCTAGTTTGAGTTTGGACGAATTTATCGAGAAGTACGACGGGAAAAGGTAATTAATACTCAAAAAGTGTAAGCATCAATAACCATAATTATATATTAATGATAAACTGAATATTCGAGAGGAATTATAATATCGTACCGTGTTTGCCGTTTGGCGAAATATTTATATATTTCGCCAAGCAACATGAAAACATTTCTCAATTTTGATTGGCTGAGAGTAGTGCAGTTTCACGGAAATACAATGCAGAAAAATGGAAATAGTTTGGAAAAGCATTGGAACACTTTCTTTGTGAGTGGTCGTTGAGTGTTTGATTGAATATATTATTTTATAACTCCCAAACATTCGTGCAAAAATTTTCATGTGTAGGATTTTTCAAACGGGGGTTGTTTTACCTCTCATGAAATTATTTCATGATGGGGGGAGTCAGGGGAGCAACAGCAAGACATGGTACACACTGAAAGTCTGAAAACGCTTTTAATTTGAATTGCTTGTTTTAATTGTATGTTACGATGACATGCTCTATTACGAAAGCCTTCTACAGTTCTCGCATTCAAGATTGGCAACGTTCAGACCACGGGGGTGTTTAAGAGCTTTCTTATTTCCATGATATTCCACAACAACTGAACAACTTGTCCTCCAGAAAGAGGTCAATGGTCATGGGTACTCTCGTCTCCATTCACATGATGATGACCGGGTCTGTTTGTTATTTCTGATTGATAATGTATCGACGGGATATCCAATATCCACGGGATACCAACGTTTTGTTTTGGGTACTAACTTCTGTTTTACTTGTATCCCGATGGGATACCACAAAATTTCAAAAATCGGGATACCGGTAGTGGTAAATGCCTCCGGTGTCTCCCGATAGCTTTGTTAGCGCAAGTTGCATCTTGGAAATTGAGGGAAGACCTTAGGTATGAGTACTGGGTATGAGGTTGTTGCCTACTGTATATCAGTAAACAAATCAGGTGATAGCTTCACTGATGGAAGTGGTACAGTAATATTGTATTAAACATCATATTTGATCTTGAAATAAGCTTAGATGGTGACCGGGCTAGATATGATGTACAGTCACACAGACAAATAGTGGGTGGGATACTGAAAATCATGGTAACTAGTATGCAGAAGTGGGATATTGGATTCCCAGGAGGGATACTAAAACTTTGAACCCTGGTATCCCAGTGGGATACTGAAAAAAAATTAAATTTCAGACCCTGGGTCTTTATGGCAATATTATCGTACCCACGGCCTTTCAGTACAGACCTAGTGGCTTTCAAGGACTGAGTGAGGAACAAATCAGATATATTTTACATAAAAGCTGCGTTAAGACTGCTCAAAATGAGCCAAGTCATTTATAATAATTAATAATTTTTTGAAAAGAACTCAAATTGTGCTTGTGCTTTGGGTTCACACAATTTTAATACTCTTTTGAAAAACATACTTGTGTGTACTAAGCCCAATTTCATGCAATTGTTTGTTTGTGAGCAATTGCTACATGCAAATATTATCTATTTCACTGCATGTGCAGTTGCATGTGCAGTGACAACTATATAGACTGGAAAAAAATGGTCATTGTACACATGAGCAAGTAAAACTGGCAAGGAACAAGTCAAGGAAAAATTGGGTGTGTATATAGCAGGGTTCAAATTAATGGTGTGCAATAAGTTAATTAGTTAATAGTCCTATTTCCTGGAGGTGGAAAAATTGTATGTATTTCCTGCAGCCTGTATTGCCTGTAGCCATGCAATTTCTATCTAGATTAAAATTGTAAAGAAAAGTGATCATCAATTGACAAATTGCACTTGCAGCTAAAGAAAGGAATTGAGTCCAGACTGTGATTGGTCAAGATTGCCATTGGATCTGATCGGAAGATTGCACCAGGGGGAGAGGGTTAGAAACACACTTTAGGTGGGGGGGGTTAGGGTTAGGATGACACTTTAGGCAGGGGTTAGGGTTAGAATTTAAGGGTTGCATTAGGGTGTCTATTTTGCGAAGACTATCATCCGATAAGGATTTCGATCTCGCCTTTTAAAAATAATTGGTCTTAAAAATAATCTTTGGTCTTAAAAATAATCGAGGAGAAAGTGCTGCCTTTGCAATAATATCAGCAAATGGTAAGACTTTCGGGTCTTCTCGGATAACGACCTTAAATCGTAGGCGTTCGGAACCCCTATCAATTGGGCTTCTAGCCTGTTGGGGTATTCAGTTCACCAAAGAGTGATAAATCTAATAAACTAAACTAAACAATCATATCCAATGGTAATCTTGACCAGTTTTGACTCTCATTGCTCTTGGTTAAGCCAAACAAGAGGTTATGACATTTCATAGAATTTGACATGGTCAAATTGAAACTACTAATAACTGGGAGGCTAATCATCCTATACTCGCAGCCAGTGGTTGAATTACGAAGGGCACAGATTGAACATGGCAGAGTCAAAGGTATATTAAAGGTGCAATATCACACAGCCACCATACAACCCATATCTGATCACAGAGCACACCTAAGATCTAAATGTTGATTTTATGGAGGGGGGGGGGGGACCAGATAACCTGGAGAAAAACCCTTGAAGCATGGGAGAGACTACTGGTAACTACAACGATAACTTCTCGCATGAGTTTCAAGCTTGAGAATCAACACAAGGTTATTCGCAGATGATCACCCATCCACCGCGTTTGACCGGGCTTGACTTCAGACCTCAGCAGTGAGTGTCAGCATCCTAACAGCACATGTCACCCACCAGGGGCGTAGGAACGGATTTAAAGCTGTGGGGTTGAAGTCGACAAGCAGGTAATCAGTGACCACATTTTTAGGGGGTCGGGGGTCCTCCGGAAAATTTTGAAATCTAGAAGCTCTGAAAGACAATTTGCAGCAATTTGAGCAAACTTTATCATCTAATTCTACAGCGATCATAGTTCAAATGAATCCAAGCTTGCCTGCTGCCTTTTACCAAGTGCAACCATTTTTTGTTCCTAGTACTGACAAGAAGTACAGACAGGCTACACTTGTTTGTATAAAATCACGTGTAGATATTTGGGGTGGGGGGGGGGGGGGGGGGGGGGGGGGGGGAGGGGGGGGGGGTGGGGGGGGGGGGCGGGGGGGGGGGGGGGGGGGGGGGGGGGGGGGGGGGGGCTCAGCTCTCCCATTTAAAAGTTGTGGGGGATGGCTGAAGCCCCATGCTTCCCATACTAGCACATTCGTTGAGTTTAATATAACTAAGTGATGAGCAGTCAAATTTGAGCTAGAAGCTCTCTTATATTTTCATCAAAGTTTAAACCTGTTCAAAGTTAATTACAGTACACTTGTTAATTATAGTACACTTGCACAAGAGTTGATGAAAGTAATTGCCAGGCAAACAACAACAAAAATTGCTGCAACTCTCATCGATTCTCATCCTCGGTTGGATTAGGCTCAATAGCTAAACTGGTAGTTGCTTGAATGTGGCACCCACTTTGAACAAATTAACACACTCTATCAACAAATTAACACTTCCAATGTTATCCACTCAGTGACAGGAAAAAAATAATGTTTTTGAATTCCAAGATTGGAATTGAACCCATGTACTAAAGTTTATAACAATTCTTGCTAATTTTATGTGATTACCAGACCAGTACTGATTACTGATGCATTGGCTGGTTGGCAAGCAAACAAATGGAGTAAAGATTTCTTTGTTACAAATTATGGAGATCAACAAGTTCATATGAAAGCAGTCCATGTATGTGATTCTTCTCATATGTCTTCCCTCATCATTTTGCCTCCCTTTTTCTTGTCTTTCTTTTTTCTCCCTGTCTTGTTTTCTTTTTCTTTTTTTCCCACCTTCTCTATCCTCTTCCTCAATTTTGTCATTTCCCCCCTTTTCCTCCTCATCCTCCCTCACATCCTTCCTGACCTCTTTCTTCCTCTCTTTCTCCTCCATCTCCTCCTTTTTCATTGTCTTCTATCTCTTTCTCCTCCCCCTCTTTTTCTCCCTCTATTTCTCCTCTTTTTCCTCTATCCCATCTCCTCCTTTTCTTTGTATTCTATCTCTTTATCCTCCTCTTTCTCCCTCTCTTTCTCCCTCTTTCTCCTCTTTCTTCCTCTCTTTCTCCTCCCTGACTCCTTTTTCATTGTCTTCTATCTCTTTTTCCTCCTCTCTCTTTCTCTCTTCATTTCCCTCTCTATTTCTTTTCTTTCTTCCTCTCTTTCTCCTGCCTGACTCCTCATTTTCCCTTGTCTTCTATCTCTTTTTCCTCCTCCCTCTCTGTCTCTATTCCCCTCTCTCTCTTTCTCCTCTTTCCTCCCTCTCTTTTTTCCTTGTCTTCTCTCTTTCTCCTCCTCCCTCTCACTTTCCCCATCTTTCTCCTCCTTCCCACTCATCTTCTTTCACTCATCTCAATTTTCTCCCTTAGCTTCCCCTTCTCCTTATTCACAATGTCTTCTCCCTTCTTCCTCCTATTCTCCCTCTGCTTCTCTTTCTCTTCCCTCCCCTCTGCTTCTCTTTCCCAGCCAAAACCTGGTGTTGTATTTCACTGTTACATATTAATCACTGATTACTGTCTCAGACATTAACTGGTGATTTTTGTACCTTCAATATTAGGGTTCTCTGAAGCAAGCTGAAAGTTTGGCACTACCTGTTTATCTATTTGCCAAACATTCTTCACATGGCTCTCCATCAACATGGACGTACCTTGAAGATGAACTATTTATTCAACTTCATCCAGAACTAAGGGCACATCTTGGAGAACCTGTGAGTAATTCCTTGCAATTTTCTGTGTCATGGTCAATTAAAACCCTGAAATATAGATTTAATCCCCAACCATATTGTACCGTATTGTAGTTACTGGAAGGAAGCCCATCTAATAAAAAGCAACTCTAATAAATACCCTCTCTCTATAAGTGTCCTCTCTCTCTAATAAGTGTCCTCTCTCTCTAATAAATGCCCTCTCTCTAATAAGTGTGCTCTCTCTAATAAGTGCCTTCTCTCTAATAATTGTCCTCTCTCTAATAAGTGTCCTCTCTCTAATAAGTGCTCTCTCTCTAATAAGTGCGTTCTCTTATAAGTGCCTTCTCTCTAATAAGTGCCTTCTCTCTAATAAGTGCCCTCTCTCTAATAAGCGTCCTCTCTCTAATAAGTGTCCTCTCTCTAATAAGTGCCTTCTCTCTAATAAGTGTCCTCTCTCTAATAAGTGCCTTCTCTCTAATAAGTGTCCTCTCTCTAATAAGTGTCCTCTCTCTAATAAGTGCCTTCTCTCTAATAAGTGCCTTCTCTCTAATAAGTGCCCTCTCTCTAATAAGTGCCCTCTCTCTAATAAGTGCCCTCTCTCTAATAAGTGCCTTCTCTGTAATAAGTGCTCTCTCTAATAAACCCCTCTTTAATAAACCCCTCTCTAATAAACTGTTCTCTCTAATACAAGCCCCTCTCTCTAATAAGCCCCTCTCTCTAAGAGAGAAAGGTGGCTTTCTCTAATAAATCCCCTCTCTCTAATAACCCCTTCTCACCGATAAATCCCTTCTCTCTAATAAGCCACTCTCTCTAATAACCCCTTCTCACTGATAAATCCCTTCTTTCTAATAAGCCCCTCTCACTGATAAATCTCCTCTCTCTAATATGCCCCTCTCACTGATAAATCCCCTCTCTCTAATAAATCACCTCTCTAATAAATCACCTCTCTAATAAGCCCCCTCTCTAATAATCCCCTCTCTCTAATAAGCCCCTCTCTCTAATAAGCCCCTCTCTAATTGCACCTCTCTAATAAATCACCTCTCTAATAAATCACCTCTCTAATAAATCACCTCTCTAATAAATCACCTCTCTAATAAATCACCTCTCTAATAAGCCCCCTCTCTAATAAATCCCCTCTCTAATAATCCTCTCTCTCTAATAAGCTCCTCTCTAATAGCACCTCTCTAGTAAACCCTTCTCTCTGATAAACCCTTCTCTCTAATAAATACCCTCTCTAATAATCCCCTCTCTCTAATAAGCCCCTCTCTAATAGCACCTCTCTAATAAACCCTTCTCTCTAATAAGCCCCCTCTCTAATAAATCCCCTCTCTAATAAACCCTTCTCTCTAATAAGTCCCCTCTCTCTAATAATCCCCTCTCTCTAATAAGCCCCTCTCTAATAGCACCTCTCTAATAAACCCTTCTCTCTAATAAGTCCCCTCTCTAATAAGTCCCCTCTCTCTAATAATCCCCTCTCTCTAATAAGCCCCTCTCTAATAGCACCTCTCTAATAAACCCTTCTCTCTAATAAGTCCCCTCTCTCTAATAATCCCCTCTCTCTAATAAGCCCCTCTCTAATAGCACCTCTCTAATAAACCCTTCTCTCTAATAAGTCCCCTCTCTAATAGCACCTCTCCAATAAACCCTTGTCTCTAATAAGTCCCCTCTCTAATAAATCCCCTCTCTAATAAACCCTTCTCTCTAATAAGTCCCCTCTCTAATAAATCCCCTCTCTAATAAACCCTTCTCTCTGATAAGTCCCCTCTCTAATAAATCCCCTCTCTAATAAACCCTTCTCTCTAATAATCCCCTCTCTCTAATAAGAGCCCTCTCTCTAATAAGTCCCCTCTCTAATAAATCCCCTCTCTAATAAACCCTTCTCTCTGATAAGTCCCCTCTCTAATAAACCCCTCTCTAATAAACCCCTCTAATAAACCCCTCTCTAATAAATCCCCTCTCTAATAAACCCTTCTCTCTAATAAGTCCCCTCTCTCTAATAAACCCTCTCTCTAATAAGCCCCTCTCTAATAGCACCTCTCTAATAAATCCCCTCTCTAATAAGTCCTCTCTCTAATAAATCCCCTCTCTAATAAATCCTTCTCTCTAATAAGTCCTCTCTCTAATAAATCCCCTCTCTAATAAGTCCCCTCTCTAATAAGTCCCCTCTCTAATAAATCCTTCTCTCTAATAAGTCCTCTCTAATAAATCCTTCTCTCTGATAAGTCCCCTCTCTAATAAACCCTTCTCTCTAATAAGTCCTCTCTCTAATAAGTCCTCTCTCTAATAAACCCTTCTCTCTGATAAGTCCCCTCTCTAATAAACCCTTCTCTCTAATAAATCCCCTGTCTAATAAATCCCCTCTCTAATAAACCCTTCTCTCTAATAAGTCCTCTCTCTAATAAGTCCAATCTCTAATAAACCCTTCTCTCTGATAAGTCCCCTCTCTAATAAATCCCCTCTCTAATAAACCCTTCTCTCTAATAAGTCCTCTCTCTAATAAGTCCAATCTCTAATAAACCCTTCTCTCTGATAAGTCCCCTCTCTAATAAATCCCCTCTCTAATAAGTCCCCTCTCTCTAATAATCCCCTCTCTCTAATAAGCCCCTCTCTAATAGCACCTCTCTAATAAACCCTTCTCTCTAATAAGTCCCCTCTCTAATAGCACCTCTCCAATAAACCCTTCTCTCTAATAAGTCCCCTCTCTAATAAATCCCCTCTCTAATAAACCCTTCTCTCTAATAAGTCCCCTCTCTAATAAATCCCCTCTCTAATAAATCCCCTCTCTAATAAACCCTTCTCTCTGATAAGTCCCCTCTCTAATAAATCCCCTCTCTAATAAACCCTTCTCTCTAATAATCCCGTCTCTCTAATAAGAGCCCTCTCTCTAATAAGTCCCCTCTCTAATAAATCCCCTCTCTAATACACCCTTCTCTCTGATAAGTCCCCTCTCTAATAAACCCCTCTCTAATAAACCCCTCTAATAAACCCCTCTCTAATAAATCCCCTCTCTAATAAACCCTTCTCTCTAATAAGTCCCCTCTCTCTAATAAACCCTCTCTCTAATAAGCCCCTCTCTAATAGCACCTCTCTAATAAGTCCTCTCTCTAATAAATCCCCTCTCTAATAAATCCTTCTCTCTAATAAGTCCTCTCTCTAATAAATCCCCTCTCTAATAAGTCCCCTCTCTAATAAATCCTTCTCTCTAATAAGTCCTCTCTCTAATAAATCCTTCTCTCTGATAAGTCCCCTCTCTAATAAACCCTTCTCTCTAATAAGTCCTCTCTCTAATAAGTCCTCTCTCTAATAAACCCTTCTCTCTGATAAGTCCCCTCTCTAATAAACCCTTCTCTCTAATAAATCCCCTGTCTAATAAAGCCCCTCTCTAATAAACCCTTCTCTCTAATAAACCCTTCTCTCTAATAAGTCCTCTCTCTAATAAACCCTTCTCTCTGATAAGTCCCCTCTCTAATAAATCCCCTCTCTAATAAACCCTTCTCTCTAATAAGTCCTCTCTCTAATAAATCCCCTCTCTATAAAACCATTCTCTCTGATAAGTCCTCTCTCTAATAAATCCCCTCTCTAATAAACCCTTCTCTCTGATAAGTCCTCTCTCTAATAAATCCCCTCTCTAATAAACCCTTCTCTCTAATAAGTCCTCTCTCTAATAAATCCCCTCTCTAATAAACCCTTCTCTCTAATAAGTCCTCTCTCTAATAAATCCCCTCTCTAATAAACCCTTCTCTCTGATAAGTCCTCTCTCTAATAAGTCCCCTCTCTAATAAACCCTTCTCTCTAATAATCCCCTCTCTCTAATAAACCTCTCTCTAATAAACCCTCTCTCTAATAAGCCACTCTTTCTCTAATAAACCCTATAACTTCAATCTAATTTTAATTGCTGCCGTAGGCAGCACACTAATCTTGACATGGCTCGTACCCAGACCTCTTTACCGAGCTATGTATAGTCAACGAGATCTCGATCTGTAAACATTTTGGTGTCGGTCGGATGTTCAGTTTTATGACGTTTTGTGACGTATTCAAGTTGCTATCTATACATACTCCAGACCACAGAATAGCTCCAGACGTTATTCGTATTCACGGAACTTGTCAACGCCACCACGAACATGGTATTTTCTGAACTCGCAAAGCAATGTGAACGAAGTTTTCGAACGATCTCTTCTGCCTTTGTTGCTGTCGCGAATTTCAATTAATTTCAGTGAGGAGATATTCTGTTGTCGAGGTAAGACGACTAAGATAGTTCTCTGTACTTTTGTATTTTAAACGGCAATATGGCTGAGTAGGTAGAAATTTACAAGATGTCATCTGCAATTTCTTTCCAGATAAACTATCATCAATTATCAAATTGTTTTGTTTGTGAATACGGTTTACTTTCTATTTAGGTGTAGGCATTGTGTTCACGCTGTTCAGTATCTGGGATGCAACATCGATCTTAAATATATACCACATCAGAAGAAGACATGGTCTTCTTTATTGTTGAATATGGCAAATAATTCAATATCATATATGTAGATATAAACAAGATAACAGATATTGAGCATGCAGAAGAATGCACATCCGTGTCCACATCAGAAACAAATTCTGATTAACTTAATTTGTCAACTGGTATTACCTGTACATGTACGTCAACTGTTTTGTGTTCATGTTGAACTGCATTTTTATGCAAGCCTTGTACAGAGAACTATGTTATACAACTGTTTTATGGAACTGTTCAAGTTACATCTGTTATATAATATTATACATGTTCATGAACTATTATATTGTGAATAAATGTTGAGAACGGTGCAACAAGGGAGGGGGCAGATTTGAGGCATCAAATGTGCCAGGGGCCCCCGCACATGCTTCATCTGCCCATGGCTGTGTGTAATGAATGTCTTACCCAAGATAGATGTTTAACCCCAGAGTACCTTTGGTCCAGCAAGCTCATTGTGAGCTCCATATATACGTAGAGCTTGCTGCTACAAGGCTATATTACCTCCGCTGCCACTTTGACTTCAATAAGCCCACCACTTATTTTTCTAATTTTGCACAATATCACGACTGCCTTAATGGACCATTGATTTCAAGGCAGCACTTCCCTTGCGATAGAAACTTCTAGTTTATACATGTTTTTTCTCTGTACTAGATCTACCTTAAAGAAGACTTTTTTCAGTTATTTCCAGCAGAAGTGAGGCCATGGAATGCAATGTTGTTGTGGGGCACGGCTTATTCACGTTCCTTTTTACACATAGGTTTGTCTTCTCTTCTCTTACATTTACTACTTACTTGCTTGCTTACTTACTTATTTAATACTTACTTACTTGCTTGCTTGTTTGCTTGTTTGCTTGCTTCCTTGCTTGCTTGCTTCCTTCCTTGCTTGCTTGCTTCCTTCCTTGCTTGCTTGCTTGCTTCCTTGTTTGCTTGTTTGCTTGCTTGCTTCCTTCCTTGTTTGCTTGCTTGCTTGCTTCCTTCCTTCCTTGCTTGCTTGCTTGCTTGCTTGCTTCCTTCCTTGTTTGCTTGCTTGCTTGCTTCCTTGCTTGCTTGCTTGCTTGCTTGCTTGCTTCCTTCCTTCCTTGCTTCCTTGCTTGCTTCCTTCCTTGCTTGCTTCCTTGCTTGCTTCCTTCCTTGTTTGCTTGCTTGCTTCCTTGTTTGTTTGCTTCCTTCCTTCCTTGCTTGCTTGCTTCCTTCCTTCCTTGCTTGCTTCCTTCCTTGCTTGCTTACTTACTTATTTAATACTTACGTGCTTACGTGCTTATAATCTCGTATAAAAACAGTTTGAAAAGGCGACTTCACATGATCGCAATTGCTTGAAATTTGGCAAGTTAAGTAAGAACACCACGCGCTTTACAAATATGTAAAAATTCGGGATGCCAAAAATTTGATCACAAGGGCCCATTAAAGTTAAAAATAAAAAATTTAAAAGAAGTCCTATAGTAATACTTTCGAATTACATGTGCTTAGAAAATTGTGAGTGCATGGTAAAAATATTGAGCGGCAGAGACCCCAAGAAACCACTAGCGATCCGGGCCATGCTCCCCGAAAATTTTTACCAAAATCTAATTTCTAAAATGGCATTTCATGCCATTTACTGTACTGTACGGCATTGAAAAATTTTCCGGGCAGAATTCTTAACATTTTATTTAGTGCCTGCTGGCAGCGTGTACTACCGGGCGCGCCCGCCCGGCGCCACCCAGCATGAGCACATTCCGGATGGTCAATACCGTAGAATCTCGAAAGTAGCCGGGGAAGGGAGGGAGTGGAGAGGGGGGAAAGAACGCCTGCACGAAAGACCCATGTTTTTGGATTTCCGCCCACATGAAAAACTGTCAAAAACAACCAATCAGCGACTAGCGGGGTTTCCGCAATGATTAAAACATTTCACTTCGGGCCGAATCGTGAAACATCCATGTCTGAAACTCCGTAAAAAGCTTGACTGCATCTGGTGGAAACAATATTTATTTTGAAAATTTATTCAAGCAATCGATCGTGTAAACATGGAAGCACAGAGTTGATTCTGGCTGAGGCTTGTGAATCAATTGGCTTTGCATTACTACGCAGTTTACTAATTTTCTCCGAGCGGGTTTGTAGGTCTTGCGGCAGGAAAAATAAGAAATGCTTTTGAACTTTATAACTTTATTAAATCAGTATTAACACATGCGAAAGAAGGAGCAATGTTCCACCAACCGACCGTAACTCCAGAAATATGGGATTTGGCTAAGAAATGTCATAGGCAAGACAACGTAGAAACCATCACTTATATATACGTTCAGCCGTAAGTTTCTTTATTCTGAAACGTCGAAGGAATTCTCCGTAGGCCCAGAGAGCATTGTTGAAACACCTGAAGACAAGGACAAGGTAGAAATCACAATAATAGCTGCTTCCCCTGCCGACTGATAATCACGCGCTCGCACGAACGTCTGGTAAATCTACCAAATCCATAATCAAACTCTTGCCAAATCCCGTTGGTAATACCATAAAAACATCTTTTCCTGCCAGCAGCTCCCTCGTAGCAACTTTTTGTTCCTGTTTTAATTTAAAGCTACGACCAGCAACGAACTCGTCGGTTAAAGCTTTCGAAAGAAAATAATCTACCAACACGGTTTTTCTAAAGTCGCCATTTTTAAATGTTTATTTCCTGACAGGAAACCCTGAATACTAATGAGTTGAGTTAGCCAATCAGCATTTAGCGTCCTCTGGTGGACGTAGAAATCCAAAAACATGCGTCTTTCGTGCAGGCGTTTCATCTGCACTCATCCCAGTTCCCGGGCCCCTCCCCCAATCCCTAAACGTACGCCTGCTTCGCAGGCTAATATTACTATTTTATACATGCTTTAATCCATGCAACTCAAAATACATTGTTAAACAGATGTTACAACTTATTTATACAATAGTTATAGACATAGGAAGCGGCTACTTTCGGGGGCGGTTAGTTTAAGAGGGGCGGCTACTTTCGGGGCGGCGGTTACTTTAAGAGGGGCGGCTACTTTTTTTTTGGGGGGGGCGGTTACTTTAAGAGGGACGGCTACTTTCGGTTTTTCATAGTAATTGTTTAAAAAAGCGGCTACTTTCGAGGGGGGTGACTACTTTCGAGATTCTATGGTAGTTTATTAAGTTTGTATTAACTTAGTATTTTCCTTGTGTATAAATAAATAACTATATTCTTCCTTGATTTTATCTGTTCTACAGACCCTTACAACTGGACTGGCACTAATGCAGTCATCTCAGGAAAGAAACTGTGGAAGGTTGGCCAATATTTTCATAAATACTCTTCTAGAAATTGTAGTGGAGTGTCCTTTTAATGTAGAACTAATGTAATATTAAGTGAACAGAGTCTAATTGTATTGACATTGTGCCGCGTGTTTATGTTAAATGTAGAGATTATGGTTTGAGTATTGTTTCTTGTGTATCGTCGTCTTTTTAGCTTTACCCTCCTGGCCAAGATGATTATCTTTACGTGATGAAAAACAGAAAGTCAGAGTTCCCGTTAAATTGCTTCAAGTACAACAGGTTAGAAAATTTGTTCGGTTGTGTGTGTCTGCGTTTGCATTGGTGTTAGTGTTGGTGTTGATGTTAGAGTTGGCGTTAGTTAGGGTGTGCGTTAGTGTTAGGGTTGGTGTTAGCGTTAGTGTTAGGGTTGGCGTTAGTGTTAGGGTTGGCGTTAGTGTTAGCGTTGGCGTTAGTGTTAGGGTTGGCGTTAGTGTTAGCGTTAGGGTTGGCGTTAGTGTTAGTGTTAGGGTTGGCGTTAGCATGGCGTTAGTGTTAGCGTTAGGGTTGGCGTTAGTGTTAGTGTTAGTGTTAGGGTTAGGGTTGGCGTTAGGGTTAGGGTTGGCGTTAGTATTAGGGTTGGCGTTAGTATTAGGGTTGGCGTTAGTATTAGGGTTGGCGTTAGTGTTAGGGTTGGCGTTAGTGTTAGCGTTGGCGTTAGTGTTAGGGTTGGCGTTAGTGTTAGCGTTAGGGTTGGCGTTAGTGTTAGGGTTGGCGTTAGGGTTAGGGTTGGCGTTAGTATTAGGGTTGGCGTTAGTATTAGGGTTGGCGTTAGTGTTAGGGTTGGCGTTAGGGTTAGGGTTGGCGTTAGTGTTAGCGTTAGTATTAGGGTTGGCGTTAGTGTTAGGGTTGCCGTTAGTATTAGGGTTGGGTTGGCGTTAGTGTTTGGGTTGGTGTTAGTGTTTGGGTTGGTGTTAGTGTTTGGGTTGGCGTTAGTGTTTGGGTTGGTGTTAGGGTTGGCGTTAGTGTTAGTGTTTGGGTTGGTGTTTGGGTTGGTGTTAGTGTTTGGGTTGGTAGTGTTTGGGTTGGTGTTAGGGTTGGCGTTAGTGTTAGTGTTTGGGTTGGTGTTAGTGTTTGGGTTGGTGTTAGTGTTTGGGTTGGTGTTAGTGTTTGGGTTGGTGTTAGTGTTTGGGTTGGCGTTAGTGTTTGGGTTGGCGTTAGTGTTTGGGTTGGTATTAGTGTTACGGTTGGCATTAGTGTTATGTTTGGCGTTAGTGTTGGTGTTAGAGTTGGCGTTAGTGAACGGTTTGTGATTATCACGAAACCAAAGACGCCATTGTATTCTACAAATTAATATTATTTTATATGCATGCAAATTAGCCTTTCTGGCCTCGTTACAAAGCAAAGATTCTTTGGAATTACAGACAAACGAACTAGGTCAGAAAGGCTAATTTAAATGAATATAAAATATATTCATTTAATCATTTTTATGCCAAAACATTTTTTTATTAATTGTCTATATATCACTTGACCTTCCTCTATTTTATCAATTACCCCATGTAGCCCTATTGATGCATTTAATCCAGACTTAAAGACCTACCCAGATTTTGCCAAAGCTCGGGCCATTTCATTTGAACAGAGACCTGGGGAACTTCTGATAATACCACCAGGGTGGTTCCACCAAGTACGTTTAGTTTGAACTTTTTTTATTTTACGTCAAATTTCAGTGTAGTTGTTACTTCTATGATGTTGTGTATGGTGGAGGCTATTTCAGATACGGTAGAGCACCAAACCCAACCCCAAACACAAAAAAGATCCTAACCCTAACCCCCCGCCTAATGGTGTTGTGTATTTACTTGAAGATTCTTTTTATCCACAGGCATTCAATGAACGTGAAACCATTGCTGTCAGTAGTCAAGTTATGAACTCACAGAATTTTCAGTAAGCTCTATCTTAAAGTGCCCCTAACCTCAAAATTGTTTATGGTCTTATTTGGAAGAACTTTTAAAATGATAAAGTAACTTCTTTTGAAGATTTTCACTTCTTCGCTTTCTTTTTGAGATATATCAGTTTGTTTGATATGCAAATATCTGGAATTTCGTTACACATGCATAATGAGTTATCAGAGAATGTTATATATCTTTGCGTTCATGAAATAAAAACACTAAAGTGTGAATTACACGTGTAATTTACACGTGTGTGCGTTTCTCCCACCAAACTTCTTGATTTTAAAGGATTTCGTTCGAGAATGAAAGAGATATACACATTTCTCCAATAAGTCATTATGCATGTGTGACGAAATTCCAGACATTTGCATATCAAACAAACTGATATATCTCAAAAAGAAAGCAAAGAAACGAAAATCTTCAAAAGAAGTTACTTTATCATTTTAAAAGTTCTTCCAAACAAGACAATAAAACATTTTGAGGTTATGGGCACTTTAATTAAATCTTTGAGAGCTTGCATGGTGATGAACATTGTTTAGAATTTTTATATGTTATAGAGTTAGATGACCTGTGTTTGTGCAAGGTTAAAGTGCCTATAACGAATATTAAGTTTGCTTTATTTGAGGGACATCTTTTGAGGTTTTTCGTTTCCTTGCTTCGTTCTTGAGATATTTTAGTTTGTATAATATGCAAATGACAATCATGGTGTGACGTACACATGTATAATCACTTATCGGAGAAGGTTATTTATCTTTGCTAATATAAAACCAAATTTAATTTGAATGAAGCATTGTGTGAATATTTCCAAAAACATGGAACTTGTAGAATTTCAAGTGATTTTGTGTAATAACAAAGATATATGACCTTCTCCGATAAGTCATGCATGTGTACGTCACACCATTGTCATTTGCATATAATACAAACTGAAATATCTCAAGAACGAAGAAAGGAAACGGAAAACTACAGAAGATGTTACTCTGTCATTTGAAGTGTTCTTTCAAATAAGGCAAACTTAATGATCGTGTCGTAGGAACTTTAATGGTTAGAGCGCCTCACTGATCATCAGAAGGTTACAGATTGTACACATATGTAGTCTAAGATGATGAGTGAAGGTTACATAATTATGTGTACAACCTGTAACCTGATGATCAGTGAGATGCTCTAACTATTGAGCTACATGGACTAAGATGATGAGTGAAGGTTACATATGTGTACAACCTGTAACCTTCTGATGACTAGTGAGATGCTCTAACTGTTGAGCTACATGGACTAAGATGATGAGTGAAGGTTTCAAGGTTACATATGTGTACAACCTGTAACCTTCTGATGACTAGTGAGATGCTCTAACTATTGAGCTACATGGACTAAGATGATGAGTGAAGGTTACATATGTGTACAACCTGTAGCTCGATATAGTTAGAGCATCTCACTAGTCATCAGAAGGTTACAGGTTGTACACATATGTAACCTTCACTCATTATCTTAGTCCATGTAGCTCAATAGTTAGAGCATCTCACTAGTCATCAGAAGGTTACAGGTTGTACACATATGTAACCTTCACTCATTATCTTAGTCCATGTAGCTCAATAGTTAGAGCATCTCACTAGTCATCAGAAGGTTACAGGTTGTACACATATGTAATCTTTCATCATTTTCTTTCTTTCATGGTACAGTATTATCTTGGAAGAGATCTTCAAAGCAGGCAACATTGACCGAGACAGACTTCCAAGCGGTTTTTATGAACTCCCAGCTGTTGATCAGGTAATTAGTAAAAATACAGCAGGGGGCGTTAGGGGGATTTGGGTTCGAAAACTCGTTAGGCGGGGGGTTAGGATCTTTGTTGTTTTGAGGTTGCTAACAATCCTTATTGGGTACAATGCTAAAATAATGCCAATAATTTATTGGGTACAAGCTAAGGAACGGCTGTATTATCGTATGCGATCCGAGATCGATAATCTATTCCAATCCGATCCGAAATAATCCAATTCCGAACCTTTCTTCTTGCGTCTGATACAGAGTACAAACTACAGACTAAATTACAAAATGTGCGAGGCGTCTGGTTCGGTCATTAATGTCAATGCCATTGTGAAAGGATAAAGTTCTAATCCCCTAATGAGAATTGAAAAATGTTACAAGATGGATGTTGTAGCCTGCGTGCACGTTAAGAAAGTTGAAGAATCATATACAGTAGAAAATAATTTACACTTTAAAATACACTTAAATAATTTACACTTTCACAATTCACGGACCGCAATTCAGAGACTGTAAAACGGTAATTTAACAGTACTTTCAGGCCAGGAGCTACGGGTGTGTGTGGGTAAATACGTACCTAAAATGAACAGGTTTTGTGATTGGCTATATGGAACAAAAGTGATAGGGTTAGGACATTGGTTTCTTTGTGGTTGATTCTATTGTTTTATTGTTTGAATCAACCAATCACAAAACTTGATAGTATAGGTAGGTGATGACCCGTGTGTGTGTGTGTGTGCGTGTGTGTGTGAGGGGACAGTCGAAAAAAACTTTTTACGAGTTTGAGTCGGCAGAAGTTATATCGTAGTCGGCAGAAGTTATATTTTAGACGTGTTCGATTTAACACGGACAAGTAGAATCATTAACTTTTACCACTTTAAATTAATTTCAAACTACCAAATTTAAGACTCACAACTCTAATGTTGATGTTATTAATGTTTTGTTTATATGTAAATGTAATCAACGAGAGAACACCAAAGACATAAATTTATTAAAATGTCGTCATCTCTTCATTCCTTATCGAGAGTGCGTTATTAACGTAGGACTAACTAACCATTTCACCAGCTGATCAGGGCCATTTTTTATAGGCACCCAACGGAAAGACAATATTTTGACAAGCTTCGATAGGATGTAGTCGGTACAAGCTCGTGCTATAAAATTTTCTGAGTTTTCTCTATAGTTTTCTCTATTATGTAATTAAATACCGTAAACCTTCGAATATAAGCCCCGGGCTTATATTAGTTCGTAAGCACTTTTTGGTGGGCTTATACATGGGGGGGGGGGGGGGCTTATATACGGACAAGATTTTGTGTTAGTAATAACATTTATTGACTTTATTTCAATATAACACAAGGTTAACATATAAACAAGCATAAGATACTATTGAGTTAGATATCGTCATAGTCCTCATCAGTGGCAGTGCCGCTGGTATCGCCCTCTCTGTCTGTTACGATAGCATACGTCGTTGTCTTCTTCCTCACTCGAAGTTTGAAGATGAAATTCTTCTTCTGGTAATGGCATGATGTAACCTTGTTCTCGTGTAGTTTTTCTTGTCCATGTATAAGCCCATGGGTTTATATACGGGTGGGCTTATATTCGGAATGGTGAGAGTGTTAGTAAATTGGTGGGCTTATACATGGGGGGGGGGGGGGGGGGCTTATATTCGGAGGTTTACGGTATTTCATAATAGAGACCTTTAGATTTGAGGACGAATACGAGTTTACCATTGCGCATGGTTCTTTTCCATTGTTGTTTCTCCACTGCGCAGAAAAGTTTGTCTTCGTACTCGTACTCAATCTAAAGGTCGCTAATACCATTTGGAAGCTACCGTTACGTGTGAGGTAGCCTCCTGTTTGGAGCGCGGAGATGCCTGCGAAGGAGGCTACGTGTGAGGAGTTTTAATGT
This sequence comes from Chrysogorgia sp. JL179-B06, assembly GCA_035772405.1. Classification (NCBI taxonomy): domain Eukaryota; kingdom Metazoa; phylum Cnidaria; class Anthozoa; order Scleralcyonacea; family Chrysogorgiidae; genus Chrysogorgia; species Chrysogorgia sp. JL179-B06. The sequence continues at coordinate 919,329 of JAYKKM010000213.1, read as the reverse complement.
GGCTGTACGCACGTCACGTGCGAGTTTATAAACAATTCTTGGTTTCCACTTGAGGCTCATCACAAACCTGTCCTAGAACCTGTCAAGACATGAATAGACCGATTGCAAATATGGCGGCGATGTCATGAAAACGAGGCTTTTCGGTGGTTACCCTTGCTGGGCCCGAATAATGTTAGTTGATTGGATCACAATTGTTGGACCAAATACAACAGCCAATCAATCAACGTGATTCGGGTCCTAGCAACGGTAACCACCGAAAAGCCTCGTTTTCGTGACAGCGCCGCCATATTTGCAATCGGTCTATTAAACTATTGTTCAAGTGTGATTTTCCAGTTAAACTTGCACATTGCAGATTGCAGAAAATTGAATCGCACACAAAGACATTTCGATAATAACACTGTAATCCGACTCCCGAATGACTTCGATCCGAAATGGTTATTTATTGCTCCGAATCCAATCAGATTAGGATCTCAAATGGGCAGCCTAAAACTTCATTCTCGTTTCTTATTGGTCAATATACTCCAGTGAATTCTCAATGTCCGGCAGGCGCGACGTCATTTCCGTCGAATACTGTGAATTATTATATGGCACAAGCTACTTCCGGTGAAATTGCGTGCTCAATATTACAAAATAAAAAATGGCTTGTAGTAGATTTGTTTGTACATTTTTAGTAAGACTATAGTATTTTGAACAATGTATAATAAAACAATTCGGTCTGGATAATTCTGATATCTTGCTCAGCATCATCTAATAATTGTATATATTATTATCCAACTGTGTTTCTACGAGTTCAGATAACGCAATAGACTATAGCTCTTTTTTCCTTTCGTGAGACACGCTTTCATTGGTTAATACATGGTCACATGACATGTAACGGGCGTCCGCGCGACATCGGAAAATTTGGTCCTGGTAACTAGATACTCAGCATTTGAATTAATATTGAAATTGAAACCGTCACATGATTGCGAATGCAAAAATCAGTAAAACGATTCAAAGGTTTTTTTCCAAAAAGAGACATAGTTTTTTGAGGAAATAGAAATACGAATCCGAATATGTATTTTGACTCGCTTATTCCAAATCCGTTTTCAGAATTGAAAACGGTTATATATTGATCGAGATAACGTTCAAAATAATATACGACGAAGTGACCAGCTTATAGCCGACTAATTTCTAAGTACATAAACCGTTTTTACGAAGGGTATTCACGTTGTCGTAATATAGTAGACACGTATGTTATGTATTTTGACTCGCTAATTCCAAATCTGTTTTCAGAATTGAAAACGGTTAAATATTGATCGAGATAAGTACGTTCAATATAATATACGACGAAGTGACCGGCTTATAGCCGACTAATTTCTCGTAATATAATAGACACGTATGTTATGTAGGTTGACTCGCTAATTCCAAATCTGTTTTCAGAGTTTAAATCGGTTAAATATTGGCCGAGATAACGTTCAAACATTTCTTCGACGAAATTGTGAATTTTTGCAAAACACAAATACACGGCCGCCACGGCGTGCGAGGTCTGGGCACCATGGATGGGGAAATTCCCGTAGGGGGGCGAGGGGATTATTGCGGATTCGTATTTCTAGTTTAGGGTTAGGATAAAAGTTATTTCGGGTTAGCCAATCAGGTGGCTTCCCATGGAAAGTGATCCCCCAAAAAATTTCTGCATGCGCACGTGATGAGCTCGTGACCTGTGATGCAATGTTTTTTCACTGGGAAATTCCCAACCTTTCGCTTCCCAATCCGCTGCGCCTTAACAAATGTTTATTTTTTCTGCTGTTCTTTTATAATACATTTTTTACTATATAACAAATCACTTAATGACTGGTCACTGGGGAAAGCAGTGGGATTTTTGTTTACTATCCCTGCGATATTTAGACAGTTGGGTTATAACCTGTTTGAAACCGGGTTTTTTCCCGCTCTTTTCTTCTGTGATGATTTTGATAGCTTTTGAGGCTTTGCTTGGTGAAATTGGGCAGAGAAAGTAAGTTTTATATAGAGTTGGATAATAAATAACCTATTCTACATTTTAGTGTACAATACGGCTGTATATTTTACTCATTATTTGTATCTTGAACTCGCCTTACGGCCACCGGCTCGTCAAAATACGGCAAGACCTCCACTAAAGTTTTCTGTTTGTATGTTAGTACCGTATGCTTTTCCGCTCCAGAAAGCTCCTTTACTTGTTTCGCTGAGAACTAGAAGCTACCCTATTCAGAGGAAACTCACTTGGTTCATCTTCTCTGTCGCCTAACTTCTGTGTATTATTATTTTTCCAGGTGTTATATGTGATGAGGTCTTTACCGCCAAAAGTCATACAAAGGGGAAAGGAAGTGACCAATGATATTCTCAAACAGATGGGATACCCTACGAAGTAGACTATGGGCAACACAGTAGGTTATTGTTTATCAGTTTTAGTGTTCTATAGTTTAGCGTAAGCGTAGTGGCGAGGACTTAATTTAGACTTATTTTAAAGCAGGTAGTGCCGAGTGGCGAGCGTAGTGTTAGGCTCCAAACGAGAAAGGTAGTGAAAATATGCCAAGCTTTAGAGGAATGAAACACTGACGTTGCGAAGTCACTTACAGGGATATGGCAATATAAATTAACTTTGTCTCATTTGAAAGAACTCGTGAAATGGTATAAGAAGACCTTTTACAATTTTTCTGTATCTTTCTTGGTTTTGAAATATTTCAGATAATTATGACAAATTAACTAGGAAATTGGTGACGTCACAAGCAGGGTAAACCTGATGAAACTACTCCATAGGTGACCGAATTTCCACGGAAGGCTTTTTAAAATGTTGTGGGCCAATTGAAAATGGAATTAGTGCAACATAATCGAGTTTCTGGCTCATAATGTCGTAAGGTTGGCAAGATAAAATTTCACTTTACCCTACTTATGACGTCACATGCATATCGAAAATAATTCCAAGATGGCGGACAGCACGCTGTCTTTCGTCAAATTATTTCGAAAACCAAAAAAGATAAGGGGAAATTGTAAAAGGTCTTGTTATACCATTTTACGAGTTCTTTCAAATGAAACAAAGTTAATTTATATTGCCATATCCCTTTGAAGGGAAAATAAATAATATTCAAATCAAAGACCCTCTCGAGTCGTTGCTTGTTGACAAGTTCAGCCGTCAGTTAAAGTCGACTGCACAGCCCATGAGGGCCAGGGGCTTGAAATTGACAGGCCATCTTTGGCTTTACTTTTTGAGGCCCTTTTGACCACTGTACCACTGTCGGTTTTATAGCTACCACGCCAATTAGATGGAAGGTAGTTATAGTACGTATTCCACATTAAGAACATTGTCCTAGACTTAGATATTTTCTAGATCTAAACTGTTCATGAAACTTAATCCATGAAACTCAATAATTCATGTTATACACAACCCTATCTAGACTGGGCTTTCTTTTGGTCTTCTGGGATGGGAGGGGGGGGGGGGGGGGGGGGGGGGGGGGGGGTAGGAATCTGCCCGCGGGCAATATCTCCAAAACTATGCCAATGAAATTTTTACAGGTTGATGGCATTGTAACACTGAATATACGTTACATTTTTGTTGTCATGGCAACAAATTGTGACGTCATTATGACGTCATCGGTAAAAAATTCGGATTTGAAGCAGTTCAAAAAAAGGTTTTTCTCAGGATTATTTTTTACTGTTCTGTTAACGCGCATAAGTTATTTTATTAATAAATAGATTTATCTTAATCGATATGTTCTTATTTTTATTGTTTCTATTATAATGACATTTTTTTGTCGAAATTTCGTCTTAGTAGGTGCTCAGGAATACTCTGTGACTTTTTTTATACATAATATTTTTTCAGCCCATACTACCAATGCATAACTAGGAAAAGTCGTGAAATTTTAGATTCATAGCCGTGTCCATTATTGAGATTCAGCATTTAAATTCAGTGCAGGCAGATTCCACCTCCCGCAGTCTAGATAGGGTCCAATTTTGAGAAGAGTTACAAAAGAGCTTCGGGACGATTAAGTCTAGACCCTATTGTCTAGACAGAGGGTTCTTTTATATGGGAGCGAAATTATAAGAAGACTAACTTATGATAAATCTTTTAAGCGGTAATTTAAACAATTTTATGTATGATGTTTTTGACTGATTTTTAGAGTTTAATATTTCATATATAGTATATTTAAATATTTTATACAGGACAACCATTGATATAACAGCAATTTGTAATTGTTGAAGTTTTTATCCTATTTTTAAATATTTGTAAATAAATAGATATCTAGCTTAACCCCAAATAAGCCCTAAACCTAAACCCCAATTGAGTGTCCCATTTCCCAACATAGTTGTCCATGATGCGCAAAATGTGTAAAATTTAGGGCAATGTTCTGGGCAATGTATTTACTCGTCCTTATATGACCTAATATGGAATACGTACTATAAATACAGATGGATTGGATTGGAACACAACCTCGTAGCCAAGCTAAAGAGCCTGGGTATGAAGTTGCAGGGAACATGCATGCTCATATATATTTCCTCTAATAAACGCCCCCGGCGTTTATTAAATTTTGAAACAATTTGATGCGGCGTTTATTAGAGGGAGGCGTTTATTAAACAATATGTTATTGACTGAGTGCGAGGTCCAGTACTTTTTTCGTTTTTACTTTTATTATTATTTTACTTTATTTAACGTTAACAATGGTTAGTTTAAAATTCGACAATGACGCCAGTCAATGTCTGAGGAAGAAGAAATTAAAAAGATTCCTTGTTTGGTTCCATTGTTGTCACATAAAAATAAATAAATCTGTCAATTTTAGCATCCTTTTTCTTGCATTTTCTGTATTTTTCTAATAGACGCCGTTCTGATGTAGAGGGAGGCGTTTATTGGCATTCTTGTATGAAAAGGGTTCTCCCGTTTATTAGAGGGAGGCGTTTATTTGAGGCTAGGCGTTTATTCGAGGAAATACGGTAATCTATTTAACTATTTTAACTGCAACAACTTTTCAATGCTGTTCCCAGTGTTGGTGCGGTAGCTCAACTGGTAGAGGTGATGGTTTACTGTATTAATCTATCGCTTCATGTTTACTGAGCATTCATTTGTCTTGTTTGTTTGTCCTCAAACATTTTCCCGCCAATACTTGCCTGTCTGTATATGTAAAACCTATCGACTGGCTAGCCAGCCAATCAGCATGCCTGATTTTGTGTACAGACCGCAGCAAACGAGGCCAGCCACCATATAATGAAGTTAAAGGGACATTCCACCCCCCAAAAAGTGTCGCTGAAATGAAAGTTTTTTGTCAACTTACATGAGAATGGGTACAAGTTTTCTTCTAATCTTTTTAGCTTTAGAGAAATTTGGCTTTGTTTCTTGTGTTTTGGTAAATTGAAGGCCAGTATATATTTAATGTGACTTGCAGCTTGGTTATTTCATTATTATACAATTATTGGATGAGGCTGAGCATGATATCAAGAATTATCCAGACCTCGGTCAATGTTATCTGCCGAAGCTGAAGGCGGATAACATTGACCGAGGTCTGGATAATTCTTGATATCATGCGTAAGCCGAATCCAATAATTGTTTTATTATACATTGTTCAAAATAGTCTTACTAAAAATATACAAACAAAGTGATAGACGATACATGGACTGCCGCATAGGCAGTACGTATATCAATCGCACCATTACATCATTGTAACCTTCGCTCTCCATCTGAGTCTTGGTGGCTCAATGGTTAGAGCGTCTCACCGGCAATCAGAAGGTTACAGTTATAATAATTTTTTGAGGATACGAGCTTGACGATCGTCCATGTATCGTCTGTCCACTCCAAGCTCTCCCACATTCACTGCAGCAGTGTATATATATTAACAAATAACTTTCATTTCAGCAACACTTGTTTTTGGGTCCCTTTAATCGATATTTCTAAATCGGTAAGATAATCGTCCAGATTTACATCAACTTTATTGTTTATATTCTCAGTTAAAACAGATTATATCTTAAAGATACTCAATAGACATGAACACTTATACTGTATATATATTTACAATACTTGATAGACAGACGAGACAAGGATGATCATCAAGCTCAAATCCTCAGAAAAATCCTCGACCCTGTAACTTCTGATTGCCAGTGAGATGCTCTAACCATTGAGCTAACTCAGATGGAGAGCGAAGGTTACTACAGGTTGTGATGTACTGCTTACAATTCCCTATTCGGGACTCAGAAGCATTTTCTGAGGATTTCCTTTAAATATTGATAGGTATAGATTTACAAATTGTTAACTTATCTTAATTCGCCGATCAATTTATACTGTTAACACCCCCCGGGCATTTGACACCCTTCCCTATCCCGGGTAGGGAATTTGACACCGAGCCACGATACGTGGGGCATTTAACACCAGACCACGGGATGTCCTCAATCGCACGCGTGCTAAATTCTTACTGGCTTCTGACAAATGAAATGGAGAAGCTGATTGAGCATGAAACAATTTACATTCATCGTTTATTAGGCCAACAAAGTAATATTTAAGTTTATCTAATATGACACTGCACCCTACGTTTGCTTTTAGGGAACTTTAACATTTTCTTTAATATAGCATCAAATGCGTTTATTTTTCACACACATAATTTTTCACACGTTCAAATGCCCTGGGGTATGCCCGGGGGGGGGGGGGGGGGTGTTAACAGTACAAATTGATTGACGCATAAAGTTCATAAACTATATAGATCACCACATGTAACCGTATTTATAAATAGGAAATTAAATGAATCTTGTTCACTTTTTAAATAAAATATAAACTAAAATATTAAAATACTTATTTGCATGTGTACAGTACTTATTTATGTATGTGTAATTGTGTCAATCTAAATTGATCAATATATCCCCCTGTGCACTACAAGGAATCTCACAGACCTGCCATGAGCTGTGCAGTCTTGCAATCGATTATTCGATATTTAAAGTTGATGGACTTAGGTTTGGTAATGAAAACGTTATATCACGGGTGCAGAGGGAGGATGAGCACATCATTTATTCCTGTCAGCGGCAAGCAATGGTCTTCTGGACGATCCTTTTATTAGTATTAATGTTAGTAATAGGATTTTTACTTAGCTTTGCTGTATCACGGGGGTTAGGTTAGGATATAAGTTGTTTTGGGATTAGCATGTAGTTCTAGACCTTATTCATAAATGGCCGCCAAATTAACATTATTTTATATGCATATAAATTGTCCCTTATGTTCTCGTTTTCATGTACGAAATTGAAAAGGATTCTTACTTTAAAACGAGGTCATAAGGGCCAATTTATATGCATATAAAAGAATATTAAATTGTCGGCCATTTATGAATAAGTTCTATGATGTATATCATAATATAGGCATCTCTCGCGGATACTAAAAAAGATCGTCCAGAAGACGATTGCTTTTTGACCGGGATAAATGGCATGCTCACCCTCCCTCTAATCTTGACCAAGAACAGTCTTTCCCATGACATTTTCAGGAATCTATTTAGTAAATAAGTTTAAAGGACATTGCCAACAAAAGTATGTGGCTTAAATAGCCGGGATATAGCAGTTCGAGGTTGTAAAAATGCACGTAAAGTGTATTAATTACACTGACAAAGTTGCTAACCTGAATCATTGTGCACTATTTTGGCATGTGACGTGAGAGAAAACGAAATTTTTATCCAGCCATCCTTTATAAGCTGAAACTCGATTTTTGTGAATATCTTCCTTTGAAGCTACACCATTTTATAAAGCATTCAGCGGAAACTCGACCACCCACAGGGTTTTGGATATATAGCAAAGTGAAAAGGTGGTATTAAAACTGCCAAGATTTTTGGGAACGAAATACTGACGTTTCAAGCGGAACCCTTCGTCAGAGTCAAGCTGGATTTCGATTAAGCGAATATAGTCGCGCGAATGACTTTTTCCTTTTGTTTTAAGAGCGCTCGTGTGCAACCAAATAGAAAACCACACAATTTGTACAATAGTCAAGAAGTCATCCGTGCGACTATATTCGCTCAATCGAAATCCACCTTAAGTCTTACTCTGATGAAGGGCTCCGCTCGAAACGTCAGTATTTCGTTACTAAAAATCTCGACAGTTAACCTTTTCACTTTGCTATAAACCCAGAGAGTAGGTTCATCCATAGTTCATCAGGTTGTGACGTCACCACCTTCCCAGTTAATTAGGCAAAGTATTACAACATGATGGCGGATGACAGGAATTTCCTTTAGTCAAAATTAGTGCTGTTGTTTTGTAACAAGAGTAGTTTTGTTTACTTGGATTATCTTCTACCTCCTCCGCGTTTGGGCGAGAAGGGCGCGGACGAGAAAGGCGCGGGCGGGAGGGGCGCGGGGTGGGAGAAATAAATTTCTCCCGCCAGCGCCCTTCTCGCCCAAAAACGCCTGTGGAGGAGCTTGCTCGTAAGCCTGCTTGTTTGAAATAAATTGAAATTATTATTTTTGTTGCCATTGTCCTTTAATATTTATAATGTTTGGAACTTTCTGATAAAACGTTCTTAAAGGGATATGGCAATATAAATTAACTTTGTCTCATTTGAAAGAACTCGTGAAATGGTATAACAAGACCTTTTACAATTTTCCCTTATCTTTTTTGGTTTTTGAAATAATTTGACGAAAGACAGCGTGCTGTCCGCCATCTTGGAATTATTTTCGATATGCATGTGACGTCATAAGTAGGGTAAAGTGAAATTTTTATCTTGCCAACCTTACGACATTATGAGCCAGAAACTCGATTATGTTGCACTATTTCCATTTTCGATTGGCCCACAACATTTTAAAAAGCCTTCCGCGGAAATTCGGTCACCTATGGAGTAGTTTCATCAGGTTTACCCTGCTTGTGACGTCACCAATTTCCTAGTTAATTAGGTCAAATATTACAACAAGATGGCGGATTGTAGACTGTCTTTTGTCATAATTATCTGAAATATTTCAAAAACCAAGAAAGATACAGAAAAATTGTAAAAGATCTTCTTATACCATTTTACGAGTTCTTTCAAATGAGACAAAGTTAATTTATATTGCCATATCCCTTTAAACTACGATATTACTGATATAGTTTCTACATGAAGTGAATAGTTGAATGACAAAATCTTCTATTTCAGAATCATTCTCAGGGTAACACGAAAATTTATCGACATGATTAAAGCCTAGTTTCCATATAATCGTAACAGTCGCTGACTGTTCTTTTCTATATGGAAACATCTTGTCGGCGGGGTCACAGTAGTCGGCGTAGTCGGTCACAGTAGTCGGTCACAGTAGTTGGCAACTGATCGCCGACTAGTCCCAGTGTAGCAACGATATGGAAACACAACATTTTGCCTGTCTCCGTCGTCGCCGACAATAAATGTATCCCATAATGCACTTTGCGGCTAATTTCAAAATGGCTTCCCAAGTAACAACACGAGCCGGTAAATAAAAAAAGACCCGAAAGTCGTACCGCTGTACATCAACTTTGAGCCATCGAGCAAACTCTAAAATGGCGGCGTCCAGAAGCATAAAGTACGAGAATGAAAACGTTATTTCTCCAGTACAAATACCGTCAAAATACTTAAAGGCCTTTTATTTAAAAGTAGTTTGTTTATTGACAGCAGTTCCGCTTAATCAATTTTTATCAGAGAATGCCAAAGATTATAAATATATATATAAAAAGCCAAAATATAAAATACATCTTCCATGCGTTATGTTCTCCTGCAGTTCCCGAGGTATTATAGTAGCCGAAATATAGTCTTCAACCACGCAAATCAACCACAGAGAGTGCGCATGATCAGGACTAAATTAATCCCACAAGCGTTATGTCTTTGGTTAACAGTATACTCTCTCATACGATCGAACATGCCTGTATGATGAGAACCCCAACACAACAAAGATCCTAACCCCGCGCCTAATGGGTTTTCTAACCCTAACCCCCCGGAAAAATTTTCCGCATCCCTAACCGCCGGCTATCCATTCCCCTAATTGGCGTGCTAGATTAATAGACTAGTGAGAGATACTAAGCATGTGGGATAATAATTGACTGTTATACACATGCGCGACTCTCACGATCAACACCTGTATGATGATATACATCATACGGATGATATACATCATACGGCCGTGTCTGCTCGTATGATGAATATCATCATAGTAATGTGGTTAATCTATAGGGTCGCCACCTACCTATATGAGCAGGTTTTGTGATTGCTTGATTAAAACAATAGAACAATAGAATCAACCACAAAGAAACCAATGCCTAACCCTAACCACTTTTGTTCCATGTAGCCAATCATAAAACCTGTTCATTTTAGATACGTGTTTACCGAATCTATAGGTTTAAGCAATTCTAGGCGGGGATTATCGTTAGGATTGTACTCTAGACGGGGGGTTAGGGTTAGGACTAAAACTGCGATGTGGGTTAGATTTCATCATAGTCAATAGAGGTATGGTCTGGAAACACGGCCAAAGTCTTTGTTCTATGTTTTTGTTCACGTTTATGCAAATGTGTACACTTTCACACTTGCTGAACACATTGTATTTTCTGTATAATGAAGTAAGCAGCCAATGGCAGCGTTTGGGTTTAGTCACTCAACTGTGCTGTATAAATATTAATGAACGTAAAACAAAAGACTTGTGCACTTTCAGGGCGGGGCTGATTACATGGAGAAATTTCAGCCCGGCTACTGAGGTATGATAAATTACGGAGTATGGAAAATAATTTAAATAGCTTTGTTTTTATGCCAGGTTTGTTACCGCTTGACCGCTTTCGACACCGTGATTTATATTCTCCCTCTTTACCATACCTCAGTAGCCGGACTGAAATTTCTCCATGTAATCAGCAACTTAGACGCTTTGAAGTTCGCCACGTTTCCAGACCATACCTCTATTGACTTCTGCTTTCACATAGACGAGATTGTTTGAACTTATAGATTAACGTAAGACATAACGCTTGTGGGATTAATTTAGTCCTGCTCATGCGCACTATGTGCTATAATACCTCAGTTCCCTCGCATAATTTGTGTTTCTTTAATGTGGTTCCCCTACCGTTAAGTTCCGAATGTTGCATTTGTTTTCCTTGAATTCACTCCGCGGTTCCTCCGGCCTTCTGGGAATCTTTAAAGCCAACTGTTCAAGAACGCATTTTTCTTGGAAATTCTAAAGGAAGCCCACGCTTTAATTCCAAGTCCATCCGACCGCTGCAAAGTTCGAGACGGAAATCCACTGTCCAAAACAATCGCATCATCTGCTGCAACATGACCTTTTCTTTTTACTGTCGTCCAATTTTAGATTCAACACACTGTGTAGTTGCCAGTCCTCTTGTTCTTGCAGCGCTCTGGAATAGAGTATAGTAACAGAGAACGTAAGGTAAGCTGTTTCAAAATTCGGTTGCGGGTACAACACCAAATAACAATCCAATTAATGTAGCTATATATGGAGATCATAAATAAAACTAGAGGGGGCATCCAATCTTCATTTCAGTCAACCATCGCCGCCATCTTGAATTGAACGCCGCCATCTTGAATAAATTGGAGGGCAATTTATATTTATATTTGATATTAAAGCAATCATTTTGATCTTTTACTCAGCACAAAATGGCCCAAGTAACAATAACAACAGGCTTAATCGCCAAATGGAGAAATAGTGAAAAAGAAAGGCGAAAATTGTTTTGGACAGCGAGGTTCGCGAATTGAAATAGAGAGGCAAAAATTGCGATTGGCTAAATACCTGTTTGCAGCATATTCTGTTGAAATTAAAGGGGAGCTGTACCCACGTTTTAAGTAGAATGCCTTTAAGTAGAATGCCTTTTAGTAGAATGCCTTTAAGTAGAATGCCTTTTAGTATAATGTTTTAAATGTTAATATATAGTTTTACGATATCTGCTCTTGTACTTGAGAAATAACGTTTTCATTCTCGTATTTTATGGTTCAAAAAATGAATATGTACATATGCAGACACAACAAAGAACTAAAGAGACGATATACATGGACGATTCTCAGAAAATGTTTTCGTACAGGAATCGAACTGTAACCTTCTGATTGCCAGCAAGACGCTCTAACCATTGAGCTGCCGAGACTTAGATGGAAAGCGAAGGTTACAAAGTACTGATTCGATTGATATATGTACTGCTTATGCGCGCCGACAGTCACTATATATCAGTATTACGTGGGTGTGTTAATATATACACTGCAGTGGTGAATGTGTGAGAGTTGTATATTAACACAAAGAACTAAAGAGGCGGGGAAATTAGACACCAGTGAGCCAGCATTAGAGTGGTCAGCACACTTACCTCGCTAATGTGTCCATGGCTTCGGAAACGTTCTCGCCAGTTTTGGCGCTCGCTTCCTCGTAAAGAATACCGTACTCCTAGAAGAAACAAAGATATATTTAGTGATCACATATATGGCTGAAGATCGCACAAGTAGTTGCACTTACCTTGTTAACAATAATCAATACTGTTACAACAACAGTTGTTGTATTGCTGGCTGAACAGCACAACATTGTTCAAAGTTGGCAGCGCGACATTCTTCACAATTGGCAGCACAACATTGTTCACAGTTGACAGTACAACATTGTTCACAGTTGACAGTACAACATTGTTCACAGTTGACAGCACAACATTGTTAACAGTTGACAGCACAACATTGTTAACAGTTGGCAGCACAACATTGTTCACAGTTGGCAGCACAACATTGTTCACAGTTGACAGTACAACATTGTTCACAGTTGACAGCACAACATTGTTCACAATTAACAGGACAACATTGTTCACAGTTGACAGTACAACATTGTTAACAGTTAACAGGACAACATTGTTCACAGTTGGCAGCACAACATTGTTCACAGTTAACAGGACAACATTGTTCATAGTTAACAGCACAACATTGTTAACAGTTGGCAGCACAACATTGTTCACAGTTGGCAGCACAACATTGTTCACAGTTGGCAGCACAACATTGTTCACAGTTAACAGCACAACATTGTTCACAGTTGGCAGCACAACATTGTTCACAGTTGACAGCACAACATTGTTCACAGTTAACAGCACAACATTGTTCACAGTTGGTAGCACAACATTGTTCACAGTTGACAGCACAACATTGTTCACAGTTGTTAGCACAACATTATTCATAGTTGACAGCACAACATTGTTCACAGTTGACAGCACAACATTGTTCACAGTTGACAGCACAACATTGTTCATAGTTGACAGCACAACATTGTTCATAGTTAACAGCACAACATTGTTCATAGTTAACAGCACAACATTGTTAACAGTTGGCAGCACAACATTGTTCACAGTTGACAGCACAACATAGTTAACAGCACAACATTGTTCACAGTTGACAGCGCAACATTGTTCATAGTTGACAGCGCAACATTGTTCATAGTTGACAGCACAACATTGTTCACAGTTGACAGTACAACATTGTTCACAGTTGACAGCACAACATTGTTCATAGTTGACAGCGCAACATTGTTCATAGTTGACAGCACAACATTGTTCACAGTTAACAGCGCAACATTGTTGACAGTTGACAGCACAACATTGTTCATAGTTGACAGCACAACATTGTTCACAGTTGGCAGCACAACATTGTTCATAGTTGACAGCACAACATTGTTCACAGTTGACAGCGCAACATTGTTGACAGTTGACAGCACAACATTGTTCATAGTTGACAGCACAACATTGTTCACAGTTGGCAGCACAACATTGTTCACAGTTGACAGCACAACATTGTTCACAGTTGACAGCACAACATTGTTCACAGTTGACAGCACAACATTGTTCATAGTTGACAGCACAACATTGTTCATAGTTGACAGCGCAACATTGTTCATAGTTGACAGCACAACATTGTTCATAGTTGACAGCACAACATTGTTCATAGTTGACAGCACAACATTGTTCATAGTTGACAGCACAACATTGTTCATAGTTGACAGCACAACATTGTTCATAGTTGACAGCGCAACATTGTTCATAGTTGACAGCACAACATTGTTCACAGTTAACAGCGCAACATTGTTGACAGTTGACAGCACAACATTGTTCATAGTTGACAGCACAACATTGTTCACAGTTGGCAGCACAACATTGTTCATAGTTGACAGCACAACATTGTTCACAGTTGACAGCGCAACATTGTTGACAGTTGACAGCACAACATTGTTCATTGTTCATAGTTAACAGCACAACATTGTTCATAGTTAACAGCACAACATTGTTAACAGTTGGCAGCACAACATTGTTCACAGTTGACAGCACAACATAGTTAACAGCACAACATTGTTCACAGTTAACAACACAATTATGGAGGATGTTTTATGTAAGCTTCGAAATTACCAACCTCTGTCAGTAACTGTACATCTTCAGACGGTACAACTCGAAATTTCTCATTTTCCCGGCACAGATCCAGTTTGTTCCCTACAAGCATCACCGTACATCCGGGTTCTGCCGCTTCCTGGAATGCACAATAAATTAATAATGGTGAAGAATATGCTAACATGAATTAGTGTTGTCCAACGAGTACGTTGGATGAATTACTGAGAATGCGTTTGTCAGCCTTGAACGAACCCACATCCTTCTAATACAGTGAGATTCTCTAATCATTGAGCTACAACAACAAAGATGATGGGTGAAGCTGACATTTGTGTGCAACCTATAATCTCCTGCCCGTAAATCCTCGTCATACCTCTACACTGACCATCCAGCTTTTGATGTTGATGTAAGAAACCTCAGACGTCAAATCATAGATAAGGACCATACCATCCGCTTTTCTGAAATATTGTTTGGTTATACTGCGAAATCTAGACAAGATGAACATCAGTAATAATGTCATTTAAATTGAACAACTTTGTAGATCAGGCAGTAGAACACTACATATATGTTATTTACCGGCTGGGAGGTCCGTACTGGAAAAATATTTTCCATATTTTCCCGAAGCGAGACCGGTCTCGGGCCGCTTCTGAGACTTCGGGAAAATATTTTTCCAGTACGGACCGACCAAAACGGTAAATAACGTGTTTATTTTTTTCGAGCAAAGTAAAAAAAATTGCAATTTTTTGGCGCGAAAAGTTGCGAGAGGTCCGTACTGGTGTGATACGGACCTCGTACTCAGCCAATAAAAAGGCTCTATTTTAGTTACGGACCTGAGTTACGGACCTCAAAAAAAAATAAACTCATATACTAAACAGTTAATAGACCACTGGACTAGATTCCCAGGGTCGTGTGTTTGATCACTACACTTATATATACTAAACTCATGACCAAGCTCCAGACAACGTCCTCCGTAGTTCAGTTAGTAGAGCACTAGACTAGATTCCCAAGATCGTGAGTTTGATCACTACACTTATATATACTAAACTCATGACCAAGCTCCAGACAACGTCCTCCGTAGTTCAGTTAGTAGAGCACTAGACTAGATTCCCAAGATCGTGAGTTTGATTACTACACTCATATATATACTAAACTCATGACCAAGCTCCAGACAACGTCCTCCGTAGTTCAGTTAGTAGAGCACTAGACTAGATTCCAAAGATCGTGAGTTTGATTACTACACTCAATATATACTAAACTCATGGCCAAGCTCCTGACAACGACCTCCGTAGTTCAGATAGTAGAGCACTTGACTAGATTCCCAGGGTATGTATTCCCAGGGTATGTGATCAGAGTGCCTCTCACGTCAGGTCGTGAATTTGATTACTACACTTATATACTAAACTCACGACCAAGCTCCAGACAACGTCCTCCGTAGTTCAGTTAGTAGACCACTAGACTAGATTCCCAAGGTCGTGAGTTTGATTACTACATTCATATATATATACTAAACTCATGACCAAGCTCCTGACAAGGACCTCCGTAGTTCAGTTAGTAGAACACTTGACTAGATTCCCAAGGTCGTGAGTTTGATTACTACATTCATATATATATATACTAAACTCATGACCAAGCTCCTGACAAGGACCTCCGTAGTTCAGTTGGTAGAGCACTAGACTAGATTCCCAAGATCGTGAGTTTGATTACTACACTCCAGGGCCGGATTAACGTCGCGCGAGGCCCGTGGCAGATTTTCAGCGCGAGGCCCCCGCACCCCCCCCCCCCCCGTTATGAAAACCTAACTAATTGAATTCAAAGACACAAAATTGTTAAATAATCGTTTTCAATTTTATCCGCAAATCATCGCAATTTCGCAGCCAATCTATCTCCACCAGGATTTCTGAATAATTTTCCGTTACGTTAAAACTTGTTTCAAACATCAATGAAACCTTTATATTTTGCTAATTTGGGTGTTTGAACAACCTGAATTAATTGCGACGATTTGTTGGATATAATTGGGTCTTTACAAATACATTTTTATTTACAACGCCTTGTATTCAATTGAATATACTCGTTCGAGTCGCATCAATTATAAACGAGACAATGGCCTGTCTGGCCCTGTCGTTGTGTCAACAAGTATAAACAGGATCATATAACAGCTCAGCGCAACTAGAGCTTACATGCATATTGCATATTTTCCTGGGGCCAAGCCTAGGGGGCGAGGCCCTTAAATGCGCGAGGCTCCTAAATGCGTGAGGCCCCTAAATGCGCGAGGCCCCTAAATTCGCGAGGCCCCTAAATGCGCGAGGCCCCTAAATGCGCGAGGCCCCTAAATTCGCGAGGCCCCTAAATGTGCGAGGCCCCTACATTCGCGAGGCACCTAAAATGGGCGTGTCCCAATAGAAAATGGGCGTGTCCCAATAGAAAATGGGCGTGGCCCAGTAAAGCGCGAGGCCCCCAAAAGCGCGAGGCCCGTGGCGTATGCCGCATCTGCCACGTCGTTAATCCGGCCCTGCTACACTCATATATACTAAACTCATGACCAAGCTCCAGACAACGTCCTCCGTAGTTCAGTTAGTGGAGCACTGGACTAGATTCCCAAGGTCGTGGGTTTGATTACTACACTCATATATACTAAACTCATGCCCAAGCTCGCGGCAACGCCCTCAGTACATCACTGCACGGGTTAGTGACCCTCATATTACCTCTCTTGTCCTGCTGTATCCCAAAGCTGAAGTGCCAATCTTTTCCTGTCAACCTCTAGGGACCTAACTTGAAAGTCGACACCTGAAAGAGCAATAAGAAGAGATCGAGGAGGTCGAAAATGGACAAACGCCAAGGTAAATGTCGGCGCGATTGCCTTAAACATTTCCTAGTGTGTGTGTACTTGCGATGGCGAAAGTCGGTCGCAAGCGACGGTCGCGCAATATCCAACATGTTTTATATTTGTGCGACAAATATCGCTTGCGACAAAAAACGCCTAGTGTGCGCCGGGCTTACGGTCAGGTGACAATGAGTTGCCCAGTTAGTACGTGACCGCGGAAGATGAAAGACACGTTGACGTTGACGTGTATTATGCTGGTGAATGTACAGAGAGACAACGGTGGTAGCGACGACAGGTAAATAATGGTTTCCATTTAAGGGTGGTTAATTCTTCAGTGGCAGGGGAGTAGTTAGGAAGGTCGAGAGTAAGTTTAGCGACATTATAGTGTAAAACTTGAAGGTGGTCGATGAGTGTGGTGCTTGTGCTGGTGGTGTGGGTCCATGAGTGTGGTGGTGGTGTGGGTGGTGGTCCATGAGTGTGGTGGTGTGGGTGGTCGAGTGTGGTTAGTACTTGTTCTGTGATCCAGTCTTTATTGAGAGATAAGTGGTTTTTACTCACCAATGGTTGCCGTGTACGACGGTTTCCAGATGCCGTAACAATAGCGATGGATGAAGCTCGACTTTCCAACACCAGAATCACCAATGAACACCACTTTATACACACGTTGAAGGTTTGAGTTCATCTCGCGGACTAAGGAGGGCTTCTGAAATACATGGAAAAATAAACAGCTCAGGGTGACAGGGCCTGTTCTAAGAAACTTTCAATGCTGCATATTTAACAGAGTTAGGGAACCAAGTTTGGCGGGCGTGTGTACATAGACTTTGGGCATTAGTCTTCGAGCAAACATTACATGTGGCGTAATGTTAAAACTTGAAAACCTTTAATTTGGAAGAATTGAACTTCGAGAGGAGTGCGAAGGGACACTGTACCATTGCACAAGGCAACTTACATGTACTTCCTTCGTCTCGGTGTCAGTTCCGACCGGGGAAGATCGCGGAGACAAAGGACCCTCCGAAGACTGACTCTCGCGTTCATCTTCGTCGGAGATGAGCGACGGATTGGATGGTCCTGTTACATTCACTGAAATTAAAGATACAATAAATATGAATACCAGACAACTTTGTTATATACAATATCCCTGCATGGACATAACTGTACTACAGGCTCCCCTTTGATACCTTAGGTACCCCTATCGACACTAGCCTTAAAAGTAAGCTCCATATAAGGCTGGACATATAACTCCTAGCATTTGCATAAGACTATCATCATTTATAGACCCGGAGCGAGGGGAATTCGACGAAATATTTCGACGAATTCCCGGAGCGGAGGGTCTATAAATGATATATTATACCGAAACAATCTTGAATGCTGTCTTGAAACGTCTTGTTGTTGTGATCAGGCGGGTGTATTCGTGATCAGCGGGTGATTCGTGATCAGCGGGTAATCCGAGGTCAAATATCATGACCCGGAAAAATAGCGGGGAATTCGAGTTTAAATTGACTGGTCACGTGGTAGAAATCTAGCTTTTGATTGGACAATTTAAAAGCTCATCAGAGTGCTAGATTTGTACACGCGACCAGTCAATTTGTCATACAATTTATCATACAATTACCCCCACTTCGTGGTATTCGAGCTCGAATACCACGCTAGCTCGAAAGTCGAAACTACATACTGTAGTCATAATGTATACTGTCTATGCAGTCAAAAGCCTTGCCAATTATATTCAAATAAGTGATAGTCATTTGTAATTTAAGTCTGCTGTATTTAAATATAATTAAAATAACTGATAGAAATGTGTACATACTGCAGTGGGTTCATTTTTGAAATTTTATTAAAAATTAGGCTTCCCATGACTTTTGAGGCAGCATTTCCCTTGCGATAGTAACTTCTAGTATATAATTTATAGATCCTCCGCTTGGGGGAATTCGACGAAATAACATCCCTCGGGGTAATATTTCTTCGAATTCCCCTCGCTCCGGGTCTATAAATGATAAAAGTAAACTGGATAGCTTGACTATATTCACACTCGTCTTTTTTATCCAATGATGAGCTCCCCATGCAAAAATAAGCCCTCCCGAATATAAGCCCTCTCCGAATATAAGCCCTCCGAATATAAGCCTTCCCGAATATAAGCCATCTGAATATAAGCCATCCCGAATATAAGCCTTCCCGAATATAAGCCCTCTCCGAAAATAAGCCCTCTCCGAATATAAGCCATCCCGAATATAAGCCATCCCGAATATAAGACCTCCCGAATATAAGCCCTCCCGAATTTAAGCCCTCTCCGAATATCAGCCCTCCGAATATAAGCCCACCAAAAAGTCCTTTGAACAAATATAAGCCCCGGGCTAATATCGGGGATTTACAGGATTTCTAATTGTAACTCACACTCAGGCGTCATGTTCTTTTTGCGATCACGGAATTCCTTTTCCGCCTTGTTTCTTTCTACTTCACTCACTGTTAGAATGGAAAGAAATTGACGATTTTAAAGAGAATATTTTGATGGTAGAATTTAAATGAATGAATGGATGGGTGTGAGAATGGATGGAGAGAGGGATGGTTTGATTCGTGGATAGATGGAGAGCTTGCGGACAGATGGATAGTTGGTTGGTTGGGTGGATGGTTGGTTGGATGGTGTGTGGACACATAGAGGGAGTGTATATGTGGATGGGTGTGTACAAGAGATATATGTGAGGATGATAGTATAGGCTGCCAGTATAGAGATAGCTTGAGGCAAGGATTCAGCGCTGCAAATAGCGGCCGGTCAACGGTCAGTGACCGCCGATATTTGACCTTTTGTGAAATTCTACAGTACGGACTGCTCACCAAGTGTAATGAAATCAGTGACTAGCACCACGGTCTCTTTATAATGTTATAGTGATTCAAAAGGAAAGATGAATGAAGAATTGTCAAACGTTCCAGTGTAAAACAAACTGAACAGCAAAATGAATAACCGGCAGGATTTGCTGTTTGACCACCAGAATTATATTTCTTCTGATCATCATGATCGGCGGATTACAAAAAAATATTTGCAGTGCTGAGGATTAAGGAAAGTTTAAGGTCTTTACTTACGAACTGGTTCAATAGTTACGTGAACCTTTCCCACCCATTCTGCTCTCTCGCTTTCTTTTAACTCATCTTCATATATTCGATCACATTCAAACTCTGCACCATCTGCCTCGGCAGCAAACTCGATCAAGTCGCGATAACCAGGAACCCTGGAGAAGGTAGAAAGGTTTTTAGCGGACAAAATCACCAGAATAGACTACATGCAAATTTAGCCACACATCTACGAAGTGAAAAACGCCTATCTCAATGTTCATTTTCTAAATAACAATGACATAAAAAATGAAATAAATGGAAAAAATGGGGTCCGTACTTTTCAGGATATTGAAATTGGACAATGACATTCAGTGTTTTCATTAATATGTTGATTATGGTGAAGGAAAATTTCGAGTGTTGGAATACATACATTTTAAGACCAAACCGGGACCAGTTGCGAAAAATGCAACTTCAAGGCCTTCCGGCTGGAATGGAACTGCGATGCTAGTGCAGTGCTCTGACCACTGAGCTACGGAAGCCGTTGCCGAGAGCAATAGTCACGAGTTCTGTATATATGGTGGTGGTAATGCCGGGATAAGATTCTGGATATATTATAGGTAATATTTGGCATTTCACTCGATTAAACTACATGTTGAATATTACCTATAATATATCCAGAATCTTATCCCGGCATTACCACCAC
Organism: Chrysogorgia sp. JL179-B06; assembly: GCA_035772405.1. Lineage (NCBI taxonomy): Eukaryota > Metazoa > Cnidaria > Anthozoa > Scleralcyonacea > Chrysogorgiidae > Chrysogorgia > Chrysogorgia sp. JL179-B06. The sequence goes on along the minus strand of JAYKKM010000213.1, from coordinate 898,480 downwards.
CATATATACAGAACTCGTGACTGGTCAGAGCACTGCACTAGCATCGCAGGGTCGCGGGTTCGATTCCAGCCGGAAGGCCTTGAAGTTGAATTTTTCGCAACTGGTCCCGGTTTGGTCTTAAAATTCCAACACTCGAAATTTTCCTTCACCATAAATCCTTTCAACATGCAGTTTAATCGAGTGAAATGCCAAATATTACCTATAATATATCCAGAAACTTTTCATTAATAGGCGGTTACCGGCTATATTTTGTGTACGTACTGTAATTTTCTGGTGGCCCTTCATCATTATTCAAGTTAAATTCAGGATAATTATGTCATCTTTTTCTGAAGAAATTTGAACGGCGTTCATTGTACTATTACGCATTGTCTACTGTCGGCAGTTGTACCTTTTATGATAGCATCGTTCTCATCAAGGTCGAACAAACATGGCGGCTAGAAAGCATTGCAGATGCACGTCATGCTTCGCCGTCAATGTTTTTGATACGTTTTTGCCTCGTAACCAGCCACGGATGTATGTAAACAGTGTTTATATCATTCCAATAAATTTGACTCAGATCACAATCAGTAAGATTTTATTCAAAAGACTAAAACACTGCTTCAAATGGCCTGAAATGCCATATTAGAGTCAAAATTTCCCAAGGGGGCCATCAGGTAGGCTTTTCTCGATTGTGCCAGTAAAACTGGCACAGTTATGCTACTAGCAGTGCTCGTTTTTTGTCTAAATTATGCTCGAATTATGCTGGTTTACAAAAATTATGCTAGTTTTTATTAAATTATGCTATTCACAAAATACACTAGAAAGGTCAAAATTTAACGTTTATTGTTAGCGAAAGCAAGTTTCGAACTTTTAAATGATCACTTCTTTGTCCTGAACTGTTCTTAACTTAACACAACATAAAGTATACTTATGACTCAGTCATTGTCCTCAAAATAATCAATGCTCTGATTAGCATTGCAGTTCGTTCTCCTAACAACTTAGCGTGGAAGACGCCATTTTAGATTTTTGACGAGAGCGTGGAGTTGTGGACTGGGTCCGATATTAAGTTACTTCCGGTGCTTATCCGGTTTTGGCGTTTTTTTTACGTTTTTTGGCCTGCCCTGGAGTGCCTGGACTACTACCGCTATGAAAATAGATTGAACAAAGCTTTAAAGTGCCCATGACCCCAAATACGATATTACTGATATAGATGCTACATGAAGTGAAAAGTTGAATGCCAAAATATTTTATGATTTGAGCTTTGCGTTGATGTGCTATAAAGATTTGTTTGTCAGAAATGGTAATGAGTGTGACGTCATTTACGGCATCATTTCGGATACAATATTCTACTGTTAAAGTAAATTAATCTAACTCAAACGTTGATGATGTACTTGACCGCTATAGTAAATATTTTATCAACTTTTTCACTCAAGTCCTCAACCAGTCTATCACACAGAAAGCAGAAAAGAAAGCCAAATGCCGTAAATGACGGCTTCAGTATTTTGCTCTGAAAGTTCTATAAATATGCCGATTATGCTAGCACTGCTTTTTCCTTAAAAAGTGCCAAAAATATGCTCGTTTTCCCAAATTATGCCAAAGAATGTGCTAGCACAATCGAGAAAGGCCTACCATCAGGCCATGCCCTTGAACCCTTAGAAATAGGTACAGACGCCTATTTTCACAATTCAGCCTGCTATTACAAATATTAATGAAACCTTTGATTATTTCAAATTTTGACTTTCTAATTAACAAACAGGCTTACGAAGGTAATGCAAGTAAACAAAACTACTCTTGTAAAACAACAGAACTAATTTTGACCAAAGAAATCATCTTTTTATGTTTGCTTATAATTATTGAATGTTTATATTTTGTTTTTATATAGATAGTATTTTATTATGTTTTAGAATTTTTAAGCCTGTAATTAGTTTAGTACATAACTTTGTAATGCGCATTTGATCATTTTCATATAAATTTACGCAATATAAAGTATTATTATTATTATTATTATTATTATTATTATTTGTCTTAGCACAACTTGATGTTCGATCGGTTGGTGTTTATCAGTGCCAGCTGTCTACACCCAGTGGACTAAAGTGACACTGCGTTGTTTAGCTTTCTAATGGTTTTTTTAGTATCCTTGCTGTTCCAAGTAGGGTCGTTTTCTGGATTTGCTCAATCTCCACCTTGATTCCAATCTTTTCTATCCACTGTTCAAACTTTTTACTCACAGCTCCTAGAGTTCCAACTACAACTGGGACTATTACTACCTTCCTCATCGACCACAGTCGTTTAACCTCTCGCTTCAATTCATCATATTTCTCTATCTTTTATCCTTCCTTCTTTCTGACTCTGTTGTCTCCCGGGATAGCAATATCGATTATCAAGCATTTCCGTTCTTTTTTGTCTACTATGATTATATCTGGTCTCCTACACTCTATGTATTGGTCACACTGAATCATAAAATCCCAAAGCATCTTTATCTGATTTGATTCCACCACTCCTTCAGGGGTATGCTCGTACCATTTGTCTACTCTTTCTAGGCCATATTTTCCACATTATTATTATTATTATTATTATTATTATAAAGAAAATATGGTGTGCGTCTCAGTCCAATCTCCTGAAAAATATTTTTAATTTTACGATACGATATATGAATAACTCTCTCCCCACGCGCCAAAACCTTGCAAGATGGGGTATATTACCAACTTCAGATTGCTCTCTTTGTCTGGCAACGGAAACTCTTCTTCACGTAGTGGCAGGTTGCCAGTCGTACCTAGAACGATTTACATGGAGACACGACTCTATCTTGAACTTTCTGACAACGACCCTACAGACCGTAAGTGGTTCAAGTCTTTATGTTGATCTTCCTGGTTATAAAAGTCCATCCATAATAACTGGTGACACATAACGTTCAGACTTGCTCCTATCAACTGCAAGTGGATGCCTCTACATTGTTGAACTGACTGTTGGTTTTGAGTCCAATCTTCAAAACAACATCGATCGTTAAAAATCCAAATATTCAGAATTGATTAGGGAACAAAGTCAAAGTGAACAATTCAGATCAGTTAAATTTGTAAACCTATCGATCAGCTCCCTTGGTGTCTTTGCAGCAGAATGTTCTACATTCGTAGAAATGCTAAATGATCTTAGTCTTGACAAGACTCACCAAAATTATTGTATTAAGAGAATGACGACGATCGCAATCAGAACCACCTATTATATATTCTGTTGCCGAAACAAGGAATGGACAAATCCCGAACTGCTAACTTTTTAAAATTATTGTGCTATATATTTGTTTTATGTTGTTATGTATAGTTATTAGTTATATATTGTTGGTGTTGATTCAAGTAGCCGATTGTAAGTTACCTTAAATAAGCGAGATTTACAGTTGTATATTATCTAAAAAGTCATTTAATAAAGTTTCCATTATTATTATTATTATTATTATTATTATTCATGCGTCAAACTACAACAATGATGCTGCAGCCAACAACCTTGCTGGAACTTGTTACGTCACAACTGTTGCGATTTTGTAACGATTGGTGTAACAATTTGCGACGGGTATTACGAACAACCTGGTTACAGTCCTATCACAAAACGTGGCAAAGATTCCTTGCAGATTTATCACAACATGCGCATTTTTGGCGTATGGGTTATTTTGTATTCCGAAAATTAGTATAATCGGAACGTACGCATTCTGGGTAGGTTGTGTCGTCGTTTTGGTCCTCTGCAGTTTTCGCTTTGCATAGGTTGGACTAAAATGTTAAAGAAATTTATAAAACAAAATAAGATAACATTCACACATCTAATGATACTCCTAGGTTCAAACCATTTACTTTATTGATATAAAACTGGAGATAACAGCGACTTATTATAACTTTAACAACAACAAACATAAACAACTGCAGCAGCAACAACAACAACAACAACAACAACAACAACAACAACAGCAGCAACAACAACAACAACAACAACAACAACAGTAGCAACAACAACAGCAGCAGCAGCAGCTACAACCACAACAATAAACAACAACCACAGCAGCAGCAGCAGCAACAACAACAACAGCAACAACAACAAGAAGAAAAAGACGAAGAACAACAACATGAGTACATATATCACTTACCTGGAACTTGCTTCGCCTATTTCATCAACAGAAGTTAACCGAGGGAGGGCTTTCTTGGAACCCTCGAAAGTGGCGAAATATTTCGACATTTCGGACCCTTGCCGTGAAATAACTTTATGACCTTTAACTGGAGAACGCTCCAAAGCCTGGCAAAGAAAATATAAATGCCGTGTAATTAAAGTACCCCTAACCTCAAAATTTTTGTCTTATTTGGAAGAACATTTAAAATGATAAAGTAACTTCTTTTAAAGATTTTCGTTTCTTCGCTTTCTTTTTGAGATATATCAGTTTGTTTGATATGTAAAAGTCCGGAATTTACGTCACACATGCATAATGGACTTATTGGAGAAATGTGTGTATCTCTTTCATTCTCGAACGAAATCCTTTAAAATCGAGAAGTTTGGTGTTGTGGGAGAACCACGCACACGTGTTATTGACACTTTAGTGTTTTTATTTGATGAACGCAAAGATATATAACATTCTCTGATAAGTCATTATGCATGTTGACGTAAATTCCATACATTTGCATATCAAACAAACAAAGCTTTTTTTGATATATCTCAAAAACAAAGCGAAGAAACGAAAATCTTCAAAAGAAGTTACTTTATCATTTTAAAAGTTCTTCCAAATAAGACAATAAAAAAATTTGAGCACTTTAACAGCAAACCAAGAATCTTAACATACGAATACAACCACGATAATTACGAAATTAGTGAATGGTTAGTTGTTAGTCTTTACCTAGGCTATGCTAACCCACTATTTAGGCGACGGTTGCGCTAGTACGACAATGCTCCAGGTGAACATAAAATTAACGCTACGAGAAAATCGTTGTTTTTACACTGATATACACAACGCGTACTTCTGATAGCATTTACTATACCCAATGAAATTGCGCGATAAATATTTCGGAGCGCATGAATAAGGCCATGTTTTCCGTTTTGGATGGTCGTCGGAGAGATTCCCAGTTTCCTTCCGTGCGGCAGAACCTCCCTGAATACTCATCTGTAATCACAGCCATATTTAATATGAAACATTAATTTATATTAATACTATAATTATTATAATTTATTACTAGAATTATTATAAATATGATATTAATTTAATGACATATTTAATATGAAACATTCATTTACATATAATATATTAATATTATAATGTTATAAATTATTATTATCATTATAAATGTAAATATAAGATATATTAGTTTAATGGCATATTAAACATGAAACATTAATTTTATATGTAATGTATTAATATTATAATTTATAATTATAATTATAATTTATAAGTGATAAATTATAATAATTATAAATATAAATATTATAAGATATGATATTGGTAGTATATCATTAACACGTGAATTGTTGAACAATAATTTAATACTTTTCGTTTAAATTTTTTTATAATTTAAAGAGGGGAATATTCAGCCACCATTTTACGAACCTGTGCCATAGCCAATTCATCACTTAAGCTCATAACGTTTGCCGTTTTCTATTGAGATTAAAATAATTTAACAAGTTATTTGATTTGGTTAAACAACTTTTAAAACAGTTTATCAACTGATTACAGTACATGTTTGATTTATATAGTGATGTCTAGTTGCAGATCAAGTTGAGATCCGATTAATTTATGAAGGTACGAATATTTAACAGTTTTTAATTTAATAAACAATATCCCAACGCATTTTGAAATTGAATTTTTTTGCGATGCTAGTTTATCCAGCAAGAAAACGTAAAACACCCCAAAAATATCAACGAGGTTTACCTCGAACACTTAGTCGGGGTTTAGGCAGGTTTGTTGGGTGATAAAATATTTTCAAATGTCTGTACAGTCATCCGAACATCTTTAAATTATCACGTGCACACGAAGTAGAATTTAAGTAGAATTCTAAGTAGAATCAATAAATTATTCACTCGATCTTTTAAATCTGGTTACTGCTCTAGACAATATAATATTACGGAAATTATACAGAATAGGGATAAGATGATGTGGCAAAAATTAATTACTACAACCACGGCTCTTAACGATCTCCTTCCTCCACGTAGAACTAGACAACTAAGAAATAGGCCACATAATTATATATTACCTAGGGTACAAACTAGCCGTTTTAAATCAGTTTTTATTAATAGATGCTTGTTCACTAAATTGTAATTATTGACCAAATTTTATTTGTAACTATATTATGTAATTACTCATTATTGTAATTGCTCTTATTTTTTCAATAAAGACCTTTATTATTATTATTAAGGGACATTGCGCTGTTTCCCTCTGATTTCGCAGTTGTTGCCCGCTCGCCAATCTTAGCAATATTGTATATCAACCAATTAAAGCGTGCAAGGAATAATAGATATATAGAATATCAAACATAATTTGATGTTACTGGACTTTAAAAAGTTATTGAATATAACTCAAGAAGTTACCAATCACGCCCCAAATAGCAAAGACGAAAACGTGAGAGTTTCTCGAGGTTGGTCGCTGGAAATTCCTCGTGCTCTATCGAAAAATAAGGAGCTTCAGATTTGAAGAAAATCTCGTAGTCACAGAAAAATTTGAAGTATAGCTTATATGTATACAGCCAATCAGAAGCGTAGCATGTGTACATAGCCAATCAGAAGCGTAGCGTGTTTACACATCCAATCAGAAGCGTAGCCTGTGTACACAGCCAATCAGAAGCGTAGCCTGTGTACACAGCCAATCAGAAACAACGTTACAAGGTCCGAATTAACGCTTCGCAAATCGCAAATCGATTTTGAAAATTTCGAAAATCTGCGAAGTGATTTTTCTGAGAATTGCGAAGCTGATTTTAAGTAACGAAGTTCACCATGGACGTGACGCAAATGATGTAAACGTCAATTATAGGACCTAATGGTGTTACACTACGTTGTAAGACGTTACGCAACGTTGGGAGATGTTACGCTACATTGTGACACTAAAGAAAATTGCGAAGCTGTTTTGGAGCGCTAATTCGGACCCTGCGTTATGTAAATCTATGTTCTATAAAGATTGTTCAAATTACACGTACGTCATCATGAGCTGCCTGGATTGCATCTTTTTGATCTCGTAGTTTTTGATTCACTTCTCTATTTCAAAAAAAGAGCAATTAAGTTTGACTTCCAATACGAATACCATGCGTACCGATATTCGATCTGTCCTTCTGATTCCAATTACTCGATTCCAATTATTCCTCTCTTGTATAGAAAGCTCTCCATGTACGAACTCTCAGCTTCAGCTCTTATATTTAATATTTGGTTCATATTTATTGACATACACATCCCTATTTAACTCCTTAAAGGTACGTTTACACACTACGATTTGTCGGGCCGATTTTCCAAATATGGGCATCCGATTGATGGCGTTACCGTTGATGTCAGCAAGTCCCGACACTGAAAATCGGGAGAAAAATCTGTGGAAAAGTCACAGATTTTTCCAGAGTCGTAGCGATTTTTTACTGTAACTATGACTACCGAATAAACGCGTGTATATATATTTAAAAAAAATTAAAACAAAAAAAACTACGAGTGTATAGCAGACGAAGCTGTTTTATTAAATACTGAACTAGTTATAGTTTCTTCACCCAAATTGACCTTTTCTTTTTTCCCTTGTTTTTATTGCCGCCATAATCAAAACCATCGAAGCCGAAGCTGCGATAGCCAAAGACGCGTCTGTTTCACTTTCCGACATTTTTTGTTCACGTCATTTGCACGCAATTTTATGTTGCCTATAGTGAATTTATAATATTTAGTAAAAATCGGGAGGTACGTTTACACACTGCGATTTGTCGGGGATGACGAATTAGCGAAATTTACCGCGAATCACGTAAATATTCGTCAGTGTTGGTCCGACAAATCGTAGTGTGTAAACGTACCTTAACTCTTTCCTGTCCGGCCCAGTCAAATTAGTCCTAGAAGACTGATGAAGTCGACAATCGAAAAACACAGCACACTAGGGTAACGCAAGATTAAAAATTGAAAATCGACAAGCACCATGAGGAACATGAGATCCACTCACACGCCAAGTTTGATTTCATTTCATAAAAAACTCTACGATTGGTGGCATTTTGAATTTTCATGATGCAACCAAGATGGGCCTTTCCAGCAGTAATGAAAGTTTTTCAACCTAATTTACGATAATTAATGCTAATTTATATTAACATAATGTGTCTTGTTCTGGAATTTAAAAGCATTGGTAAAAGCCGGTTTATTTGGCTTTCAAAAATATATAGCTATCGCAACAGTTATGGTTATTTCCAGAGATATCAATAGAACAAAGAGGTGGTTCAATTTTGGATGTTTTTCAGCCCGACAGGAAAGAGTTAATAGACTTGCTTCGAACGTACTTATTTAATCTTGGATAACTCCTAGTTTATGCGCGAATCAAATCGAAATGTCAACATCCCCCCACCCCGGGCATACATGGGGAATTTGATATTTGATCGTTCAACATTTCAGAGTGTTGGGAGGGGGGGATTTGATAGGGGGGTGGGGAATTTGAACAGATTCTGTTCAAAATGGCGACGGATTTGTCAGATTTTTACAGGTCAGAAAATTGTCTTTGTTTTGGAGTGGATGGAAGAAAATGGCCTAGTCAGGCTAAAACAAGTGTTTGAAGATAAGAAACTTTACTAGTGTTCACTGAAATGTTCATTGTCCATGTCTATAGTCAATAAAAAAATGTTTTACCGCGATAGCGGCAATCTCTGATCAGTCTATTTTTTATATTTATGTTCCCAGATTTTGCATTAAATGAATATTTGTTTCAATATGTTGAATAGAATCTGCGAAGGTGGGGCATTTGATCTCCAATTTTTCCAAAACATGGTATATATTTGAACGGGAGAAAAGAACATAGGTGGGGAATTTGAACTTATAAAATAAAAAAATCCAAATTCCCGGGGGTATACCCGGGGGGAGATGTTGACATTTCGATTTTATTCGCGCATAAGTGCACGAAATATTCTCGCGAGAACTAACGCTACGGCGTGCAGTCTCGACACGCGCTAAGTACTGACTTACAATTATACTTAAAGGTTTTGACACGCGAGGCCGGCGAGAAATCGCGCGGGGACGTGTCGCGGGGACATGTTGCGGGGACAAATCCCGTCGTAGGCATCATGCGAAATCTTGTCGCGGGGACAAAATTTTAATAAACCACTGAACTCAAAGAACGTTATTTTATTTTCCTTTTCCTTCTCTGACATGCCCCCTCGTGTGTCCTCAACACCGTCCTCGTTCTGTTTACAACGCAACTCTGAGCATTGTCACGTCTTCAGGACGACGTGTACTCGGGGGACATTAGGGACTTCAAGATCTACGACGCGCGACAAGCCCCCGCGATTTGTCCTCTCGTGTGTCCCACCCTTAAAGAATTCCATAGTTTTGTAGCGGTAATCGAGAATGTTCTATCTCCATGGGTAACGGTATTTGGCACAAATAGCAGATTTCGGTTAGAATCGTTAGACGGTCAGTAAATCACGGATATAAATAGATAATGATGCTGAGTCGCTTTTTTGGTTTTGGAGTAGGTAATGAGAACCAAATAGGTAATGAGAACCAAATAACGAAATTCCATATAAGAAACGATTACAGCAGACAAACTTGTTACCAATCTCATATTGGCATGAGTTCCTAGATCTAATTTTCTTCTTTAAAGCCATAAATGGTTTAATTGACATAAGCAGTCATATTCTACCAACTCAAAGGAATACAGGCAGGGCTACTAGATCGGCTAGTAATGAAGTTTACACATTTATTCCAAAGAAGTGCAAAACGGCCACGTATCAGCGATCCTATTTTGTAAGAACTCGTAGAATATGGAATTCTCTACCAGAACACTTGCGACGAAGAACTGTTACTTTGAACGTTTTTAGAAAGTTTCTTTTGGATTATTATTTTTGCGCTTTAAATAATGTCTTCGACCAAGACGATCCACGTACGAGGAAGACCATCTGTCTTAAGTGTAACACTGCTAGCAGCCTGGGCCAGGTGCCATCTTGTTGTTTTTAAACTTAACATTATGTAATTTTTGGGTCTGTCTCTGTCTGTCTGTCTGTCTGTCTGTCTGTTTGTTTGTTTGTTTGTTTGTTTATGTGTTTGTTTGTAAGTATACTTTCTCTCCTTTTTTTAAATGTATTTACTTTAGTGTAAGGGCCCACAATAATTGGCGAAAGATGTTGTGGTGTCCCAGCCTTTCTGTCTATTGTTAGTTTGTTTTTGTATGTTTTAAATTGTATTATATTCTCTGGCAAAGCTTAATAAACTATAAACAATGATGTCCTGTTTATGTAAATGTAGAAAACTATGGGAATGAGGATTAGAATAATAACTGCGCATTTAGCCACTGACTATAATGCGTATCATATTGCAGCGCGCGCTGGACATGCAGTGTAAACTGAATAAAAAGTATGAATAAAACACAGAAACAGAGAGTAAAGATGCGTATAATTGTATAGTGCATATACTAGTTATCTTAGTTATACTATAGTTATATTAGTTATCTTAGTTATACAAAAGTTATATTAGTTATTTATAGTTATATTAGTTATCTTAGTTATACTATAGTTATATTATTATCTTAGTTATAGTATACTATAGTTATATTAGTTATTCTAGTTATCTTAGTTATACAATAGTTATATTAGTTATCTTAGTTATATTAGTTATACTATAGTTATATTAGTTATATTAGTTATCTTAGTTATATTAGTTATCTTAGTTACATTAGTTGTACTAGTTATACTAGTTATCTTAGTTATCTTAGTTATACTAGTTATATTAGTTATATTAGTTATACTAGTTATACTAGTTATCTTAGTTATACTATAGTTATCTTAGTTATACTAGTTATCTTAGTTACATTAGTTATACTATAGTTATCTTAGTTAAACTAGTTATCTTAGTTATCTTAGTTATATTAGTTATATTAGTTATATTAGTTTTATAAAATAAGTCGTGTCTTACGCACGCTGTGATTGGTCAATTACCGTGTTTATATCAGGCTACATAACATGGATGGATTACGCCATCGTGATACGCCATCAATTAGCCATCATACGCCATCAATTAGCAATGATACGCCATCAATTAGCCATCATACGCGATCAATTAACCATCATACGCCATCAATTAGACATCACGGCGCCATCATACGCAGTAAGGAGAATTTACGTGTTGATAAAAAAGATATTTGTACATTTTATTTGCTTTCTACGGGTTATTTTATAAAAGAAATAGAAAACATTTTTATCCATGTTCCCATACGTTATATAAACACTCGTGGAAGTTTGGGAGAACTCGAAATCGCGTGGAAACACTCGCCCTACGGGCTCGTATTCCCACTATGATTTCTCGTTCTCCCAAACTTCCACTCGTGTTTATATAACAGTATGTAAACACGGAAAATGTTTTCTATTTCTTAAATATTAGTTATACTAGTTATCTTAGTTATCTTAGTTATATATATTCGTTATATTAGTTATACTAGTTATCTTGATTTAATGATTTAACGATTTAATAAACTTTCCCAACTATTACATACAACAATGGATTACATATACGATACAATAAATAAATAAATAAATAAATAAAAATAAATAAACAAAGGGAGGATAACAGTAGGAGGAAACTAAATTCCCATTTTAAAACTGCTCTCCTGAGGTTATCCTAGTTGTCTTAGTTATATTAGTTATCTTAGTTATATTAGTTATATTAGTTATCTTAGTTATATTAGTTATATTAGTTATCTTAGTTATCTTAGTTATATTAGTTATATTAGTTATATTAGTTATACTAGTTATCTTAGTTATCTTAGTTATATTAGTTATCTTAGTTATACTAGTTATCTTAGTTATATTAGTTATATTAGTTATCTTAGTTATACTAGTTATCTTAGTTATATTAGTTATATTAGTTATATTAGTTATACTAGTTATCTTAGTTATCTTAGTTATATTAGTTATCTTAGTTATACTAGTTATCTTAGTTATCTTAGTTATATTAGTTATATTAGTTATACTATAGTTATCTTAGTTATCTTAGTTATATTAGTTATATTATAAGTTATACTAGTTATACTATAGTTATCTTAGTTATCTTAGTTATCTTAGTTATATTAGTTATATTAGTTATACTATAGTTATCTTAGTTATCTTAGTTATATTAGTTATATTAGTTATACTATAGTTATCTTAGTTATCTTAGTTATATTAGTTATATTAGTTATATTAGTTATATTAGTTATACTATAGTTATCTTAGTTATATTAGTTATATTAGTTATATTAGTTATACTAGTTATCTTAGTTATCTTAGTTATATTAGTTATCTTAGTTATACTAGTTATCTTAGTTATCTTAGTTATATTAGTTATATTAGTTATACTAGTTATCTTAGTTATCTTAGTTATATTAGTTAATATATTAATTATACTAGTTATCTTAGTTATCTTAGTTACATTAGTTATACTAGTTATATTAGTTATCTTAGTTATGCTTGTTATCTTAGTTATACTAGTTATATTAGTTATACTTGTTATATTAGTTATATTAGTTATATTAGTTATATTAGTTATCTCAGTTGTCTTAGTTATCTTCAAAAACTCATTAATATTCATTAACCAAATTGTCCAATCACATTTCCGTATTTAGTCACGCGCAAGGCTTTTATACCTGATAAAATCCATGAATACTAATCAGCATGAAAATTATATAAAGTCTCTACGAACTTTATATAAAATTCCTGCTAATTTGCATTTCATACATCAACCCAATTTACCTCTAATAGAAAATATAAACCAGTACACTCCCTAGTGATTACAATAAATTGTTTTTGAAGCTATTTAAAACACTCGAACTCGCGTTTTATCATATCTAAAATGCTCGCGCGGTAAATATGATAAAACGCTCCTTCTCGTGTTTTAAATACTACTTAGTTATATTAGTTATCTTAGTTATATTAGTTATCTTAGTTATATTAGTTATACTAGTTATATTAGTTATATTAGTTATCTTAGTTATATTAGTTATATTAGTTATACTAGTTATATTAATTATACTAGTTATATTAGTTATACTAGTTATCTTAGTTATCTTAGTTAATATATTAATTATACTAGTTATCTTAGTTATATTAGTTAATATATTAGTTATACTAGTTATCTTAGTTATACTAGTTATACTAGTTATCTTAGTTATACTAGTTATCTTAGTTATCTTAGTTATATTAGTTATCTTAGTTATATTAGTTATCTTAGTTATATTAGTTTAGTTATCTTAGTTATATTAGTTATACTATAGTTATCTTAGTTATATTAGTTATCTTAGTTATATTAGTTATCTTAGTTATCTTAGTTATCTTAGTTATATTAGTTATATTAGTTATCTTAGTTATACTAGTTATCTTAGTTATCTTAGTTATCTTAGTTATACTAGTTATCTTAGTTATACTAGTTATCTTAGTTATATTAGTTATCTTAGTTATATTAGTTATCTTAGTTATACTAGTTATCTTAGTTATCTTAGTTATATTAGTTATCTTAGTTATCTTAGTTATCTTAGTTATATTAGTTATATTAGTTATCTTAGTTATACTAGTTATCTTAGTTATATTAGTTATCTTAGTTATCTTAGTTATATTAGTTATCTTAGTTATATTAGTTATCTTAGTTATCTTAGTTATCTTAGTTATATTAGTTATCTTAGTTATCTTAGTTATATTAGTTATCTTAGTTATATTAGTTATCTTAGTTATCTTAGTTATATTAGTTATCTTAGTTATATTAGTTATCTTAGTTATCTTAGTTATCTTAGTTATACTAGTTATCTTAGTTATCTTAGTTATCTTAGTTATACTAGTTATCTTAGTTATATTAGTTATCTTAGTTATACTAGTTATCTTAGTTATACTAGTTATCTTAGTTATCTTAGTTATATTAGTTATCTTAGTTATACTAGTTATCTTAGTTATATTAGTTATCTTAGTTATATTAGTTATCTTAGTTATCTTAGTTATCTTAGTTATATTAGTTATCTTAGTTATCTTAGTTATACTAGTTATCTTAGTTATCTTAGTTATCTTAGTTATATTAGTTATATTAGTTATATTAGTTATCTTAGTTATACTAGTTATCTTAGTTATCTTAGTTATATTAGTTATATTAGTTATCTTAGTTATCTTAGTTATCTTAGTTATATTAGTTATCTTAGTTATCTTAGTTATACTAGTTATCTTAGTTATATTAGTTATCTTAGTTATCTTAGTTATCTTAGTTATATTAGTTATATTAGTTATCTTAGTTATACTAGTTATCTTAGTTATATTAGTTATCTTAGTTATACTAGTTATCTTAGTTATACTAGTTATCTTAGTTATCTTAGTTATATTAGTTATCTTAGTTATACTAGTTATCTTAGTTATATTAGTTATCTTAGTTATATTAGTTATCTTAGTTATCTTAGTTATCTTAGTTATATTAGTTATCTTAGTTTATCTTAGTTATACTAGTTATCTTAGTTATCTTAGTTATATTAGTTATATTAGTTATCTTAGTTATCTTAGTTATCTTAGTTATATTAGTTATATTAGTTATCTTAGTTATACTAGTTATCTTAGTTATCTTAGTTATCTTAGTTATACTAGTTATCTTAGTTATACTAGTTATCTTAGTTATCTTAGTTATCTTAGTTATCTTAGTTATACTAGTTATCTTAGTTATCTTAGTTATCTTAGTTATATTAGTTTATATTAGTTATCTTAGTTATACTAGTTATCTTAGTTATCTTAGTTATCTTAGTTATCTTAGTTATATTAGTTATCTTAGTTATCTTAGTTATATTAGTTATCTTAGTTATATTAGTTATCTTAGTTATACTAGTTATCTTAGTTATCTTAGTTATATTAGTTATCTTAGTTATATTAGTTATCTTAGTTATATTAGTTATCTTAGTTATCTTAGTTATCTTAGTTATATTAGTTATCTTAGTTATCTTAGTTATACTAGTTATCTTAGTTATCTTAGTTATCTTAGTTATATTAGTTATACTAGTTATCTTAGTTATCTTAGTTATCTTAGTTATATTAGTTATATTAGTTATCTTAGTTATACTAGTTATCTTAGTTATATTAGTTATCTTAGTTATACTAGTTATCTTAGTTATACTAGTTATCTTAGTTATCTTAGTTATATTAGTTATCTTAGTTATACTAGTTATCTTAGTTATATTAGTTATCTTAGTTATATTAGTTATCTTAGTTATCTTAGTTATCTTAGTTATATTAGTTATCTTAGTTATCTTAGTTATACTAGTTATCTTAGTTATCTTAGTTATCTTAGTTATATTAGTTATATTAGTTATCTTAGTTATCTTAGTTATCTTAGTTATATTAGTTATATTAGTTATCTTAGTTATACTAGTTATCTTAGTTATCTTAGTTATCTTAGTTATATTAGTTATACTAGTTATCTTAGTTATCTTAGTTATACTAGTTATCTTAGTTATCTTAGTTATCTTAGTTATCTTAGTTATCTTAGTTATCTTAGTTATCTTAGTTATATTAGTTATCTTAGTTATACTATATAGTTATCTTAGTTATATTAGTTATCTTAGTTATCTTAGTTATATTAGTTATCTTAGTTATATTAGTTATCTTAGTTATCTTAGTTATCTTAGTTATCTTAGTTATATTAGTTATCTTAGTTATATTAGTTATCTTAGTTATCTTAGTTATATTAGTTATCTTAGTTATATTAGTTATATTAGTTATCTTAGTTATATTAGTTATCTTAGTTATCTTAGTTATCTTAGTTATCTTAGTTATCTTAGTTATCTTAGTTATCTTAGTTATCTTAGTTATCTTAGTTATCTTAGTTATCTTAGTTATACTAGTTATCTTAGTTATCTTAGTTATCTTAGTTATCTTAGTTATCTTAGTTATCTTAGTTATCTTAGTTATCTTAGTTATCTTAGTTATATTAGTTATATTAGTTATATTAGTTATCTTAGTTATCTTAGTTATATTAGTTATATTAGTTATCTTAGTTATACTAGTTATCTTAGTTATCTTAGTTATCTTAGTTATCTTAGTTATCTTAGTTATCTTAGTTATCTTAGTTATATTAGTTATATTAGTTATCTTAGTTTATACTAGTTATCTTAGTTATCTTAGTTATACTAGTTATCTTAGTTATCTTAGTTATCTTAGTTATCTTAGTTATCTTAGTTATCTTAGTTATATTAGTTATCTTAGTTATCTTAGTTATCTTAGTTATATTAGTTATATTAGTTATCTTAGTTATATTAGTTATATTAGTTATATTAGTTATATTAGTTATCTTAGTTATCTTAGTTATCTTAGTTATCTTAGTTATCTTAGTTATCTTAGTTATCTTAGTTATCTTAGTTATCTTAGTTATCTTAGTTATATTAGTTATATTAGTTATATTAGTTATTCTATAGTCATCTTAGTTATACTAGTTATCTTAGTTATCTTAGTTATCTTAGTTATCTTAGTTATCTTAGTTATCTTAGTTATCTTAGTTATATTAGTTATATTAGTTATCTTAGTTATACTAGTTATCTTAGTTATCTTAGTTATCTTAGTTATCTTAGTTATCTTAGTTATCTTAGTTATACTAGTTATCTTAGTTATATTAGTTATCTTAGTTATATTAGTTATCTTAGTTATCTTAGTTATCTTAGTTATCTTAGTTATCTTAGTTATCTTAGTTATCTTAGTTATACTAGTTATCTTAGTTATCTTAGTTATATTAGTTATCTTAGTTATATTAGTTATCTTAGTTATCTTAGTTATCTTAGTTATCTTAGTTATCTTAGTTATCTTAGTTATCTTAGTTATCTTAGTTATCTTAGTTATATTAGTTATACTAGTTATCTTAGTTATCTTAGTTATCTTAGTTATACTAGTTATCTTAGTTATACTAGTTATCTTAGTTATCTTAGTTATACTAGTTATCTTAGTTATCTTAGTTATATTAGTTATCTTAGTTATATTAGTTATCTTAGTTATCTTAGTTATCTTAGTTATCTTAGTTATATTAGTTATATTAGTTATATTAGTTATATTAGTTATCTTAGTTATCTTAGTTATCTTAGTTATCTTAGTTATATTAGTTATCTTAGTTATATTAGTTATACTAGTTATCTTAGTTATCTTAGTTATCTTAGTTATCTTAGTTATCTTAGTTATCTTAGTTATCTTAGTTATCTTAGTTATCTTAGTTATACTAGTTATCTTAGTTATCTTAGTTATCTTAGTTATCTTAGTTATATTAGTTTATCTTAGTTATCTTAGTTATACTAGTTATCTTAGTTATATTAGTTATCTTAGTTATCTTAGTTATCTTAGTTATATTAGTTATCTTAGTTATATTAGTTATATTAGTTATATTAGTTATCTTAGTTATATTAGTTATATTAGTTATATTAGTTATCTTAGTTATCTTAGTTATATTAGTTATATTAGTTATCTTAGTTATCTTAGTTATATTAGTTATACTAGTTATCTTAGTTATCTTAGTTATCTTAGTTATACTAGTTATCTTAGTTATACTAGTTATCTTAGTTATCTTAGTTATACTAGTTATCTTAGTTATCTTAGTTATATTAGTTATCTTAGTTATACTAGTTATATTAGTTATCTTAGTTATACTAGTTATCTTAGTTATTTATAGTTATATTAGTTATCTTAGTTATCTTAGTTATAT
Source organism: Chrysogorgia sp. JL179-B06 (assembly GCA_035772405.1). NCBI lineage: Eukaryota > Metazoa > Cnidaria > Anthozoa > Scleralcyonacea > Chrysogorgiidae > Chrysogorgia > Chrysogorgia sp. JL179-B06. The sequence continues at coordinate 880,660 of JAYKKM010000213.1, read as the reverse complement.
TAGTTATCTTAGTTATACTAGTTATCTTAGTTATTTATAGTTTATATTAGTTATCTTAGTTATCTTAGTTATCTTAGTTATACTTGTTATCTTAGTTATCTTAGTTATCTTAGTTATATTAGTTATCTTAGTTATATTAGTTATACTAGTTATACTAGTTATCTTAGTTATCTTAGTTATATTAGTTATCTTAGTTATACTAGTTATCTTAGTTATCTTAGTTATATTAGTTATCTTAGTTATATTAGTTATCTTAGTTATACTAGTTATCTTAGTTATCTTAGTTATCTTAGTTATATTAGTTATACTATAGTTATCTTAGTTATATTAGTTATCTTAGTTATCTTAGTTATCTTAGTTATACTAGTTATCTTAGTGACATTAGTTATATTAGTTATTCTAGTCATATCTTAGTTATACTAGTTATCTTAGTTATCTTAGTTATACTAGTTATCTTAGTGACATTAGTTATACTATAGTTATCTTAGTTATTCTAGTTATATTAGTTATACTATAATTATACTTGTTATCTTAGTTATATTAGTTATCTTAGTGGTAAGGGGCCGGTTAGTCCGTGTGTTTAGGGGATAGTAAGGGAGATAACCAGGGTTCAAGATCGTGAGTATTGTAAGTTTAATATTACGTGTAGAATATGTAGATAATACACGAATATTAGTTAGGTGTTGATTAATAAAAGCTAAAGGCCAACGGCATGAAACAGTGGTTTCTACGTTGTGTGTAGGGTTGCTAAATTAACTGTCATTACACTGGGTGTAATAAAGTAGAAATTAAAGGGGAAGGGTTTAGCAGCAAAAGGCCAACGGCATAAAATCTGCTCTTTGGACAGTGTTTTCTACGTTGTGTGTAGGGTTGCTAAATTAACTGTCATTACACTGGGTGTAATAAAGTAGAAATTAAAGGGGAAGGGTTTAGCAGCAAAAGGCCAACGGCATGAAATCTGCTCTTTGGATAGCCTGCGAAGCAGCCGTTTAGGGATTGGGGGTGGGGACTGGGGTGAGTGCGGATGGAACGCCTGCACGAAAGACCCATGTTTTTGGATTTCTACGTCCACCAGAGGACGCTAAATTCTGATTGGCTAACTCAACTCATTAGTATTAAAAATGGTGACTTTAGAAAACCCGTGTTGGTAGATTATTTTCTTTCGATAGCTTTAACCGATCTTCAGTTCGTTGCTGGTCGTAGCTTTAAATTAAAACAGGAACAAAAAGTTGCTACGAGGGAGCTGCTGGCAGGAAAAGATGTTTTGATGGTATTACCAACGGGATTTGGCAAGACTGAGTTTGATTATGGATTTAGTAGATTTACCAGACGTTCGTGCGAGCGCGTGATTATCAGTCGGCAGGGGAAGCAGCTATATTATTGTGATTTCTACCTTGTCCTTGTCTTCAGGTGTTTCAACAATGCTCTCTGGGCCTTCGGAGAATTCCTTCGACGTTTCAGAATAAAGAGACTTACGGCTAAACGTATATAAGTGATGGTTTCTACATTGTCTTGCATATGAAATTTCTTGGCCAAATCCCATTCGATTTACGGTGTTCGGTAGTCAGATGTCGCTTCATTCTATCAGGGCTATTAATGTTATCGGTTGGTGGAACATTGTTGTCTCCTTTCGCATGTGTTGATACTGATTTCGTAAAGTTATAAAGTTCAAAAGCATTTCATATTTTTTCTGCCGCAAGACCTACAACGCTCGGAGAAAGTTTCACTGCGTAGTAATGCACTATCAAATCTGTGCTTCCATGTCTACACGATTGCTTGAATAAATTTTCAAAATAAATCTTGTCTCCACCAGATGCAGACAAGCTTTTTACGGAGTTTCAGACATGGATATTTCACGATTTGGCCCGAAGTGAAATGTTGTAATCATTGAGGAAAGCCCGCTAGTCGCTGATTGGTTGTTTTTGACAGTTCTTCATGTGGGCGGAAATCCAAAAACATGGGTCTTTCGTGCAGGCGTTCCCTCCATGAAATCTGCTCTTTGGACAGTGCTTTCTATACGTTGTGTGTAGGATTGCTAAATTGACTGTCAAATAGCAAGACTGTAGGGTGTACACTACAGGATTGTGTCCCGTGGTAGTATCATTTATAGACCTGGAGCGAGGGGAATTCGACGAAATATTACCCCGAGGGATATATCATCCCGAGGGGTAGAAATATTTCGTCGAATTCCCCGAGCGGAGGATCTATAAATGCCGAAACAATCTTGAATGCTGTCTTGAAACGTCTTGTTGCTCCACCATCATTGTTTACAGGCTCGTCTTGGTTTACGCGCGTGTTATTTGGTTTTCGCGCGTGTTATTTGGTTTTCGCGCGTGGTATTTGGTTTCGCGCGTGATATTCACTATTATACCCCTCCACAGAGGGGTATTCACTATTATACCCCTCCACAGAGGGGAATTCACTATTATACCCACCACAGCGGGAAATTCGAGTTTAAATTGACTGGTCACGTGGTGCAAATCTATAGCTCTTTGATTGGACAATTTATAGTTGAGGTATAATATTATGCACTATGCAATTATACGCATCTTTATTCTTTTGCTATGTTTTATTCATACTTCTTATTCAATAGCGTAGAGTCTGGCTGCTATTAATAGCTCAAAAAGCGGACAAACAAACCAAATTTGACTCACAAATGATTGCAAATGAGCTATTTTCTTTTGTTATGGCCGCAATAATTATGGGTAAAAGCGGACAAACATCGATGCTGACGTCATCTCGACGGAGCGCTATTTACACTGCATGTCCAACCGCGCGGTAATATTACACGCATTATAGCCATAGGCTAATTACTCCTTCATAAGGACACCAGTGCATGTGGTTCTCATTACCTACCCCCACTTACTCGACGTCAAGTTTATTCATTTATCATCATTTTCTTTGTTTTGCATGGAATATTGAGATAACACGACGTCCTGGGATCTTTGTTTTCACAAGACGGGGGTTATATTATTACTTATTGGATTCCTCTGAGCCCAATATTACAAAATATTTAAGTCGAGAATTCAATAAATATTGGGCGAAGATGAATCCAATATAGGTGTTTTATTATATCGAACAAAATATCTTAACATAAACATGTTCCTCGCACGTAAACAGTCAAAAGGTTGCTGGTGATCAAAAAGAATAATAAAAAGACTCGAAAAAACACATCTCGTTCCGCGAGAAAGAACTTCAACCAATGAAATTTCCATTTAGATAAAAGGCATGCGAGTGACGTTGCTTTGCACGTGAACAGCCGTGTAAACAGTCCAAAGGTTGCTGTTCAATATGTAGCTGCCCTACATCGTAAAATATTGGGATGCCACGTGATGCTAATAGAGACAGTTGATTGGTGGATTATATGTGAGGGTATAATAATGAACAATGTTATCCTACCCTCTACCCATCCCCTTAGTAGAACATATATCGAAGCAATAATCACTGAACTATTCGAACGTATAAATTCGACTAACCTTAATAAGTTCAGTTGTTTTATCAAACTCTCGTGTTCCATTTCCATTCCTTGTGCTATCGTCATCGCTGTCCTGAAGAAATGAAACAGAATTAACTTTAGGCAATAGTCGCGTCTGTGCAACTAATAAGGGTCGGGTGGGTGGGGAGACAACGCATTTGTTAGCTTTCATAGCGACTACCTCTTTCATTATGATATCGAGTCTATTGACATACCGGTATAGAAGATACATCGTCAAGCTCAAATCCTCAGAACATTCTGATTGCCTGTGAGACGCTCTAATCATCGAGCTACCGCGAGTCTGAGATAGAGAGCGAATGTTACAATGATGTACTGGTTCGATTGATATATGGCCCTATGCGATAGTCACTGTATATCAATAATGCTTGGATATGTAGTGCGGTAGACCAATGGTTAGATCGTCAATCAGAAGGTTACAGGTTCGATCCCTGTCCTGGATTCAGGAACATTTGCTGAGGATTTATGAGTTGGACGATCGTCCATGTTTCGTCTGTCTAACCAACGTTCACTACATTCGTGTACTGAGCTATTGTTGCGTAATTGAGACATGGTCAGGACGATCAGAGATTTTCATATTTAAACATTTCCATTCTTCTCAAGTCCCTACAAGAAGACATCTCATCTTCACAAGGTAGAGCGGAGCCTCTCAAACGACTTCGACGGTAGAACAATAAACAATTTTAAATGAAGAGAGGATTAACAACATAATAATAATTATATTATATTTCCTCCTGTATACAAGAACTGGCAGTAGCTCCGCTACTTGAGGAAGTCGTTTGAGAGGCTCCGCTCTACCTTGTGAAGATGAGATGTTTGCCTGTGGCGACTTGTGAAGAACGGCGATGACGCGATGTCTCTGTGCTCTGACTGTTTCTCAATAGCTCAGTGGTAAGAGCGTCGATTTGGAGACCTTGGGTTACACCCCCCGCGTTCACATATTTGCGGAAATAGCATATATTTCATACTTCACAAGATATGATAGAATACAATATCATTTGGCTGAAAATACACATTAAATTATGGTTAGAGTATATAACATTAATACGTTAGATTCACGTCTACATCGAAAACAGTTATACACACATAGTACTATCGGTCTGTTAGTCTTATACACACAGAGTCTGACAAGGAATCCAACGCTGCTTAGCTGTATGTCAACATTAACGTTATTATCATCAGTCGACGCCAATTAACTTAAGGAGATTAAAGATTCTTTGTTTTCGAATTACCCCCAAGTGTTCATGGCTATTTAAGAGACATACCGACACTTAATACGTGTCGCTAAATATAAAGTTGGCGGAAAAGACCTTTAATATCGATTAAATATCAAGGGCGCGTAAAAGCTCGATAACTCTACGGATAACTCAAATATTGATCCAATTCTCCAAATGAATTCGAGTGTAAATATTATACCAATAGTTTGGTTAAAGTGCCTATGACACGAAAATTAAGTCTGCCTTATTTGAAAGAACACTTAAAATGACAGAGTAACATCTTTTGTAGTTTTTCGTTTGCTTGCTTCGTTCTTGAGATATTTCAGTTTGTATTATATGCAAATGACAACGGTGTGACGTACACATGCATAATGATTTATCGGACAGGTTATATGTCTTTGTTATTATCACACAAAAATCATTTGAAATTCTACAAGTTCCATGTTTTTTGGAAATACTCATGCACATGTTTCATTCAAATTAAATTTGGTTTTATAATAGCAAAGATATATAACCTTCTCCGATAAGTCGTTATGCACGTGTACGTCACATCATTGTCATTTGCATGTTATACAAACTGAAATATCAAACGAAAATCCTCAAAAGATGTCCCTCTATCATTTGAAGTGTTCTTTCAAATAAGCCAAACTTAATTTTCGTGTCATAGGCACTTTAACTCTTTCCTGTCCGGCTGAAAAACATCCAAAATTGAACTACCTCTTTGTTCTATTGATATCTTGGGAAATATCCATAACTGTTGCGAAACAATAAACCGGCTGTTACCAATGCTTTTGAATTTTCCGAACAAGACACATTATGTTAATATAAATTAGCATTAATTATCATAAATCAGGTTGAAAAACTTCCATTTTTCTAGAAAAGACCGCGTAGCATCATGAAAATTCAAAATGCAACCAATCCTAGAGTTGTTTATGAAATCAAATCAAACTTGGCGTGTGAGTGGATCTCATGTGCCTGGCGCTTGTCGAATTTCAATTTTTAATCATGCGTTACCGTGTGCCGTGTTTTTCGATTGACGACTTCGGGGGTCTTCTATGACCCCTTTTGACAGGGCCGGACAGGAAAGAGTTAAAAGTAATGACTAATAGAGTCCATATTTGCGGCTGTAGTAAAGTGCCATGATTTCTAGCAATTAAATACTGACGTTTCATAGTAACCCTAAACGGTTGGTTCAATATTTATTCTGTGACTTGGTGACCACGCAACATTTTACATCCGGTGGTCGCGTATCACGTAAAACAGCTATATGTATTTCAGAATCATTCTCAGGGTAACATGAAATAGAATTATAGAATCGAGACACTACACATCCTTTCTGATGATCATAAGCGTAATAAGTTGTCGCGAAAATATTTCGTGCACATAAATGGTTCTCAGTTGGCGCGGCAGCTCAAATCCCACTTCATTTGACAGTTCAAATAATAATAATAATAATAATAATAAAAGACGTATTAGGAGCATTATATAATAGTCTCAATGCTCTTACAACAATATATTCTTAATGTTGCTTATAAAACTAATTACAGTTTCATTATAAGATAAAGCCTATTAATTTTAAAAAGGAAAATTCTTAAGTGCTCACTTAAAACTACTTAACATACCAATGCTTCTAATTTCCTGTGGTAATGAATTCCACAGTTTTGGTGCGGCAACCGAGAATGTTCTGTCTCCATGAGTCACCGTTTTGGATTTTGGCTCAAGTAGCAGATTTTGGTTAGATGATCTCAAAGTACGAGATCCCACTAGACTCGAGTAATTCAACAATTTTCCGTCGACTCAGTAGTGTAGTGTATATACATATGATTAACAATCATGTCGATTAATTTTCATAATACTATGTATATAATTATATAATGATATATAATAATATATAATAATAATATAATAATAATATAATGTATAGTATAGTATAGTATATAGTATATAGTATAGTATATAGTATAGTATATAGTATATAGTATAGTATAGTATAGTATAATATATAATATAATAAATAATATAATAATATATTATATTATTATATAACATAATTATATATTATTATTATATAATTATATAATTTATAATATATGATTATAATATGATTCTAACTATCGATTGAGATGATAAATTATTGGGTGTTATACGTTAAAAAACCACGACTATTATATATTTATATATATAATATATAAATAATATATCTGAAAATGAAGTCGAAATATTACAATTTCACAATAGTTTGGTCTTGTTATTGATTCAAATCTTGGGTTTTCAGGATCATGTCATTATTTTTCGGAATATACCTTGTTTTTATGTCACACTTTTGAGCTTTAGAACAAAGATGACAAGTGAAGGTACATGGTGTGCAACATGTCACTTTGTTATATAGCTCTACTTTTTCCTTGCGCGAGACACGCTTTCATTGGTTGATACATGATCACATGACATGTTTATTTATTTATTTACAAGCTTTGCCACATTGAGTAGCAGGGATACCCCACAGAGCTTATCGCTCCATTACGGGGTCCCTAAGATAAAAAATAAACTAACAGCATATTTTAACAAGACTAGATAGGGGACGACACAGGTGACATTTTACACATACGGTTTTAAAAGTTTGCGGAATTTCGACATCGTACACGTGTTCGGTTGTATAACAGTTCAGATTTGAATTGACCCATAGAAAGGTTAACATCTCGCAGATGTGATGGTAGTAGTTGAATATCCTAGGCCGTTGGCGACCTGGCGGCAACAGTTTGTCTGTTACGGGACTGCTACCTCTGTCCTACTGGCACGAGTACCTGGACTTAGTATACCTTTTTAAAGCATTAGTTCGTTCATGTGACTCTTACATTTCTAACAAACCGATCAAATGAATGTGTTTTAAATATCCCTTAAGTGAATAGCGTAACTTTTCAGAACCGTTTCTATTGTAGAATTGGCAACAACTGCGAAGTCGGAGGGTAACAATATTCCCCTCGTGCGCACGCGATGAGCGCGTGGCATGTCTTGACGCTTTTAAGCAAAAAATTAATTCAAAAAAGAAATTAATACAAACAGACATAAAGTCGTGGTTAAAAATGCCTTTTTTGTTTATTGAGTAAAATATAAAAATGAAAAATATACTACAACATTTCAAAACTTTATTATTAGAATATATATGTTAGTGATATACAACTCCACATATAGAATTGCCTTTACTATGACAAAACTTATTCTACCTTTTAAGGCTTTTTCTTTGTGTACCTGACTCAGAATATTGCATCATTGAAATGTTAGAAGTAGGGTTAGTGTTTCGTTATTTGAGGGTTAGGACTAGAGTTTTTATTTCTGTAAAGTTTCCATGAATTCTGAGAAAATAACCTTGATATGACTTGTCTGTGCCATGTCGCATGGGTACACAAAGATGCCTTGCTTCAGTCAGCATATATATTTTTCTTTCTATAATAATCTATATTTCTACTTCTAAATACATCTTATTCACCTTCACCATCCATGTAGTGTTAACATGATAGTAACATACTAATTACTTGCTTCATACAGCGCAACTATTATTATAGTAACATATGTTTCGTAAAATCAAAAAATTCAAGACCGTTTTTAATTATATTGTAGAACACGAATGAATGCAGCTACACATTATCGGCAACACAGCGAAATATATAGATGCTGATGTTTTCATAATCAAAAAAAGATTATTACAAATTCTAAAAAAACTTGGTTAAATTGTTCGTGGAAAACGAAACGACCAATCAGCTCGCTATAATCGAACAGTGCGCTTAATAGTGGATGGAAATTAGTGGCAGGTTCATCAAATATTGACCAGTATATTCGAACGCGAAACCTCGTATACCACACATTAATTGCAACTTCTTTTCCCAAATCTTATAAAAGTTGATTATACAATGATTGGGTAATTGATTAGCTAAATGTTCCCCGAAAGAGATTAATATCTGATTACTAGAGCCAAACGTTGACGTCGATATAGTAATTAATTTCAGAAAAATCACATTAGGTTACTGGGTTATGGTATTAATAATTATGATCTGAAACGGGCCGATTTCTGACCTGGTGGAGGCTATTTCAGATACGGTAGAGCACCTAGTCACCAGGACTTTGGTGATTGTTTATATAACATATATGCTTCGTTCTTTAAAAACCCCGCTTTAAATTTCTGTTTCGATTCAGTAATAACCCTGCTTTTAACAACTCTGCTTTTCTGAATTGAAACAGAAATTTAAAGCGGGGTTTTTAAAGAACGAAGCATATATATTATATAAACAATCACCAAAGTCCTGGTGACTAGGTGCTCTACCGTATCTGTAGTGGATCCCAATAGTATCATACACTGACCTCTATATAACTGTACTGCGGGCTCTCCTCAAAAAGTGTCGTAAAAAGAATGGCGTCAGCTGGAGTTCTTTTCCTTTAAATTGTATGAAAAGTACTAGATGTCATCGACCTAAACCAGGTGCGCCAACAATCAGTCATCCACATGTCAGCGGTACATTAAATTCCCATTAAATTTTCATGTCAGTCTGAGTGTTGACAAGTGTTGAAGGCTTTTTGGAAAGTTTTCTGGTCATAAAGAACATCTGTTACAGTTGTGCTATACTTTTTACGACACTTTTTGTGAGGCATTGGAATGGGAGCCCGTAGTCCAGTTATATAGAGATCAGTGGTATCACGAGTGAATCCATTACATAACATGCACCAGGATGCGAATTCGGCCAGATTAACCACGCGGGCCACCATTGCACGTGATAGTTCAGCAGTTACTTAATGGGATACACCAGGAGGCTATTTGAAGATGGCGGAGAAAAAAAACGCAGTGGAATTATCGGGACGGGGAAAACATTTATCGAGGGAAAGAACAAACAACGAATCTTCGAGTTGGTTTGTCAACTTAACTTTCACAGGACGTTTACTTCAAATATACTCCTTACATTGTCCGCCATTTTGCAGCCTCCGTTTCGTGTATGTTATTTAGCATTTGCTGCAACATTGCACAATGTGTACCACGTGACCTCGCCTAAACTTAGAATTAGTCAAGACTCATAAATTATTTTGTTGTTCGTGTCGCCCTTAAGGGTATGGTATTTACCCCTGTCTAACCTTGGTCAATACAGTAAACAGCAACTAATAAGAACCTTTCACCATAAGAACCTGAGGTTGAAATTTAGAATTTTGGGCTCACTAAATATGAACCATTTTAAGGCTGATATTTCTAAAAGATTTTTAATTTTAAAAAAATCATTTTTTAATTGTACTATAGCAAAGTCCAAAACAAGGACAATACAAAAATGTGGTTGTTGCATTTAGATAATTAGATGACATAAATCACGACAGTATTGTGCATTTTAGATGCACATTTCACGACCTAGTTCTTTACAGATTTCACTGTTTTTGTTTGGCAAAATAATTGTGAACCTTTTTAAAGTGCTATTGCGATGAGAAATACTGTTCATTTTATTTCATAGAATCAAAGAACAGCACCAAATAACTACGTTCACAACATATTGAAGTGAAATAATGAATTTATGGCTGCGAAATTTTGAGCTTATTCTCCCAAGACCGTTTTGCATGGCCGCCATTAATGTTGTCTTTAAAGGGATACTCCAAAATACAAATGTAGTTCATATAAAAGATCTTACTGACTTTAGTTTATTTCCAAAGTTTCAGCATTTCTATCAATTTAGTTAGGAAGATATGGCTAGTTGAAGTTGAAAATTTCAGGATTTTGACGCCATATTGGTTTTGAAAATATGACGTCATTGAGTGATTCCATCTCGTATTATGCCCAAGAAGCTTCTCTACTTTCCTGCATGAGGAACTAAATAGCTCATTTCGACTAATTTTCGTCCAAAGAGCATTCACAACATCTATCACTATGTGATCGCCACCAAAACAACTCCACTGCCGATAAAGAATCACTCAATGACGCCATATTTTCAAAACCAATATGGCGTCAAAATTTCAACTTCAACTAGCCATATCTTCTTAACTAAGTGATAGGAATGCTGAAACGTTGGAAATAAACTAAAGACAGTGCGATCTTTCATATGAATTTCACTTGTATTTTGACTGGAGTATCCCTTTAAAGGGATATGGCAATATAAATTAACTTTGTTCCATTTGAAAGAACTCGTGAAATGATATAACAAGACCTTTTACAATTTTACCTTATCTTTTTTGGTTTTCGAAATAATTTGACGAAAGACAGCGTGCTGTCCGCCATCTTGGAATTATTTTCGATATGCATGTGACGTCATAAGTAGGTTAAAGTGAAATTTTTATCTTGCCAACCTTACGACATTATGAGCCAGAAACTCGATTATGTTGCATTCTTTCCATTTTCAATTGGCCCACAACATTTTAAAAAGCCTTCCGCGGAAATTCGGTCACCTATGGAGTAGTTTCATCAGGTTTACCCTGCTTGTGACGTCACCAATTTCCTAGTCAATTAGGCCAAATATTACAACAAGATTGTAATAATTTCTTTTGTCATAATTATCTGAAATATTTCAAAAACCAAGAAAGATACAGAAAAATTGTAAAAGATCTTCTTATACCATTTTACGAGTTCTTTCAAATGAGACAAAGTTAATTTATATTGCCATATTCCTTTAAATGATATGGATAAAGTACATATCAATATTTACAAATTAAGACGCAGATCAAACGTGGCCGAGTCAAAGGTATATTAAAGGCGCGCTCCAGACAGCCACCATACGACTCATATCTGACAACCGAGTACAGCTAAGATCTTAAATGTTGATTTTACGGAGGGGGAAAACCTGAGAACCTGGAGAAAAACCCTCGAAGCACAGGAGAGAATCAACAACTCTACTCACATGAGTCTGAAGCTCAGAAGTCAACACAGGTATACCCAGATGGTCACCCATCCAAGTACTAACCCTGTCCAACAGAGCTTCAAACCTCAGCGGTGAGAGACAACGCGTTCACTACACGTGCCACCCGCGCTTGTCATTTGTGAAAAGAAGCTCAAAGTTTGCAGCCTTAAATTTATTATTTTGCTGGGGGCAAGCTACCTTAAATTTTATGTTCGCGAACCCATGATGTAATAATGGCTCTATCTTATTATGGTTAAAGGGACACTCCGGCCCAAATACAAATGTAGTTCATATGAAAGATCTTACTGACTTTAGATTATTTCCAAAGTTTCAGCATTCCTATCAATTTAGTTAAGAAGATGTGGCTAGTTGAAGTTGGAGAGTTTGTCCAATTTCGACGCCATTTTGTTTCTCAAATATGACGTCACTGAGTGACGTGGATCTCGTATTATGCCTAAGAAGCTCCTCTATTTTCCTGCATGATGAACTAAATAGTTTATTTCGACTAATTTTCGTCCAAAGACCATTCACAATAACTATCACTATGTGATCGCCATCAAAACAACTCCACTGACAATAAAGAATCACTCAATGACGTCACATTTTCAAGACCAATATGGCGTCAACATCCACAAATTTTCAACTTCAACTAGCAATATCTTCTTAACTAAATTGATAGGAATGCTGAAACTTTGGAAATAAACTAAAGTCAGTAAGATCTTTCATATGAACTGCATTTGTATTTGGGCCGGAGTGTCCCTTTAAATGTATATGCAACATGCTATATATCATTTTAAAGCTTATAACAAGCTCTAAACAAATAGCATTACAAATGCCCTCCCAGGCAAAAACATAAATGGGAAAAAACCCTGCAAAGCTGAAAACCATCTTTGGATGCTATCTAGTCAAAAACTAAACATCAAGAATTGGTCATTTTAACTTGTAAAATAGATTACATCCCAGTCAACAAATTAATGGATGCTTTTTACCCTGTGATAATAATTGAGTGTTCTATACCGAATTTGGTATTAACAAATAAGATCCTCACTTAATATTTGTTGCTATGGCAATAAAATGCAGTGTAACACCAAAAGTTTCCATTAATTTGTTGACTGGGATGTAATCTATTTTACAAGTTAAAATGACCAATTCTTGATGCTTAGTTTTTGACTAGATAGCATCCAAAGATGGTTTTCAGCTTTGCAGGGTTTTTTACATTTATGTTTTTGCCTGGAATGGCATCTGTAATGCTATTTGTTTAGAGCATGTTATAAGCTTTAAAATGATATATAGCATGTTGCATATACATTTAACCATAATAAGATAGAGCCATTATTACATCATGGGTTTGCGAACATAACATTTAAGGTACCTTGCCCCCTTAATATTAAGCGAGTGTCCTTATTTCGTGTTGTAATATGATTTTGTGGAAAAAATCACAACAATTTTTCACCGCAGTAGCCCTTAATTAAGAACGTAATTTCCTGATTTTTTATTATATATCAAATAAAATAAGAACCTATCACAAGATAGTTTGGTAAAATATCAGTTGTTATTAGCTGGTGTTACTGTATATCACAATATTCCCCGAGAAAATCGCTATATAATAGGTTATACAAACCAGGGGGAATTCTGGTCGTCGTAGTAAATCTCGAAATCCTTTTCACTGAACACCTCGAAGTCGGTGGGAAGGATGGCACCTTCTGTCTGAACACTGACGTCACAACGTTCTCTGTCAATCACGTCACGGGCTTCGCTCCCCAGGGATTCTCCTCGCGGCTCTCCATCTTCTCCACTCTCGGGGGCTTCTACTAGGCTGGTATCTAGACTTTCGGTCGTCTCGGAACCCTCGGCTTTCTGTTCCGCGGTGCTGGTCGTAGCACCATGGTCAGCGGTGGTTGCTCTTCTGTTTGCTTGGATAATCGATGCAAGTTTCTGCAACATGCACGTGTGGTTGCCAACGCGACGGCAAAACAGCGAACACTTATCGTCACCCTCCATGTGAATCGCAAAATGCGGTTCTCCAGAGGTCGCCGAGGAACTTACACTCTGAACAACGAATTCGTTTTCCAATTCATCCACCGTTGTCCTCGAGTGTTCCCATGTTTCCTGGTGATCGTCGGTTTCTCGCTGTTTCAAAGTTACCTCGTGTTCTCGGGTCTCCCAGTGTTCCCCAGTTGAGGAACGCAGCACAGGTCCTTCGTCGGCGCCATTCTCTTCGAGCTCTGTCTGGCCGGCAAAGTCTTGCAAGCCAATGAAGCGTGATGGATCAGACACCTTGATGAAGGAGAACCGAGTTCCCTCGAGCGATTGAAAGCAAACTGGGCAATCCGATTCAAAGTCACGGGATTTCGAATCTCGAAATACCGTGCCAACATGCTCGCTATAGCTGCGCTTTTCCTCTGTGGTTTTGCGAACTGTTCTGGTTATCTCATGTTCATTATTCCAAGACTCTTCTCTCTCCCTGCTCTCTGTCTGCGTACCTTCGTCGTCCATCGCTGCTCCTCGGACGTCGTCGGTCATCGAGCCCGACTCCGTGGTTCTGTGAGGCAAAGTCTGAATTCCAAAGTGTTCAAATGCAACATCTGTTTGCGTTTGGTTATCGGACCATTCTCCTCGATGCATTTGCTTAACTTCAGTACTACTCTGTTCGGAAGTTTCCGTTGATTCTTTAACTGTCCTCTCGTGACTAAACCATTTCGTTGTTGATTCCGAACTGGACTCTAAGTCCGTCTGAGTTGTTACGTCACATAGTTCTGTCTCCGTTTGCACGTCCGAGTCCGTGACGACCGGTTTAGGGGACTGGTTTCGATGTTCTTCTGTGCGATTTTCGAAATCACTTAATAATTCGAAACTCTCGCTGTAGGACTCTTTAGTCATTGTGCTGGTCTCTCGGCTCTTCCTCGCCGTCTTTTCGGTTTGTGTCGTTTCACTGTACACGTCGTTTTCAGTTTGGGACTCGCTCTCCGTCAGGATACGAATATGCTGCGCACCAGGCCCCCAAGCGCCAACATCGTCCTCGCTTTCATCGCTTTCTTCCTCTTCTGATGTGATTTCGAGAATCAAACCACCATCCTTTTCAGAAACAGTGCCTTCGTGTGTTGGTATACCCTCGGCTGTCGGAACATGTTCAAACGTCGGAACATCTTCGGGCGTTGAAACATCTTCGAGGATCGGGGCAACTTCGGCTTGAGTCGGAACATCTTCGGGTTTCGGAACAAGTTCGAACGTCGGAACATCTTCGAGCGTCGGAAGATTTTCGGGTGTTGGAACATTTTCGGGTGTTGGAACATTTTCGTGTGTTGGAACATCTTCGAGGATCGGGGCAACTTCGGCTTGAGTCGGAAAATCTTCGGGTTTCGGAACATCTTCAGGTTTTGGAACATGTTCGAACGTCGGAACATCTTCGAGCATCGGAAGATTTTCGGGTGTTGGAACATTTTCGGGTGTTGGAACATGTTCAAACGTCGGAACATCTTCGGGCGTTGAAACATCTTCGAGGAGCGGGGCAACTTCGGCTTGAGTCGGAACATCTTCGGGCTTCGGAACTTCTTCGGATAATGGGACATCTTCAAATGCTTCCTCTTGGAAGCTTGGTTCCAGCGCCGGGACAGAAGCCACCACTTCACAAACTTGCGCGGATATAACTTCCCCTGGAAAAGTGAATCCTTCGATAATGTAGGAATGTTTAGCCACGTTCGGTGACTCTACGGTGCTATCCGACGATTCCGAGCTTCCTCGGATTTTCTCGAACTTCAACGGTAATCCCGTGAATTCCAAAGTCTCTTCGTCAGTTTCAGGTTTTTCGTAATTTATGTCCAAAATCCCGACAACCAAATCCACGGGACCTTCGTTGTCGGATCGGTCCTCTGAAGCAACACACTCGGTCAAAACATTTTCTAAGTTATCTTTCTCTTCCAAATCTTTTGAAGAAGTTTCGGAATCAGACGAGTGATCTTCGGATTCTTTCTTTAACTTCGGCTGCCTCTCGGAAGCGTCGACGTCATCACAGCTCTCCTCTCCCTCCAGTTTTCCAACATCCTGTCCCGTCTTCTCCACTTCAATTGGGATCACCACATAGTCATCTTCGGATTTCAGATCATCGTCGCTGGATTCCGTGATGTCTTCGCCAGGTTCGATTTCACATGGTTCGTCATCTTGTGATTCCACATCTACGTTGACAGGAATTTGAACGCCGTCGTCTTCACTGGGGGACACAGTAGGATCGCTAGGGAACTTTTTGGTGGTGATTTCGGTGATGGTTGTGGATACCTCGGAACGCGTTTTTTCCACTATTATTGTTTCAACTGTACTTTCCTCCATCATGGACACTACTCCAAACCCATTCGGTCGACTTCCTGTTATGTCATCGTCGGAGGACGTCGCTTGTCCGTCGTCTTCATCGCAAAGCTCGATGGGAATTTCAGCGGTCTCCGCGAGAAGAGTTTGCAACATAGCCATGCCTGATTTTTCAGGCTCTTCAGGCAATAGGTTCATATCAACATCAGGTAATTCGTGAGATTCTTTCTTATCATCTTCGTCGCTCGAACCGTCATACTGTTCTGGTGGTGATTTTTCAAACTCTTCGAGAAATTTCTCTACACTTTCTCGACAAGGGACTCCAGGTTCCTCCTCAGACGATTCTTCGCTATTTTCTTCAAACTGTTTTTCAATCTCTTCATGGAACACCTCGCGGTCTTCATCGAGAACTTCTGCTGAATTTTCGTCCAATGATTTCTCGCTTTCGTTCTCAGTCAATTCTTCGGATGATTTCACGGTTCCTTCGGCCAATTCTTCGGTCAGTTTTACTCGCTCTTCGGGCAACTCTGATCGGATCTCATCTACCTTCTCCTTTCGTTCGGCCAACTCTTCATTAGCTTCAGTGAATCTTGCCATCTCTGCCTCAGCCAAACGCTCTGTCTCCGTTTCAGTCTCACTTTCGGGCTCGTTTTCCACCGACAGTTCGCTTTCTTTTGTCAAGCCTTGAATTTCTTTCTCTATTAGTTCATCTATTTGCTCTTGAGATAAAATCTGCTCTTCCTCCGGTGTGTCATCGAAGTCTTTCTGGAGAGGTTCGTCGGTTTCTTCCTCCGGTGTGTCGTCGGAGTCTTTGAGGAGAGGTTCGTCGGTTTCTTCCTCCGGTTTGTCATCGGAGACTTTACGGAGATGTTCGTCGGTTTCTTCCTCCGGTGTGTCATCGGAGTCTTTGAGGAGAGGTTCGTCGGTTTCTTCCTCCGGTGTGTCATCGGAGTCTTTACGGAGATGTTCGTCGGTTTCTTCCTCCGGTGTGTCATCGGAGTCTTTCAGGAGAGGTTCGTCGGTTTCTTCCTCCGCTGTGTCATCGGAGTCTTTACGGAGATGTTCGTCGGTTTCTTCCTCCGGTGTGTCATCGGAGTCTTTCCGGAGAGGTTCGTCGGTTTCTTCCTCCGGTGTGTCATCGGAGTCTTTGAGGAGAGGTTCGTCGGTTTCTTCCTCCGGTGTGTCATCGGAGTCTTTACGGAGATGTTCGTCGGTTTCTTCCTCCGGTGTGTCATCGGAGTCTTTCAGGAGAGGTTCGTCGGTTTCTTCCTCCGGTATGTCATCGGAGTCTTTACGGAGATGTTCGTCGGTTTCTTCCTCCGCTGTGTCATCGGAGTCTTTCCGGAGAGGTCCGTCGGTTTCTTCCTCCAGTGTTTCATCGGAGTCTTTCCGGAGAGGTCCGTTGGTTTCTTCCTCCGGTGTTTCATCGGAGTCTTTCCGGAGAGGTTCGTCGGTTTCTTCCTCCGGTGTGTCACTAGAGCCTTTCAGGAGAGGTTCGTCGGTTTCTTCCTCTGGTATCTCTGATGGCATTTCCTCAGGCATTTCTGGTGTTCTATCGGCCGATATTTCTCCTTCCTCTGCTAATTTCCCAGAACCTTCCATCTTCCACACTTCTTGTTCGGGCAATTGCACGACTCGAAGTTCGTCGGACACCGTCCCGTCCTCGTGTTGTTGTTTCTCTAAGACGTCAACACTTTCAATATCACTGGAGTCATCGCCGCTGCTCATAAGGTACATCTCAGGTCGAAGCCGACCGAGTTTCTCTTTAGTGTCCACTATCCTTGCCAGAGAATCCTTGGGGCTTTCGGGAACTTCCTTATCCGGCACAAATGACGTCGGAATAGTGACCCCAGGAACATTAGACCCCGGAACAGTGGATCCCAGACTTTCAGGCTCAGGTGAAGTTGTTTGGGAAACGACCGACTCAGGAACAAGCGAACCAGATCTCTTGAGGTTATCAAATCTATTTCCTCGTCGATTTCGTCTCCTGCGCGCGGCACCCGCGACCAGCGCCGCGTCTCTGGTCTCAGGGGAGTGTGTGACATCACTCGACCCATCCAACTCACTGCTGACGTCCCCTGACCCGACAGACAACGACTGCAGGCTCGTCTCTGACGAGCTCTCCGAAGTACCATCGCTGAAATCTCGTACTTCCACGGGGCTGGCGAAACTGACTCCTTTGTGCGGAGACTCGGGTCCATCCCTCTGGTCGATGGGAACTTCTGTGACGCAGTGGACATTTTTTCGTACCGTTTTCTCGATGGTGATCGTTTCAGAACTGCGGGTTTCCGTCAGAACCTCCTCCTTCATCTGCGTCTCCGGCTCTGGGAGTTTCTTCGGAACCTCGAAATACTCTGTGCTCTTCGGTTTTTTGTTCAAGTCGCCGGGATTCATTTCCTGGCCGTCGTTGATAATTTCGATGTGAACAATACTCGAGGGCTCGCTCTGCGAACTGGGAGCTTCGAGGTCGCAGCCCCCGGCGATCAACCTCCGATGTGGCTCTTGCTCTGCTTCCTGGAAATCTGCGAAATCGTCACTGAATGCGTCTTCCTCCGGAGGTGTGAAAACGTCGATTGGTTGCGCCCGAGGTTTCTGGAACTCCGCGACCACTTCTTGGAAATCTGGAATGTCTGACTCGTTGCCAATCTTTTCTGCGGACGAGACGCTCTCGTCGATGGGCACTTGAGATTCCTGGAATTCAGGCATTACGTCTTGGAAATCCGGCACGGTTTTGTCCCGGGGGGCTTTTTCTTCAGCATAAATATTTTCGTCGACCAAGGTAAGACTTCGAGCTTCTGGGACTGATTCTTCAAAATCTGGAACGTACACGTCGCTCGTGATTGGTTCAGGACATGAGATGGTCTCGTCGACGATGGGAGGTCGTTGCGATGAAACGATGTCCTCCGGTTTCACCATTAAGAAATCAGGAATACAAAAAACAGTCTCGCGCGTTTCACGAGTCACGTTTTCTTCGACGGGTTCACATAGAAACGATGGAGTCGAGATGCGTTCCATTGATAGTTTTTTCTCGGGAATTATTGGCTCTCCGAAATCTACGTCCAGCGAATTCTCGGATTTTTGGGAAGACTCTATGTCATGTTCTGCGACTGGTTTTTTAAACTCGGGCATCGAGTCGAAATACGGGAGTTCTTTGGCCGGAACACTTTCCCCCCGGATTTCGCTTTCTGGGGCGACTTGCCGGTTGAAAATGTTCTCGAGGAAATGCCGCCAGACAGATTCCAGCACGTCATCTGGCACGATCTCTTGTTCGGCCGCCATTGTGCGCGAGATCTGCTCGTCCACCGCCGTCTTTGGGCTTAAGTCCGCGGGGAATGCGTGCGCATGTTTCTCATCCAAATCCATCTTGTCAATGTTTTCTGAAACTTGCTTCCTGTCGTCTTTCATGCCGGAAATTGGGATAAGAAGCTGTTCGGTGACGGCATCGGAAACAGTCGGAATGTCGTCGTCGTCGTCGTAAGGATCGAATTCGAGCTCGCTGTCCGTCAGTTCACCTTCGTGATCTACGCCGTCGGTATCGTGGTCAGCGGTTTCAGACCCTCGGATTTGCGCATTGACATCGTCTGACCCTTGTTTCTCGGAAATCCGTCTTTTGTTCTCCGTCACCATCTTTATGCGTGTGTGCAAAAATACATCCTCGCGACTTTGTGACGATAACTCGTCACCAGCGTCTTCCAAAACACGACCAAGCATCGTCACATTCACCGGTCGTCCTGTGTCAGCATTCACTTCAATGTAGTCATGCGCAATCAGCGACTTTTTTCCACTTCCGGTCTTCCCATTAGGTTCATCACTTCCGGTAGTGATGTCATCCGACTTCGACGATTCCATTACGTCATCGGACCTGGACGATTCCGAAGCGGATGATGTTTTCACTTTTTTCACAACGGTCTCGGTGGTGACGCGAGTTCTTCTTGTGGTGCGGGTCGTAGTAATCGTGTGGTCGTCGCGCGTTGTCGATTCGTGTTTTTCCGACGATGACGATTCGTCGCGCTTCACACGATTTGTTTCTTGACCAACGGTTTTGGCGGTCTTTTTGCCAGAAAACTCGGACTCATCTGGTGGTTCGTCATTCAAGAAATCACCCGAGATGTCCATTCGTTCGATCTCCGGCCGGGGCTCGATACCCTCAGGCAATTCATCGTCCACGTATTGAATTTCGATGGACCGCTCTTCTTGGCTTAACATTTCTCCGCGTTGATCAACAAGCAAGAGGCGTTCTCCCGAGGGTTGTTCTTCCGAGGGAAGTTCTTCCGAGGGACGATCTTCCGATGGACGATCTTCCGAGGGAGGTTCTTCCGAGGGACGTTCTTCCGAGGGAAGTTTCACTGGTGGGACAATTATCGACTGATGTGGCGGTTGGGCAGCTACTTCCTCATAAACGTCTGTCGCTGGAGGAACGTCGGTTGCTGTCGAGTCCTCGTAACTGGGAATTTGGACCTCGGGCATTTTGCTCTTCTGAAGTTTATCCGGGTGGATCTTGGAAATCGGAGGATGACTCCACTTTATCTCACGACGGGACACTTGACCGTTTTGTTTATCTTTCGATTCTGGTATCCCAGCCACGCTTTGAGGGTCCTCTTTGAGAACTTTAGAGGATGGCGGGTGACTCCACTTTATGCTAGAATTACGTCTCGGTACACCTTTTCCGATATCCGTATCTCCCATACGAGGTTTGTCCCCCGGCATCGCCTCCACCCCAGGCCGTCTAGGTATCCCCGTCCGCCCGATCTGCTCGTCAACAGGTATTTCCCATTCTTTGAACAGCTCCCAGTCGATGCCTTGAGGTCTGTCCAAGCAAGTTCTTTCCAAGTTGAGCCCATATAACCGAATGTTCACCGGAGTTCCGGGGGTAATTACCCGGTTTAAATACGGTCTCTTGAAACCCTCGACTTCGCCATCCGAATATGCCCTCGACTCGTCGTCTTTTTTGCGCGTCACGCGGTTCTTCCATGATAATTCTCGCGCCTTCCTTGCTTGCACTCGGTACACGTCATCGTCATCATCGCGATTCGTTCGGGCATCGTCGCCGTAGTGCGGTCGACCTTCGGAGGAAAATGGTGGGAATGCCAGCGAATAGCCGTTCGTGTCCGACCAAGGAAGATAATTGTCAGAAAAGCGTGCTGGTGGACTTCTATCCGCGCGTGGTTCGCGCGGGGACTCATCCGGGGTATTTTCCAGGTAGGATTCCACGGGAACAGCTTCCTGTTTTGTGATCCTCTCAGAAGCTTGTTCCGGTTTCCGCGACTTGCTTCCGTGGTGTTCCCGTTTCCACGCGTGTTCCTCGCGAGATTCGTGTCTCTCGCGAGTGGTGGACGTTGTTTTCTTGGTAGTCTGCGTATCGATTTCCGAATAGTCCGAAGATTTCGCTACATCGTTGTAACTCTCAGATGAACGTGTGCTTCGGCCGTCTTCGCTGCTCTGGTACCAATCTTGACCATCACTTTCAGACTTGATCTTACTCTTAGACCCCTCGCGCGACCTCTGCTGGTTATTCTTGCCCACGGAATCAAGAATGTTCTCGATTTCTTGAAGTTTCTGCGAGATCGACGTGGCTGGGGACAGCTTTCTGCCGCCATCTTTTCCAAGCGTTCCTTCCAGTTTGCCATCTCCCACGACATTCCTCACAAACCTTGGCGTAACCTTCTTCGCACTCCCCTTCTCGTCGGCGGGTTTTTGGAGATTCTCCAACGTGTTGAAAACGTTCACAAGCTCATCGACATTTTTGCTGCAACATTCCACCGCACTTTTCGTCGTCGTTTCCGTAGTGTATTTCGTCTTCACTTTCTTCTTGCGTTTCTCCGTGAATTCCTCCCTGAACTCCGGATCGGATTTCGTCGACTCGGGTTCGGCGCTCTTTCGGATTTTCTTCGGCAACTCGCTGCTTCCGTCCAGCGATGGCGGATGGCCGTGCTTTCTTGGCAAAGATCTTTGCTCAAACATTTTCAAACCAGCATCCGAAGCATCATCTGCAGATTTCGTATCGCACCATCTCGCCTCGCGTCGGAATGTATCCCTTTGCGACCTCGTGTGCAGCCGTTTGGTGGTCGTTTCAATAGTTCCAGGAAATCCAGTCTTTGGTCCAGCAGTCGCGCCTGGGCTGCTGGTGATTGGGACGACTTTTTTAGCACTGGGGATTTCGCTGCTGACAAACCAGTGACTTTCTTCTAAATCAAGTGACTCCTCTCCAGGGGCGTAATCTTGTTTATACACGGGTTGCGTTTGTGATTGGTCCATCGTTGTTTTGTTTATCCCGGCCTCGAATGACGTCACCTTGTTGTAATAACCCACATTCGGGTCACGTGATTCGCTGAATTGTCGTCTTGGATCCCAAGCTCTCTTCTTATTATTCTGCGAATCGACGTCATAATCACGTGGTTTTGTACTCTTTCCTACGTCCCTTGATTTCAGGATACCCGGTCGTACTCCTCTTTCCGGGCGTTTCTCCCCCGGACTTCCGTCTCCTCTGCCATGTTCAACCTGGAAATCGTCACTGGGAACTAACAGCTCCGCGTCCGGGATTTCTGTACCCGGATAAATGCCCTCATAGGTGCGAGGGACGTATGGTCCTGTATCGCGCGTGTCGTCAAAATCAATTCCCGAATTACACGCGGGCTTTTCCAAGAAAGGGTCGTCGCGGTGATCGGGTGTAAAACGCCGGTCTTCAATCGATTTCTCAAATCTTGGTTGCTCATCACTAGGTCCTAGGTCCCCTAAACACTGAACTCCGGTGGTCGACCTACCATAGGTGTCAATGGATGTTGAATACGAATGTCTGTCACCAGTTTGGTGTCGTCTGTAGCCATAGATATCCTTGGTTTCTTCCAATGTTTCCATCACGGAACTTTGATCTTGCTTAGACATCATTGTTTGCGGTTTCTCTTCCCTGTTAATGTACTCCTCCTCCGGTTTTACACTCTCGTCGCCTTGACCACCTCGGGTTTCTCCACCAGGGTAAACATCTCCGGGACGAAAGTCTCCCGAATCAATCTCAACATCGACATTGTTCCTCATGTCATACCCAGACCTCTCTCTGTTGATTTGGTCGTTTGGCTCGCGTGTATTCCTGTCCCTTATGATCACTCGTTGTCCCTCACTTGATTCCAGTTCCCCAAGGTGTTGATCACGTATTATTGGTTTCCTGTACGAGTCTTTGGATTGAGATTCCAAGAATTTATCATCTCTTTGGCGTCGTCTGTAGCCGTAGAATTCTTTGGTTTCCACCACAGAATCTTTGTCTTCCTTGGACATTGTTCGCGGTTGCTCTTCCTTCTTAATGTACACCTCCCCCGGTTTTACACTCTCGTCGCCTTGACCACTTCGAGTTTCTCCACCAGGGTAAACATTCCGGGCACTGGGCAGGGAATATTCCAGGTCCCGGACTTCTGTACCAGGGTGAACATCTCCGGGACGAAAGTCTCCCGAATCGTTGGCAACATCGATATTTTTCATCGGATCATATCCAGATCTCTCCCCGTCGATTAGGTCGCTTGTATTCCTGTCGCTTATGATCCCTCGTTGTCCCTCGCTTGATTCCAGATCCCCTCGATGTTGATCACGTATTATTGGCTTCCTGTACGGGTCAACCAATTGTGATTCTTTATCATCTGTTTGGCGTCGTCTATAGCTATAGAAATCCTTGGTTTCCTCCCATGTTTCCTCCATATAACTTTGGTCTCGCCTAGACATTGTTTCCGGTTGCTCTTCCTTCTTAATGTACTCCTCCCCCGGTTTGACACTCTCGTCGCCTTGACTACCTCGAGTTTCTCCACCAGGGTAAACATTCCGGGCACTGGGCAGGGAATATTCCAGGTCCCGGACTTCTGTACCAGGGTAAACATCTCCGGGACGAAAGTCTACCGAATCGTTGGCAACATCGATATTGTTCATCGGATCATATCCAGATCTCTCCCCGTCTATTTGGTCGCTTGGTTCGCGTGTATTCCTGTCCCTTATGATCCCTCGTTGTCCCTCACTTGATTCCAGATCCCCAAGGTGTTGATCACGTATTATTGGTTTCCTGTACGAGTCTTTCGATTGAGATTCCAAGAGTTTATCATCAGTTTGGCGTCGTCTGTAGTCGTAGAATTCTTTATAAGTTTCCACTACAGAACTTTGGTGTTGCCTAGACATCATTGTTTCCGGTTGCTCTTCCTTCTTAATGTACACCTCCCCCGGTTTTACACTCTCGTCGCCTTGACCACTTCGAGTTTCTCCACCAGGGTAAACATTCCGGGCTCTGGGCAGGGAATATTCCAGGTCCCGGACTTCTGTACCAGGGTAAACATCTCCGGGACGAAAGTCTCCCGAATCAATCTCAACATCGACATTGCTCCTCATGTCATACCCAGACTTCTCTCTGTTGATTTGGTCGTTTGGCTCGCGGGTATTATTGTCCCTTATGATCCCTCGTTGTCCCTCACTTGATTCCAGATCCCCTCGATGTTGATCACGTGTTATTGGCTTCCTGTACGGGTCAACCAATTGTGATTCTTTATCATCTGTTTGGCGTCGTCTATAGCTATAGAAATCCTTGGTTTCCTCCCATGTTTCCTCCATAGAACTTTGGTCTCGCCTAGACATTGTTTCCGGTTGCTCTTCCTTCTTAATGTACTCCTCCCCCGGTTTGACACTCTCGTCGCCTTGACCACCAGGGGTTTCTCCACCAGGGTAAACATTCTTGGCACTGGGCAGGGAATATTCCACGTCCCGGACTTCTGTACCAGGGTAAACATCTCCAGGACGAAAGTCTCCCAAATCGTTAGCAACATCGATATTGTTCATCGGATCATATCCAGATCTCTCCCCGTCGATTTGGTCGCTTGGTTCGCGTGTATTCATGTCCCTTATGATCCCTCGTTGTCCCTCACTTGATTCCAGATCCCCGAGGTGTTGATCACGTATTATTGGTTTCCTGTACGAGTCTTCGGATTGAGATTCCAAGAATTTATCATCTCTTTGGCGTCGTCTGTAGCCGTAGAATTCTTTGGTTTCCACCACAGAATCTTTGTCTTCCTTGGACATTGTTCGCGGTTGCTCTTCCTTCTTAATGTACTCCTCCCCCGGTTTTACATTCTCGTCGCCTTGACCACCTCGGATTTCTCCACCAGGGTAAACGTCCCGGGCACTTGGCATAGAATATTCCGAGTCCCGGACTTCTCTGCCAGGGTAAACATCATCGGAACGAAAGTGTTCCGAATCGCCGCCATCCTCGAAATTGTTCCTCTGATCATACCCAGACCTCTCGCTGTCGATTGACTCGCGGCCGTTCGTATCCCTCATGGGCCCTATTTGTCCCTCACTTGATTCCAGACCCCCGCTGTGCGGATCACGTGTTATTGACTTCATGTACGAGCCAATCAACTGTGATCCCAATGATTTGTCATCAGTTTGGCGACGTCTGTAACCATAAAACTCCATGCTTTCCTCGTTTAGATGTTCCCTTTCGGACGTCAAAGTTCCCCCTTGTTCCAACTTTCCACCGTGTTCCCCTTTCGGTCTCACATTCTCCTTGTCATGCTCGTCAAACTCTTTCTCAGGCCCAGAAACGTAGCGCGGCCTTTGCTTATTCAGTTCGTAAGCAGTAGCGACGATGCTTGGGTCACGCCCCCCTGTTTTTCCGCTTTCGATGTCTCCACGTTCCACGCGTGTTCCACTCTCGTCGAAACTAACCTCGAGCGATCCCGCATGAGCACGCGATATATTTGGTCCGCGGTGTGCAGTCTGCTCGATCGTTCCAGTACTCATGCGCAGCTCCTCTACCGAGTAGTATTTCGTCGTAGTTTTCCGATGGTTAACCGGAAGTGAACGATTGCTCGATTGGTCTACGTCAGCGTCGAAGCTGCGGAGTAAAACCACCTCTGTATCAGAGGACAGAAGTTCCTGTCGGCTGGGAGTACTGGTTCGTACCCCGGAGAAAAGTTCCCGGGTGGCGGATGTCGGATCATTGTCACCGTAACTGGAACTTTCCAGCGTTGGCGATTCAAATCGATTTTCATCAGGTTCACGGATACATTCACCCGGGGTTTTCCCACCCGGATAAATATCATTAGAAAAAGAACGCTCCATACCTTGGGTTTCTTCTATATCTTTATTGTTGTTGACATAATGTTCCGATTCCCGGACTTCTTTGCCTGGGTAAAAATATCCGGTATCTGAAATATGGGGTCCAGAATTCCGGGTATCTTCATTCTGAAGAACATCGCCACCTCCCAAGTCATCCGAGCAACCATTCTTTGAAATATATCCAGTTATCACTTTCTTTTCCAAAGTGCTTTCACGGGTGTTCGATTCAAAGCTTGTGACGTCATGTGCAACCACAATCCTTTGCTGGCCGTCTTGTTCTTGCTTGCGACGACGTTGATCTTTTGACCTTGATTTCGTATCGTGCGAATCACTCGACGTCGTCGGTTGCGACGATTCATCGTCTCCAGGATGACGACGACGATAGCCGGAAAACTCCATGCTCTCTTCCCACTTGTCGTTGATACTACGAAGATCCTGTCGACCTGCTCGCCTGCTGTCTCCTTTCTCGCCCTCAGATTCCTCGTCGGCAATGCCTGAGTTTTCGGGCCCCGAGGAGTTGTTGATATCCGACGTCCAGCCCACCAACATTCCAGCACCTTCGCTGCTTATGGCGCTATGGCTATCGTCGGACAGCGAACTCAAACGCGAATCATTTCGCGGTGAGACCTGCTCCACGTCGGCTCCGTCGTTCACCTTACCTTTTCGTATACCATAAAACGTTTTTTCCTCCACGTAATTCCCGTCTACTGCAGGCGAATCTGCCCGCGACGTGAATTCCTCGGTCTGTCTAGACTGACGACCATCCTCTGTCATGTACGACACGTCGTCTTCAGACTCCTCTTCTTTGTTCACGAATACCTCCTCTTTGAAACTGCGCTCGGCCTCGTCCACCGGGTTCTTAGCGACCCAAAAACACGCCGACTGCACCATCTCTTCGTGGTCTAGATTCGACACGCGATGAACGTCGCACGGCACTTCGTGGCGGCCAGGTCGTTTCTTTAACGGCATCACAGTGTGTTTAATTCGTCGCCTTTTTCTCGGACCAGAGCGACGACTCGAAGTCGTCGATGAGGCCGATGAATACGAACGCTCTAAGACCATCTTCGACTAAATGGAGAGACACAACAAATCGTTTTAAAATTTTGACTTTTCCACTCTCGTTTTTGGCAATGTAGTGTGGCGTACAAAACTATATATTATGACCCGAATTAGTGACGACGTAGCCTTGTATACTATAAGTGCCGTGTTCAGCGAAGCGTTGGTAGGCTTCGGTCATGTTAAAGAGTTATCAAAGAGTCAAATATATAAATAACACTTACCATCATATACTGATAGTCTGTAATCGCTGTAGTTTACGAATATCTCTGACGAAACAACTCCTTCGATACGATTTTGTCGACAGGTTGAACCATAGACATACCAAACTGTTGCAATTAAAATCAAAAATCTTGGCAGTTCTCCATACCATACATGCTTGCGTCGTGTTACCCTGATAAGCTGTCACCACATGCGACCTAATGAGCGTTGTTTTTGAGTTCAAATTGAGTTCAAATTCTCGACGCGTTTCACTCTCTTCGCCGGGCACTATCGAAAGTAGCCGTTCGCCGTTTAATTAAACACAAGCAATCGAGAGACGGAAACTGGAAAGTTACAGCGATGTGTACAAACGACGGGTATAAACGCCAATATTTAATCTCTTTGGTACACAATCGCAAGGCCTGGAATGCAAAAACAGCTCTTAATAACCGCGAGGACCCTTCCAGATGAAAAATATTAGTGTTCGTGCAAGTTACAGGGCCGTCGAATAGCAGTACCACGAATAGCAACACACTTTCCCCGACGAATTCGCAGAAAAAAACCGTCAAATCACGGCACGTATTTAAATATCAAAAATATTCACACTGGCAAAAATATGCCAGACGCGAAATCAAAACAAAGAATGCTATTTCCTGTTAAGATCTCGCGTTTTACAAATGCTCGCGAAGAATTTATTGCCACGGGGGGTTCGGTAATGATTATTGCCCACCAGATGGCGAGTTATTCAGGCATCATCCGGATAACTCGCTAACCGGTGGATAAATTGTATCTTTCCCAGTAGTGTTCAGAGGAAATTTATTCAAGTGGTACACACGACGAAAATAGCATTTATATACTGCGTGTTTGTGAACGAAGCTTTCAACTATTCCGTTTAGGTTTTGCAGGGTTGACACAATGTTTCGTATATTTTGATGGCAATTTTGTGTTGGTGTACGTGTACAACATGTAAACTTTGCGCAATGATTGGCAATGAACAACTTGCATGGGCTGGGAATATGCATGAATGAAGGTTTATTCATACCTGTAAATATGCGACCTGATGACCAGTGAGATGCTCTAATCATTGAGCTACATGGACGAAGATAATGAGTGAAGCTTACATATGTGTGCAACTTGTAACCATCTGATGACCATGCAGTAAGGTGCCAGCCACCATTACGACTTACATGGACTAAGAATCTAAGATGATGAGTAAAGGTTACATAGCTGCACGGCAACCTTAACCTTCTGATAACCACTGAAATTATATACCTATTGAGCTCATATACTGATATCATAAGGCGGCGTTTATATACTAAGGTTGCGTTTACACTAAAGCAAAAGTAACCGGATTAATATTGTTTTGCATCGTCATGGGAATAAAAAAACAATACGAATCCGATTACTTTTGCTCTCCATAAGTGCGGTAAATACGTACCTAAATTACGAACATGTTTTGTGATCGACTACATGGAACAAAACTGGTTAGGGCATTGGTTTCTTTGTGGTTGATTCTATTGACATATTGTTTTATTATTTTAATCACCCACTCACAAAACTTGTTCCTATAGGTCGTACGTCGCGACCCATTAAGTGATGGGATCAAATTCGGGTAGATCTTATTGCATGCCTTTCACATCTTGGGTACAAAATGCTAATAATCCGGAAACTTATATAAACTTTGCCTTGAGAAATAACACGTAATTTGGCGATTTCTATCACATACACAAAATACTTAAACCCGAATCAAACTTTGATGCCAGACAAAAAATTGTATGATAGACATAGACGTTGTGACTCCACGATAACCCGATTGCTTTTAGCGCGATTGCTTTCATCGAATCTAGTAACAGCATCCGTTCTTAGCGTGTTTTGACGATTTGTTGACGGTAGATATTGTGGCACGGTATTAATGTCATTCATCGAATTGTTACTCAAGTGAAAGTTCGAGCGGTGCCGTGAGATAACCTGCTTTATCCTTCTACTGTGGCAATATATCGGGTTAATATATATAAGGGTTTAAGTGTTTTGGGCGTTCCTCGAAAATCGTCGTTTATTAATTATAAGTCGCTACACCACTCGTTACAATATCAACAGAGGAATGTTTGTCTTTGACTTACTTGGCGTGGCTTGGTCTATTTGCGTCTTTGTCTCGACTTAATTCCCTTTAAACTTTGCGATCTCTTGTGGAACGTTTTCGTAGCAAAAAAAATGTAACATTTCACTTGTCTATGGTCTATGAGCATGTCACTGGTCTATCATCAGAAGGTTACAAGTTATAAACATAGGGCAGTCCTGTCTTCACTCATAAAAGCATCTCATTGCCACTCTTGGTCATCAGGTTACAGCAGGTGGTACACATATGTAACCTTTACTCATTATCTTAGTCTATATATGTAGCTCATGCAATGCTTTCGAACTGTTAGCAGTGAGATGTTCTCACTGGTTATCATACAGTTACAAGTTGTACATATACGTAACCTTCACTCATCATCTTAGTACTTGTAATTTAATGAATAATGGTTAGAGCATTTCATTGATGGTCTTAGCAGACGGTTGTTTGGGGGGAGAGGTTATATTCGTTATTCGGTACGCGGAATACCCCCCCCCCCCGGCCCCAAACAACCGTCTGCTCAGCAGGCCAATCATTCCGTAAAACGGAAATGCCTTAATTTTAATTACCGCAATAATAATTACCGCAATAATAATTACGCAATAATATTAAATTACCCACGTTTCCGGTCTCGTTTAGGCCTCGAAAGTATGCGATTTGACACTGTTTTATTAAAGGACATTGGCAACAAAAATTAAGTTTGTCTAATATGAAAGAACTCGTAAAATGATAGAGTAACACCTTTTACAACTTTTCCGTATTTGACTTCATTTTTGAAATATTTCAGTTTGTTTGATATGTAAATGAGAGATGGTCTCTGACGTTGGCGCAGGGTAGAGAATTTTCGGTTATAATTCCATGACACGCAGTCACGAAATATATATATATATATATATATAGCTTCTAAGGATTTTTGGTGAAGGAAAATTTCGAGTGTTGAAATATATACATTTTTAAGACCAAACCGGGACCAGTTGCGAAAAATGCAACGGCTGGAATTGAACCCGCGACCCTGCGATGCAGTGCTCTGACCACTGAGCTACGGAAGCCGTTGCCGAGAGCCTAGTCACGAGTTATGTATATATAGTGGTGGTAATGCTGGGATAAGATTCTGAGTATATTACAAGTAATATTTGTCATTTCACTCGATTAAATTACAGGTTCTAAGGATTTTTGTATATATATATATATATATATATATATATATATATATATATATATATATATATATATATATATATATATATATATATATATATATATATATATATATATATATATATATATATATATATATATATATTTGTATATATATATATATATATATTTGTATATATATATATATATATATATATATATATATTATAATAATAAGATTTAATATCAAATTGGATTTTGCAACCTTTAGCGGTTGAAATACATCCATAAACATAGTTACTTGCTTAGCTATTTCATGTAAAATACAAGTTATTATAGTAGAAATATTAAATGGTCATATATATATATATATATATATATATATATTATATATCATATATATATATATATATATATTAAATATATATATATATATATATATATATATATATATATATATATATATATGTGTGTGTGTGTGTGTGTAACCCTAACCCTAATATAACCCTAACATTTGGTCATCATGGAATTGAAACCGAATTTTCACTCATTTTTTATTTTCATTTACATATCAAACAAACTGAAATATTTCAAAAACGAAGTAAAATACGGAAAAGTTGTAAAAGGTGTTACTCTATCTTTTTACGAGTTCTTTCATATTAGACAAACTTAATTTTTCTTGCCAATGTCCTTTAAGGTTAGCATTTGGCTTATTGTTTGGGTTAGATTTCACTGTTTTATTAGGGTTAGCATTTCATTGGTTAGTGCTATACTGAAATCGACTTTCGACAGAAATTCGGTCCCAGGTTAGTTTTGCATTCCAGTATTGCAGCACTAGCCACTGCACGATTTTAGTCTCCCTCGCAGCCGCTCTTAGTGTGTCACTCGTTCCCCCCGCATGCGAGCACTAGCCACCACGATTCCTGGCATTCGCATGCCAGCCATCAACGTGTTCTCGGGCAGATATAACTATAGAGTCTATATTGCCCTTCTAATATGAAACGTAATGAAAATAGCGTGTAATTATTTCTTAGAATTATTTCTGTAGAAAAATTGGTATAATTTAGGTTAAGACGAAATTGTGAACGGACGAAATGGAGCGTGGAGTTTTAAGGAGAACGTGGAATTTTAAGGAAATGGAGTATTATAAAAATACAGGGTTTGAGCTTGACGACGGAGATCCAACAAAAATTCTGACATTCACTATTGTGATGGATGCGTTTACAGCGCACTAGTTGTAAGATTCTTCCTTCGCAGCGACTGGTCTCAAGCCCGTTTTCCACTTCACCATTTCACGCTCTCCGCCATAGAAAGATTTCGCCGATGACATGATTTTTCCCCGTTTTCATTGGTCGACAAGCAGGGGCGTCGGAAGCGGGCAGGGATGAGTATGTGGCTAGTAATATGCAACCTCACATGCATTTGGTGCGACTTGTTAGCGCATGGGAATACATAAAACTTAATTTCGTTAACAATGTGTTTGTTTATCTTAAAAAAGTCTAAATATTTATACCAGACCTTAAATCGCCGGAAATGCACTCCTGGAGCTTTCAAAATTCAAATTTTTTCAGGGGGTTCATGCCCCCGACTCCCCTAGAGAGCTTCGTCACAAACGTCTCATCCTGCGTACTATTGACTGTTCCCATAGATCAGTAGCTAGCCCTATTTTGCCATGCATCTGCACCACAAATCTGCTCGATCTGCAATCGCAGTGAATAAAAAATTGTTTAGGATAACAACATACTGGTTGTTGTTTTTAGCACATCAAAACTGAGGGTAACAGGTTATAGAACATCCATAATCCATATACTTCGCCATGCCCCCTCACTTTTATTGTCGTTCCGACGCCTCTGACGACAAGTGAAAAAAAAATGATGTCATTGTGGAAATATTTCGCTTGCGGTGAGCGAAATGGTGAAGTGGAAAACGGGCTTCATTCTGATGTAGGGCTCCGCTCGAAACGTCAATATTTCGTTTACTAAAAATCTTGGCAGTTCACCACCTTTTCTATATATACAAAACATAGGAGTCTACTGCGACGTCACAAATGTACTGGCCTCCTGTTCGTTTCCCATCTTAATTATTACTCAAATGGTGTCTAATTATGTAACTACTACGCTTTTTCTTTTGTGCCGCTGAAGTAATCTCCGTTCAAGGAGATCCTCAACCGTCATCGGAAATACGCGAATGCTCTTACTACTTAAGTATCGTTGACTTTAAAAAGATGCTTTGTTCTCTTTGATATCAGTACAACCAAGATATATAAGGCAGACCTATATTGCTTTAGGGAATGATTTAGTGTTGTTTTTGCACCACGATCTGGTAACAATACATATAGTCTCCCACCATATTTTACTGTTAGGATTAGGATTACGGTTAGGGTATAAAAAACAGATGGAAACCCGGTCTAGTGTTACCATGATGAAGTATATACCCGATCTCACAAGATCGACAACCCACGTGATTTGACCGTGAGAAAACGGGGCTGGTATCAACTGTAAATACGAGTGTTTGTTTTTAAACCTCTTAAAAGTTTGTAGCACTAAGGCTTTGTAGGCTTTGAACCAATGTCGCACCTGATTGGTCAGTTCATTTCCACCCTTAGCAACGGGGTAGAAGGTCGTGGACTGAAGGCTTGAAATGTGCCTAGAAAACGATTTTCGCTGCACACATCTTGAAACTAATGATTTCCTTCATAAAGTCATAGAGGAACATGCCAATTCAAACAATCAAGGTGGCCCCATGTGATAAGTGTGCTCGACGTTATTATGGCGATGACTTCATCCATAGTTAGGAAAAACAAAATTTTTGGAAATTCCAAAATTTGACAATACCATCAGATAGACCTACATTAGAGGACAGAAAAACGCTATTATGCTGATTACTTTCAGTCACTCATTACTGAAATATCGCTGACCAAAGTTTAAAAAAAGATGAGTCAGTATTTCAAAGCATTTTTTGTCTTCTTTGTATCTCTAAGTAGTTTATAGTTGGAACTCATTTTTGTTTTTTCTAGTAAAGCTTCTGTTGAGAGAATGTATCCAGGAGAAGGGCTTAAAATATTTTTATTGCATTAGTATCTTAAATTGGGCGCTCCAATGTGTGCATCAATGGATAGTTGAGCAGTGAGCACAACTAGAAAAGCCAACAACTAACCAACGATTTTGTAGCACAAAGACGCTTTGCATGCGCCTTACAACTGAACTTTTGAAATATTTGTGCCAGAAATGAAGACATAATTAGCTAAGTTTATTGTCTTCCCAATGGATGTTTTAGTGCGCGGAGAAAACTTGAATTTTCACTCGCTTCAACAATTAGCTGACTCGCATTCAGAGAGGAATCAACTATCCATTGATGCACACATTGGAGCGCCCAATTAAGGTACTAATGCGATAGAAATATTTTAAGCCCTTCTCCTGGATACAATCTCACAACAGAAGCTTTACTAGAAAAAACAAAAACGAGTTCCACTTCCAACTAACTACTTAGACATACAAAGTAGACAAAAAATACTTGAAATTGCTGACTTTTTTAAAACTTTGGTCAGCGATATTTCAGTAATGAGTGACTGAAAGTAATCAGCATAATAGAGTTTTTTGTCCTCTAATGTTAGGTCTATCTGATGGTATTGTCCAATTTTGGAATTTCCAAAATGTTTGTTTTTCCTAACTATGGATGACTTCATCGCCAGAATAACGTCGATTTCTCCTTCTTGTGCACACTTATCACATGGGAGTCTTGGGACCACCTTGATTGTTTGAATTGGCATGTTTATCTATGACTTTATGAAGAAAATCATTAGTTTCGCGATATGTGCAGCGAAAGTTAAAGATAGAGGTCCTCAGTCCACGGCCTCAGTTAAATGAATAAAACAACCTCTCGGTGATTGAATTTCATAATCTTGTTTCCTTGTACGTTTTCACGAGTTTTGGTATCCATAACGATGTAGGTGTTAATAGCTGTGACAAGTGCTTGTAGCCTGCCCGAAGGCTATAGTAACTTGGAGTGCGGCTCAGTAAACACTTGTGAACTTGAAGAGTAATGGATAATGTCCATATTATTTACGTCGTTCTCGAAGAATCTGAGTATTCCACTCATATTTTGACAAAAAACAACCAGAGTTTGACGAATTTAAATTACCACAAAAAACAAGGCATAATGTAGAATAACGGTTTTTCATGTTTATTCAAAATACCTAAACTCTAAGCGGGCAACAGGGCCGGATTATGGTTGCGCGGGGCGCCCGGCATATTTAAAATGATGATAATGTTCAATTTAAGAGCGACTCTAAGAGTCGCGCATGCGTATAACAGTCAATTACTATCCCACAAGCTTAGTATCACTCACTAGTCTATAAATGTACAAGCTCAAATAGGGGAGTCGATGGGTGGAGGTTAGGGATGGGGAAAAAAGGGTTAGGATTAGGATCTTTGTTGTGTTGGGGTTGGGTTCTAGCATTAAATTAACAAGTCGCTCTTAATTTGATCATTATCATCATTTTAACAGGAATGGTTGATTGATCATTATAGTCATTATAAGAGTGAGGTCGGGACATGCTGGGCCCCCGGCATTACAGCCCTGGCGGGCAACAGTTGGTTTTTTAAATGTCATGTGATCATGTATCAACCAATGAAAGCGTGCCTTCGCGCAAGGAAAAAATAGAACAAAATAACCTACAACGGTTGTTCACGGTTGTTCGAACAGGAATAAACAGTATTAGTAGAACAAGCATGTTCGCTAGTGTTATCACTGTTGCTCTGTTAACAAGTTGTAACAGTATTTATGGCTGAACAATACTGCAACAACCTTGTTAGCTAGCCTCCTCCGCAGGCAACTCTGGCATCTTTTTCCCAAGTCAAATAGCTTCCAACGCTGTTTTCGCCATTTTTGGCCGAGCCAGGGAAGGGGATCTCTCTTCCCCAATCCCTTACAGTCCCCTCTTCGTCAATCAATCCCAACCAAAACATCGCTCGTAGAGATTTCACAGCGCAACATTGTGCCAAATTGGACTCGCCTAACGGCTCGTGTAATTTTGGTGAAATTTTAAAATATTACTCGTAGTGTAAATCCTTAACTCGATACTTGCTATCATATGATTCCCTATACTTAAATCTCACCTCGTTCTTTCCTTTCTTTCTTCGAGTGTTAAGGAGTGCAGATGTTGTACGTAGGATTTGGTGTCTTCCAAACTACTGTTGGATTCATTGAGCTTGTTTTCGAGATGGTAGTTAGTCTACAAGGTTTAAAAGAGAAATTAGGATAATTCTTGCAAGTATAGTCTGTAATTATAGCTAACAATTAGACAACGTACACTGTCGGAAACCATATTTCAAAAACCATGTCTCAGAAACATTATATAGTAGTGTATCATAAGACGCCGTAACTCGGATAATAATATATACATGAAAACATTTCTCAATTCTGATTGGCTGAGAGCAGTGCAATTTCAAGGAAACACAATGCACAAAAAAGGAAATACGAAAAAAGGAAATACGATGAAGAAAAAAGGAAATACAATGAAGAAAAAAGGAAATACAATGAAGAAAAAAGGAAATACAATGAAGAAAAATACAATGCAGACAAAAACACAAAAAATGCAGGGATAGCCAGGTATTTTTCTCGCGGGGGAACAAGCATGGCGGCGAAGACTCGAGTATACTTTAACATTGCAAGTAAAGTATATCTGTTAACTAGACTAGATGATTATTAATGCTTTGCGTTAGCCTTTTCAAGTTATGGTGAAAGAAGAGAAGCGTTTTTAACCACCAAAGCTGCGAAGAGTTGAACGGAATACTGTGAACCCGTACGTTGTATTTGTACGTCTTCTGTTTGTCTTGAACATTTTCCTGTATATTATTAACATAGTAAGTCTTAGCATGGTTTCTCGTGTAATTTTGAAAAAACAGGCGAGTTTTTCAAAGACCTTACATTGCACTCGTCCTTCGGATTTGTACTATTTTGATAGTCTTTGAAAAACTCATTTGTGCGTGTTTTTTTTTCCAAATGTACACTCGAAACCATGCTATAATACTGTACCTATGCAAATATAAAAATATACAAATATAGAAATGCTCAGGGTATTTCTAACATAAAAATTTCATATAGAAAAACCATTAAGTGATTTTTTTGCTTCATAAACACAGAGACAGTACACCAATTTATTATATAGATGGGAGTGTTTTACCATGGTTTTACTAAGAAATATGCAGTGACATATTTTCATCCTCACTAGTGAAGATATCGATCACGTGATTAAACATTTTCCCACCTTTTGCATTGAATCTATATTATAATAAAAAGAAAATTACACGGTGGTAAAAACAATATTTTACTCATTCGTAAAATATTGTTTTCACCACTCGAAGATAAAATTCATATCTTCGCACCACCGTGTAATATCCTCTATATAAATCAATATGCTCTGTATGCTATTATAAAACAATTATTGAACTTTATATGATTAAATATTAGATAACCTCGAGAAGTTTGGTGTTCTCATTCCGCACATCTGCATCAGCTTGGTTGAGATTTTCTATTTTCTTTTCCAGCTGAAAAATCAAGGTGAAAAGAATCGTGAAGGTGATGAGAGAGTGGCGGTAAACAAGGAAAATACGTAAGTACTCTTACTATAAGGTCAAAATGTGAAGTAAAAATGGCTCATATGGCATACTTTTTGGCTGTCAGTTTGAGTCCTCAAAATTCATAAGAAAAATTCACATGAAAAATGAAAAGTTCACATGGCCAATTTGGCTATTGCGTAACACTAGAACCATATGGACTTATAGTGTGTATTCCATTATAAGGATGTGCAAATAGATTACCCTGATGAATAAAAATATTGCCCTGACAAGCAAATACATAGTCCTAACTTTTACATGTTCTGCACATTCCACACTGGTTGTCATACTAACATTAGTCTGAGTTTGGACAATTAAGATTGGGGAGTCGATGGGGTGGGGGTTAGTCATAGGGAATCCCAATGGGGGTTTGGCTAAGCGGTTTAGTTTTAGGTTGCTTGTCAGGGCAATGTATTTACTCCCTTATGTGATGTATATGGATGTATTTACTTCCTTATAATGTGGAATATATACTATACAGTAAGTACCTATCACGAAAAATTATAGCCACAACCGTGTAGGAACTTGGGACCTGAAACTGACACCCAAAGAAAGAAGAGCGATGGATGAAAGAAGACCCAAAGACAGAAGAGGGATGGATGAAAGAAGAGGGATGGATGAAAGAAGAGGGATGGATGAAAGAAGAGGGATGGATGAAAGAAGAGGGATGGAAGAAATTAGAAGAGGGATGGAAGAAATTAGAAGAGGGATGGAAGAAAGAAGAGGGATGGAAGAAAGAAGAGGGATGGAAGAAAGAAGAGGGATGGAAGAAAGAAGAGGGATGGAAGAAAGAAGATGGATGGAAGAAAGAAGATGGATGGAAGAAAGAAGAGGGGCAGAAGAAAGAGGGGTGGAAGAAAGAAGATGGGTGGAAGAAAGAAGATGGATGGAAGAAGATGGATGGAAGAAAGAAGAGGGGTGGAAGAAAGAAGATGGAAGAAAGAAGATGGATGGATGGAAGAAGATGGATGGAAGAAAGAAGATGGATGGATGGAAGAAAGAAGAGGGATGGAAGAAACAAGATGGATGGAAGAAAGAAGAGGGATGGAAGAAAGAAGATGGATGGAAGAAAGAAGAGGGATGGAAGAAAGAAGAGGGATGGAAGAAAGAAGATGGATGGAGGAAAGAGGAAGGGATGAAGGAAAGAAGATGGATGGAGGAAAGATGGATGGAGGAAAGATGGATGGAGGAAAGATGGATGGAAGAAAGATGCTGGATGGAAGAAAGAAGATGGATGGAAGAAAGAAGAGGGGTGGAAGAAAGAAGATGGATGGAAGAAAGATGGATGGATTGAGGAAAGAAGAGGGGATGGAAGAAAGATGGAAGAAAGAAGATGGATGGAGGAAAGAAGACGGATAGAAGAAAGAAGATGGATGGAAGAAAGAAAGAAGATGGATGGTTGGAAGAAAGAAAGAAGATGGATGGTTGGAAGAAAGAAGAGGGATGGAGGAAAGAAGATGGATGGAGGAAAGAAGATGGATGGAGGAAAGAAGATGGATGGAGGAAAGAAGAGGGATGGAGGAAAGAAGAGGGATGGAAGAAAGAAGAGGGATGGAGGAAAGAAGAGGGATGGAAGAAAGAAGAGGGATGGAGGAAAGAAGATGGATGGAAGAAAGAAGATGGATGGAGGAAAGAAGATGGATGGAAGAAAGAAGAGGGATGGAGGAAAGAAGAGGGATGGAAGAAAGAAGATGGATGGAGGAAAGAAGATGGATGGAAAAAAGAAGATGGATGGAAGAAAGAGGGATGGAGGAAAGAAGAGGGATGGAAGAAAGAAGAGGGATGGAGGAAAGAAGATGGATGGAGGAAAGAAGATGGATGGAGGAAAGAAGAGGGATGGAGGAAAGAAGAGGGATGGAGGAAAGAAGAGGGATGGAAGAAAGAAGAGGGATGGAGGAAAGAAGATGGATGGAGGAAAGAAGAGGGATGGAGGAAAGAAGAGGGATGGAAGAAAGAAGAGGGATGGAAGAAAGAAGAGGGATGGAGGAAAGAAGAGGGATGGAAGAAAGATGGATGGAGGAAAGAAGATGGATGGAAGAAAGAAGATGGATGGAAGAAAGAGGGATGGAGGAAAGAAGAGGGATGGAAGAAAGAAGAGGGATGGAGGAAAGAAGATGGATGGAGGAAAGAAGATGGATGGAGGAAAGAAGATGGATGGAGGAAAGAAGATGGATGGAGGAAAGAGGGATGGAAGAAAGAGGGATGGAAGAAAGAAGATGGATGGAGTAAAGAAGATGGACGAAAGAAACAAGAGGGATGGAGGAAAGAAGATGGATGGAAGAAAGAAGATGGATGGATGGAAGAAAGAGGGCAGAAATTACTAATACAAACATGAGCGTAAACAAGGAAGAGGTATAGGGAAGGGGATGTGGTATTGCAGGGCTAGCCACCTGGAGATTTCCTGGTGGTGTCTGTGACCAGAGTGGGGCAATGGGTCATCATGTTGTGGGGCAATGGAAGGTGATTGTGTAGGGGGATGGTGGGAAGAATTTGGTACGAGGTGGTCACTGGTGGGGCAACAGTTTTTAGAAAAGGAAGGAAGGTTGTTACATGTACAGTATGTGTGAAATGGTTATGTTGGGGGAGGGAGCTTGCAATAACTCTCCCCCCACCAATAATTGTAGTTACTTCTATGGAGGTTAAAGTCCTGAAGGATGGGCTAAGGTTGCTGGATGGAAGGGGAAAGTGATTTGGTTATGCTGAGAGGGGTAATGGCCTTTGGAATTCCTCCTCATCACAATCATCTTCTAGAGAAGATCGATGGATGCATGCATGCAGAGGGGGGATATTGTAGATGCATGGATGAATGAAAAGGAAGGAAGGAATTAAGGAAAGAATTAACAACCATAATGAAGGATGGAGGTTGGGAATCAAGGCAGGTGTATGAAAAAGTGGGTCGTTGGTGAAACACAGTGATTACAGTATGTACTATGTACATGTATTGGGAAGGCTGTTTAAAACTGATCCTGACTCTAACCTGTTTCTGCTGGTTTAGCAGCTCCTCTAATTTCTGTTCCTTAAACTCCATCTCACTCTGAAACTGCTCTTGGATTTCCTTATCCTTTTTCTCGTGCTGTGAATGATAAAAGCTTAGTTACTCAAGGGGACGATAATTACATCAGGGGAACTAGGGCAGGTTAGCTCACTGAACTGGCTTCTCATGTGAACAGTGTTTTACTTAACTAAAAACACAATAGGATGAGGAAGTTTAATCAAATTAGGATGGCTACAAATAAAATTACTTTCATTTAATTAGTCCAGGCAGGAAATCCCAAATTAGATAGAGATCATTTTTAGTATTTCAGCAAGATTCCACATCATGGCTGCTTTCATGAACTCCAAAGGTTGTTTTTTCCCTCTTTACCCTTTATGCCCTAGGGGTTATCTGCACCTACAGTAACTTCTCTTAATAATATCAATGATCAACCAACTACATAAATCAATTGAACCAGTACATCATTGTAACCTCTCCATTTGAGTCTCGGTGGCTCAATCACCGGCAATCAGAAGGTTACAGGTTCGATTCCTGTCTGGGACTCAGAATCATTTTTCTGAGGATACGAGCTTGATGATCGTCCATGTATCGTCTGTCTACTCCAAGCTCTCCCAGATTCACTATAGCAGTGTGTATATTAACACATCCAAAACCTTATCAATATATAGTGACTGCATCATAGGCAGTACATAATATATCAATCAAACCAGTACATC
Source organism: Chrysogorgia sp. JL179-B06 (assembly GCA_035772405.1). NCBI lineage: Eukaryota > Metazoa > Cnidaria > Anthozoa > Scleralcyonacea > Chrysogorgiidae > Chrysogorgia > Chrysogorgia sp. JL179-B06. The sequence continues at coordinate 839,879 of JAYKKM010000213.1, read as the reverse complement.
ATTGTACCGAGAGTCTCACATGGCTCAGTGGTTAGAGTGTCTCACCGGTAATCAGAAGGTTACAGGTTCGATTCATGTCCGGATCATTTTTCTGAGGATACGAGCTTGACGATCGTTCATGTACTGTATCATCATCGGTAAATGTAGAAGTAATTACTGCTGTCAATGTGGACAATCGTCAAGCTGATATTAAATTCGTCAGAAAAGTGTTTATGATTCCCAGACTGGAATCGAACCAGTAACCTTCTGATTGCCGGTGAGACGCTCTAATCACTGAGCTACCGAGACTCAGATGGAGAGTGAAGTTAGAGGGGGGCGATTTGGGGGGGGGGGGGGGGTTCAAGAATTATGAAGGTCATAAAATGTCCTATAAAAAACTCAAAAGACAACACATTTCAGGACTTTGAATAGTTTGTTATTGGTTAATGACTAGTTAAGGCAGTTTAGGAGATAAAAAATTAAAAAATATAGTTTCTTCATCATATCAAAAGGTTTAAAATGACCCAGTGACAAGGACATATTTTTTTAGGAATATTTTTATTTAATTGTGTGAAGGGTGGGGATGGAGAATGGGTGCAATGCAACCTCGTACCCAGGGTCTTACCTCCGGAGGGCGTTAGCGAAGGTAAGACCCTGGGTACGAGGTTGGGTGCAATGATAGAAAAATATTTTCAGTTTATAAATTACTCTGGTTTCTTAGACCACAAAAATTGCTAAATATTTGGGGAAAATTGGAAAAAAACGAGTGCCGCACAGGTTTGGAGATGACCCGCATGGTGATGAGAAACATATATTGTTTTGCTAGCTTAAAGTAATAAAGTATGTTCACTGTATTAACCATTTCTTAAATCTATGTGTTTCCAACGTTAGTTAATCTAGTTACTGTAGGAATATTATTGCCCAGCAAATAGCTTTAAAAAGAGCCAATCATATAGAGGGCAAAATTACTTGAATATGATTGGCTAATGAGAGGGCATTTTTCCTAAATTCAGGGCAAAATTACTTGTACGGTACATGATCGGTGGAGATGCCAGCAGGAAATACTTAAGTTATTATGTTGTTTAATTTACTTGTAAATCCAAGCTCCACTGTTCTCTTAGTCGATGTTTGACTCAATAAAGTTGGATGTAATGTACCGTTCGAGCATTGTGAGTCAGTAACGCTGTCGCCCTACTCCCTGTCAGGCCTGAAATTTCAGTTTTATTGAACAAGCTCAGTGGGTTAGAGTGCCGATCTAGAGTTCCAGGGTTGCTGGTTCAATTCCCAAGGTCTAAAAACTAGTGAGGGCCTCAAGCATAGGGGACAAAGTCGAACCATTTGAAGACCACTATTAGGGGAACAATGAAATAGTACCTGTATATGGTATAATACCCCCTAATGGCAGTCATTAAATGGTTACAGTTTTTTTGTCTTCAACCACTCAACTTCCAAGCAAAAGCAAAAGTAAAAATCGGATGTGAAACGCGTTTGGAAATCACATTGCCAACAAATTAGCCGCTCTCCAGCAAAACAAAATCAGCCAACCCAAAAGTTCTGCAGAGTAGCTTTCTAAGTACCTGTAGCCTGAGTTTATGCCTAGCAGGCATCTTGTTATGTTCTACATATAAATAATCAAATGTAAAATATTGATTTCAATTTCATACTTACATGTGTACTAGTGTTTTGTCTCTCTGATTTTAGCTCTTTCTCCATCTTGTCGTACAGTTTATGGATCTCCATCTCATGTGCTTCAACCTGTCTGTTTCCAGAAAAACGAGAATACAAGCTCAATTGGTAAGTAGTGCAAGACCACATCGCATCATGCATTATATTAAAATGAGTTTAGTCAATGATTTTAATTATATAACTACTGTATTAGATTCCTGTGCAGTACATTATGGAAATAATTTGCTACACACACTAATTATATGCTGCTGTAGTATGCATGACCATCCATGCATCTTCTGTCTACTAGTACTTTATGCTTCCACTACTGCAATAATGTACAGTATAATGTACTATGTATTTATATATACATACTGTATTAATGTAAAGTGCATGTACAATGCACTTTACATTAATACTTTACACAAATTATATTATTTTATTATATATTTATTTATTATATATTACTTTACACTTTACACAAATTATATCAAAAGTGTTACTGACAATGTACAGTATATAAACACAGTGCAACATAAAAATTTCAGCAATCAAGACTTGCCAGTATAGAGGCAATACAGTAGTTCTGCTGCAGAGATTTGGAGAAACTTGTCTCACAAGTCTTACAGTACTTTCACACCATAAAACATAAGCGACCAGCATCCACAATAAACCTTCAGGTATTAGCAACAATTCCAAGCCCTTAAACCATTAACATTGAGGGAAACGTTCTTAAATTGACAAAAAGCTTGGGGCATTGATCAGTGGACTAAACTTGTTCCCAGACTAAACTTGTTCCCAGACTAATTATATTTGTTTCTTACTCATGCCATCTTGTCAGGTTAAACTTGGTTGTGTGAGTCCACAAATAACATTGCTATTAATAGCTGTACAATATACTGTAATTAGCTCAATATGTAGATTTAGATTAGGTATATATAGTATTGTATGACGCTTGAAAATGTTCAAAAACCTTGCGAGTCATCTTCTTGGAGTAAATGACATTTTCATATCTGCCATCTCAAATTCATGCATTAATAATTCATGAGCCAAAAGCAAAAGAAATCAACACTAGGTTTGGATATCGGAGGAAGAAATTACATAAATTAATTGTTTGAAATGTAATATGTTTGCTGTGGTTTTCAACCAACTTGGTGTTTGGATATTCTGGTGAAACACTCTTCATTGTGTTTCATATATTCCATCCTTGTTTATAATGCAAGATCACAAATATCTTTGTGAATATGAATCAGCATACATCATAATATTGTTGGGCTCAATTTTCTCTTTACTCTTTTACATTCCCACCCTATCATCATCTCAAATGCACTTTTAAGTGGCAATAGAGGTGGTTGTAAAATTCTGGTTCAGCTACTGTATCTGAGGAAAATTCCTCAAAGTAGACAGTGGTGAATTGGCATACAGCCGGCAATTTTCCACCAGCTTCTACTGGAAACACTGCATATGGTAATGTTAATGGTATTATTAACAGACACAAGAGACATGTGACTTTTCGAATGTGGCTGAGTTGAGGGTACCGGTATAATATATCAAAGGTGCCGCAGACTGTACCATCATAGGTCCCATGTCTCCTACAGAGCACACACTACACATGCCACCCGTGCTTCCTGTATGTACCGGTATGTTGCAATGGATTATGCCAATTTGTTCTAGAAATGCGAAACGTTGCCTATCTGCAAGGCCATAGACTATTAGACTTAATAAAATTAAACTTAGGAATCCTGGCAAACCTCCCTGCTAAATGGGATACTATTCATAAACGCTTACCCTTTCAGAGTCTGTTCCACATTGAGTGCTTGGGTTCGAGAGTGCTTGATTTCTTGTGATACTTTAGTCAAGAACTCAGTTAGCTTTTCAAACCCAACAACTTCGTTGGAAGAAAGGGCTTTCCACAGGTCACGTAGCTGACCCTTAGAGAGCACACTAACAAGAAAAATAATGATTAGGAGATGAACGTTTTGATGTGCTCAAGTGCACAACATCCACACTTAACCTCAAAAATCAAACACTAAAACAGTTGCATTGATGACTAAAAAACATGTGACCTGACTGACTAACGATTTTGTTTCAGTTAATGATTAGAAAACACTTTTGTGAAACGACTTTGCATTATTGGGGGTGAAATGACTTAATGTGGGTTTGACAAGTTACGGTGCTAAACTATTGCAGTCAAAGGGGACACAATGCAAAATTCCCAGGCCAACTTATGAAACATTGTGTTCATAAACAGTCAGCCCAGCAAGTGGACCTGCTCACCTCCAGGTAACAGAGGCATAGAATAACTGTAGCAGTTTTAGCTACACTTTGTATATACAGCTAAAGATTAAACCCAAGATTTTAGTCATACTGTAGGTAAAGAGAAGCCCCTAAAAACTGGCCTCTGTCATGTCATATTAAGTGTCTAAATCCACCACATTGAATTTTATGACACCTAGTTTACCCAAAATTTTGGGAGAGAGTTTGTCACACACAAGGGGATGTGTTTTGCATGCAATCGTAATTTCCAATTTGGCCTACCCTGACTTACGAAAATTTTTCCTATGCCTCTGTATAATCAGGCCAAAGAGAAAGTTAGATTATGTAAACGTCAGTCATAGAGAAGAAACACATGGCTTTCACAGCACATGGATTTTTATTTGTGTTCTACTCTAATAATATACATCAAAACATTTCTGCATTCTGATTGGCTGAGAGCAATAAGGTAATACAGTGCAGAAAAAGGAAATATATACATTGTAGAGTGCAAATTGTTTTCTAGTTTGTTGCTTGAAAAACTTGTTAAAAGAATAAAACAGTTATTTTCGAAATTTAAAGCTCATTCTGAGGCAAGAACACTGACTTCACACTCACGAGGGCACATGATTCTATTATTTATGGTTTTGATTGAATAAATTATATTGTATTGCATGTAAAAATAACTTACTGTTAAATTTTTCATAGTAATAGCATATGGTTTCTCATGCAATTTGAAAAAATACACACTTAGTCTTGTAAGTTTTTCAATGACCTCAAATAGCACTGGTCCTTGGGACTCTAGCTATTTTGATAGTCTTTGAAAAACTCACTTGTGCATGTTTTTCCAAATTGCACTTGAAACCATTTGAACAAAAACATTTAAACAAACATTTCAAGTTCCAAACATTTCAAGTTGTGACTTCGCTTAAAAAGTTAATGGGAAGACTTCGTTAATTTCTGACTTTAGTAAACTTCTAAACGGATTTAACTTGATCAATTGATTGCTGGACTGGTTATTGTATAATATGTTCACTGGACGAGATTAAAACAGAAAGTATATCGTTCGGAACGCGTTCCGAACGCGTTCGGAACGAGAATAGAACGCGTTCCGGTCGCGTTCGGAACGCGTTCTATTCTATTTTTTCGTTAGGTTAATTCTGAGCAGTACTGTATATATATATATATATACATATATATATATATATATATATATATATATATATATATATATATATATATATATATATATATATATATATATATATATATATATATATATATATATATTATATATATATATACAGAGCCTGAAATAATTTCAAAATTTGTCCGGACAAAATTTCAGAACAAAATGACATTTGATCGGAAATTTTCAAATTTGATTTTAGTTTGACCCCCTCCGTTGAGTAAATCCTGTCAAGCAGTAAATCACTCTATGCTATAGAGTTTACACAAAGTTTAAAGATGAAATTGCAAGAATATCTTATTTTGTTATCATATTTAACACATACTTTTGAAAAACGAAGCAAAAATTACATATTTTGACTTTGAGGAATTGTTGCAAACTTGCAATATTACAAATATATGTATTTACTATCATAAATTATTTTAACATCTTTTAATATACAAAATTCTGTTCTAAAATAAGGCAAGAAGCACCCAGCATGTCATCTCGTAGACAAAGATCAGTGTGGTGCTCACCTTTCAGTTCAACAACCACACGCCGCCATCTTGTTTATTGAGCCCGTATTCTTTGCGAGATGCTGAGTCAGTTTACTACTCTATACAAGACTAATATAGATGTCACTCACTGTGCTGAGCTCAGACCCAATCTTTTGGAAAAAAATGATTGGATTTTTTTTCAAACTTGTCCGGACAAAACTTCCGATCAATTCAGCATTTGGTCGGCAAAACTGGAATTTGGTCGGAAAACCGCAGACCGCCGGCCGTTATTTCAGGCTCTGTATATATATATATATATATATATATATATACTTGTAAATAATATATATATATACTGTATATATACAAGTATAATATACTTGTAAATTAGTTAACCGTTTATCTGTACTGAAGATGGCATAAGTTTTGCCAAAACATGTCAGCAATAAAAAAGTTTGTTGTATATATATATATATATATATATTTATTTATTTATATATTTATATATATATATATATTTACTAAAACGAATGTGATGTTGTTCACGGAACGTTGAAAGTGCTCAATACCATAAAGGTAGAGCGAATATATAGTGAAAGTGGTTATAAATTCATTATTTATCATTTTGAGGTAAGACCACTTTAACTATATATATATATTTATTTATATATATATATATATTTAAGTTTTATATTTAATTTTCTCAAAACCAAATTTAATGGGAACGGACCGGGCAGGTTTCCCGCCATTTTCAATACTAAATGTGTCGAAAATGTCACAAATTAAAAACTCGGATTAACCAGGATTAACCTGCTGGGAAAGCCGTCTCAGTGTCACGCGAGCACTTCACACGTAATTATTTCCAGCTATTTGTTCAGCTGGTGAGCATGCTGCGAAATCTACGTTTTCCAAATTTGTCAATCGTACGTGGCTAAAATGTCGTGCAATAAATTCAACGCACGTTCAGTCCAAGTTCTGATTATGGTGCAACAGCTGCTGTAGAAAAAATGAGCATTTGATGTGCGATAACACTGACAGACTGAAGTTGACTTGGCAGCTGTCGAAAGATGTAAACGTGAAAACACTTACCTCGCTGACGTATTTGTCTGGCGACCGGTGTTATGTGGAATTAAGGCATGATATTGTAAGCTTTTATAGTAAGTAGTTGAATGCGTGATCTTCGATCAATTGTTTGACAGTGATATTCGTATACAGATCACTGCAAAACTGCACATTGAGTTTAACAAATCTCATTTTATGTATTCCTCAATTATGCGCAAGTTATAAAATTAAACAAGCAAAGAGAGCGGTATAATAAGTCGTTGGTACTTACCCAGATAGCATGTCATCGCCGACTTTCTCGGCAATTTTCTCAAATATAGCATTTTCGGAGGATAAGCCGGGCGAATTTATACCCGAATCGAAGTGATGACTTTCGTAGGTTCGTTCGACGGGAGTGCTCACTTGTTGAATGTCGTCGTTTGGGGCTACTTGGCCATTCGCATCGGCCGCCAAGAACCGACTAAATCCAGCAACGAATTCCTCCAAAGTCAAATAGCCGTTACCGTCTTGGTCTAGGCTGTGAAACAGATCACCCAATTGCTGCTCGCTCAGTTGAAACTCGCCGGCCAGTCGCTCGAGATCGGACTTTACGATGTAACCTTTTTGTTGGCGGTCGCACAGGTCGAAAAGCTGGTGACCTTGGGAATAATGAAGCGCTTCTTGGACGTCCGTCTCTTCGTCTTCGTGGTCTCCTAAAAATAGCCCGAAACCCGAGATGAATTCGGCCAACGTGAGGTAACTATTGTTATCTTTGTCGAGTTTGCTGAATGTCAACGCGATTTGCTCCGCCGTTAAAGGAAGTCCGAGTTCTTCTGTGACCAAGGCAAGATCCTCCTGTGTGATGTAGCCTTTGTTTTGGTGGTCACAAAGCCCAAACAACTCTGTGGCTTTCTCCGCCAGGCTGTCTTGAAATTCCCTGTCACTCATCGCCGTTATCTTGAGCTTCTAAAGATACTTAATCCCAGAACTATAACCTCAATTATTTCTAGCGGATGCGAGTAATGATACAAGAAAGTTCAGCTCAACGGCCTTAGTTGCTCATTTGATTTGTTTACCACGGTTACACACCTCTCTGGTAATATCAAAAAGCCGGAGTCGATCATGCATAGCCGCGTTCAGACGTCTCAACAACCCAGAGCTAGGCTCGATTTTAAGCTGGTCTTTATCACAAATGGATCCACAGAATTGCCCAAATATAAACAGTGCTGAAGCTGCATACATGACCGCTCGGTCTGTTAGCCAGGCAACGGCATGTTTGGAAAATTGGCTAGGGCGGGGGGGGGGGGGGGGGGTTCCGTTGGCTATGGGCGAGGAATTATTTGAATTTCCTTGTTGAACAAAGGACACAAAAGTTCTTTTTGTCCGAAAATTAATTCATTCGGGTCAAGATTTCATTCGGACAAAAATGTCTTGTCAAAAATCTAAAATTAAACCCTATTAATCAAACCACAATGGGCCAAGATGCGTTACGTAGCATGCAAAATAACATTTTTTGAATTTTTGGGCAGCGACATTTTAAAGCAGGGGGTTATGCATGAATAGATAATCTCGCGAGATGACGTCATATTTATGACATCATATTCATTCTTAACATATAATAATAAAGACGTTTTAGGAGCCCAGACTGCAGAGTAGGGCAATTGCGCCCCCGAGATTTGTTACGTCACAAATTTTGGCGCCCCTGAAATATGTTACGCAATAATTTTCCATGCACTGGCCGCCCCTACATTCCTAGGAATCTTAAAAAAGCGTGCATATTTTCCTGCATATATTAATATATACAATACAGTACTTGAATATAGACTACAATGCCAATGGTTGTCTACTCGTTTTTATCTTTGATCATATGGGCATAAAATGCAGAAGTTAACAGAACTTGATGGTGTAATGGTATTTAGAACTTATTTAGCAAGTTAACAGAACTTGATGGTGTAATGGTGTTTAGAACTTATTTAGCTATTTACAAATATTTATGTGTGACGCAGTGAGGCTCACCGAATACAGGTACGTAACTAAAATGTCAGAAATTGTCAATTGAAAATAATTCACAGTATCTTACAGTATATACAGTGTCTTGCGATAAGGTTCACTCGTTTATGATAATTGATAAACGCTGTATGACTACTTAATATTGAATGTCAGCCTTGATAACATGAGGACACTTCGGCAACTCCGTACTTAATCTGTCCACGACCTTACTTATGTCGTATTTCGGGGGCTTAATAATCGTTTCCCGCGTGTCCGCACATAAATTAAGCAGCGTGGTCTTCTGCAATCCACTAGTGTCAGCGGTGTATTTTATGCTGATTTTAATTACTTGATGTTACTGGATTTTGATGTGATTTTAATATGTTGCACGCGCCACCAGAGTTGGCTTGCAAAGAAAACAAAAAAGTTGTGAAGCAAATTAAGCCATTTTCTTGTTGTTTCAGCAATGACCGCCCTTTGGGCGGCTGGCCGCCCCTGGGACATTTTTGCGCCCCTGCCCCGAGATTTTACAGCTTTCCGCCCCCGAGATCTCGGCGAAAACGGACGTACTCTGCAGTCTGGTTAGGAGCATCATATATACTAGAAGGAAGTGCTGCCTCTAAATCCAAGACAGTCGTGATAATGTGCAAAATTGCAAAAATAAGTGGCGGCCATGAGGTTATCGTTTAGGTAATAGTTCTACATATATATGGAGCTCACAATGAGCTTGCTGGATCATAGGTACTCACTCTGGGGTACGTTAGACATCTATCTGGGGTAAGACATCCATTATGCACAGCCAGGCCCCCTGTACATGCTTCATCTGCACCTGGCATATTTGCATATGTCTCACGTCTGCCCCTGCAACCATGTTGACCCCCCTTGTGTTGTAACCGTTCTCAACATCTATTATAAGGATCTTATACTATTGGCTTTGCCAGGAAACTGCGCGTCTTGAAGGAAACTTTGAAATTCACGCATCAAACGGCAAACAACGAGCGACGGATACCTGTCTCAAAACACAATTCCACGGCCCACCGAGTGTAATCAAATACTATAAAAAATGTGTCAATAAAAGGATTGGTTTACTTGTTCAATTTCGTGGCCAAAAAAATGGCCCCGAGCAAGCTTGTTAGCGCGCAAAGCATTGCCTGGGTACGACCCAATTACGGCTACTTGTAACAATATACTAGGAGTAATCAAAGATTATGTAAGTGCGTTCGACGCATGTGGACCAGCAAATGGTGAATGAAGATTTGTTGCAAACGTAAAATTATGCCGTAACGAATTATTTGATGGAGACACTGTAACCTCAATGTTTTTGACAACGGTGACATCCCGCATGATTTCCGTATATTGTTTTGATATTAGATCAGAAGGGTATATTTCCCGTTCGTTTGTTCGATTTGAAATATGACCGCTAGATAAGTCAGCAAATATTACAGACGTGAAGTGTGCCGCCGTGAAGTGTGCCGCTTCGCGAGGCTTGCTCGTTTCGAGTAAATGTTGTTCGAATTAATTAGATGTATGGCGTTCAAATGGTCATATTGAATTTTGACATTATAAACGCGCCATATGTGACCGTAGTTTAATATTACAAAGCTATATGATCGCCTTTATACGTGGTTATTATTCTACATTCTATTTATTTGATCCTCCATGCTATAGAAAATTTCTAGCATCATTCTGCTGGCATGCCTAATCCTGAATACTTCTACCCGAGGCCTAATACCATAATTTTTCCAAATTCCAAAACGGTAATTTATTCAAAAAGAGTAAAGATTTTATCTTGATTTCTTTTAGCTGTAAAGCACAGGTAACCCATAACATGCAAGATTAGAATGCGTTTTCCTTCGTCGAACGCAATCATTATATATACATATACATGTCTCAAACGACGTGTTTGAGAAAAATATTAACGCTAATATTAGCTCAGTACCACTTTCCTTATTTTAACTATTGACTAATCCTTGTAATCCTTACTAAACACCTTCAAATAATCTTTCGTTTGACTAGCTGAAACATGATACCTTATTACTTTGACCGTTTGTAATCTAATACTAGAATCTAATAATTTGTAAATTAAACCGCTCTGATGATGTTGCGTTGCAAGCAACGAAACGTCTCAAAGTCATTTGAGAGCCCCCGCAATATTTCGCCCGTACACCTACAACGAAGGGACAGCTGGCTCCAGCTCCAGCTTCGCAGCTCCAGCCAGACAAGATAAAATCGCTGTATCTTCGCAATGACTGAATGCTTTCCTTTAATATTTTTTTTCATTCTTCTTTAATAAAAGGAATATTATATAATGGAATCTATGAGGCCCTAGCGGTTGTAGATTTTTCTGGTTAACGTGCAAAAGTTTAGACATCGAACGTCTTCGCGCGCGTAGCTTGAAACTGGAGCCAGACTTGTATTTTTATAGTAAAATCGTTCTATTTTCGCATTGGTTTTGTGTATTGCTATAATATTTTTTTTCATTCTTCTTTAATAAAAGGTACATTATATAATGGAATCTATGAAGCCCTACCGGTTGTAGATTTCTCTGGTTAATGTGCAAAAGATCGATCAAACGGCTTCGCGTCGCACTCAACGCGCCGTCGCAAGTAGTGATCGTCGCAATAAAAATCAATCTTTGAGGCAAAATAGAAAAGCAATTCGATACTGGTCTTTTTACATTCGTCTTGAAGTCTGTTAGGATAACATCCAGTTGTTAAATGCCGTATGTTGCTTCTATATTTTGCACAACAACTTGAACAAAATGGTTTGTTAATACCACAATTATCAAACAAGCACTTGAATATAACATCTTTGGCAGAATGTTTCATGTTTTAAAAATATAAAAACATCTTCGAGAACAATGAAAAAAAGCTATAAAGCGGTTAAATAAATTAAATTTTATATATAAGCTGTCAGTTTCATTTATATACGTATTTCATTTTTCTTCTTCGGTGTCGCCTTCAACACCAGCTGTCAGGCGGGCGTAGAGAGCCTATAAACAAACGATATCGTCCATTTGTCAAGTTAACATGCTTAGAAATATCATAGACAAAAACGAAAACATGAAAAATTCTGCCAAAAATGACGCAATATTGCGCAAAGTCTTGTTATATTCTAGTGCTTGTTTGATAATAGTGGTGTCAAATTGACAAACAATATATAGTAATAAATATATAGTATATAAAATATTTTTTAGTAAAAGCACTTACGAACTGTGATGGCAATTATTTTCGTTTTCAAATTTTTAACCGGCTAAGTTTTAATATTATATAATATTGTATGTTACTTGTAATAAATTTAAAAAAATCTGATTAATCTTTTTAATCTGATTAAACAATCTAATCCTAAACCTAATCCTAAACCTAATCCTAAACCTAATCCTAAACCTAATCCTAAACCTAATCCTAAACCTAATCCTAAACCTAATCCTAAACCTAATCCTAAACCGAAACCTAATCCTAAACCTAATCCTAAACCTAATCCTAAACCTAATCCTAAACCTAATCCTAAACCTAATCCTAAACCTAATCCTAAACCTAATCCCAAACCTAATCCCAAACCTAATCCTAAACCTAATCCTAAACCTAATCCTAAACCTAATCCTAAACCTAATCCTAAACCTAATCCTAAACATAATCCTAAACATAATCCTAAACCTAATCCTAAACCTAATCCTAATCCTAAACCTAATCCTAAACCTAATCCTAAACCTAATCCTAAACCTAATCCTAAACCTAAACCTAATCCTTATAAACCTAAACCTAATCCTTATAAACCTAAACCTAATCCTAAACCTAATCCTAAACCTAATCCTAAACCTAATCCTAAACCTAATCCTAATCCTAAACCTAATCCTAAACCTAAACCTAATCCTAAACCTAAACCTAATCCTAAACCTAATCCTAAACCTAATCCTAAACCTAATCCTAAACCTAATCCTAATCCTAATCCTAAACCTAATCCTAATCCTAATCCTAATCCTAAACCTAATCCTAAACTTAATCCAAACCTAATCCTAAACCTAAACCTAAACCTCTTTCTGATATATTGTGTCTAGAAATCTGGGGTAGTACGATCAGCCCCCAGGGTTATTGAGTTTCGTTCATATAAAAACTACAATAAGGATGCATTCATCAAGGATCTCAAGAACGTTCCATGGCATTTTGCTTTTGCCGATCCTGAAAATCTTGATGATTGTGTTTACATATGGAATAAGCTCTTCAATGATGTAATGAACAACCATGCACCTATCAAGTCACGTAAATCAAGTCGACCTCCTACACCTTGGATGACTTCTGAGATATAGCCAAACTTATGAGTGACCGTGACTTTCACTTGCTGAAGGCCAAGGGTAATAAGTCAAGTCATCACTGCATGAAATATAAAAAGCTAAAAAACAATGTCCACCGTATTATCGAAGAAGCTAAATCTAATTACTACACTAGCCTTTTACAAGATTGTAAAGGGGATTCTTCCAAACTCTGGAAAGCTTTTAAACAAGTTCTACCAACTAAACAGACTTCTAATATCGCAAGTCTCAATGGATTTAATCAATTTTTTGTGAGTATAGGAAATAAACTTGCTGAATGCTTCTCGTATGAAACTGAAACTTCTGTTAATGACATTGCTGCTTGTGAAAGTTCTTTCAGCTTGGGTTCGATAACTAGTGAATTTGTATCCAAGACTATATAAATCATCTTAAACCCAATAAGGCCACTGGTCTAGACAAGATAAGTGCGCGTATGCTCATAGATGCAGTGTCAGTGATTACACCTTCCCTCACTCAACTATTTAATCTTTCAATTCAGACCAAAACCTTCCCAACTATTTGGAAAAATGCTCGCATAATGCCGATTCACAAATCCGGAGATACTCAAGATCCTTCCAACTACAGGCCTATTTGCATCCTTCCACCCATCAGCAAAATCCTGGAGAAAGCTATCCACACTCAACTAGGTTCTTTTCTTGATACCAAGAAACTCCTTTCATCAAGCCAGTTTGGGTTTCGACTCAATTCTTCTACTGTTCTGGCCACAACGAAATTTTGTGACAAGGTACTTAAATCAATGGACGACGGGGAGATCACTGGTGCAGTTTTCCTGGATCTAGCGAACTACACAAGCTACGCCTTCTTTGTGCGGATGTTGATGCGTGTGAGTGGTTTGAATCTTTTCTATCTGGTCGCTCCCAGGTTACAGTTTATAACAACGCTCAATCTGATACATCACATGTATCAATAGGGGTAGCACAAGGATCTATTCTTGGTCCCTTATTGTTTTTAATATACGTGAACGACATGCCGAACATCTTAGAGTCCTGCCAAGTCTCTCTTTTTGCCGACGATACCGTTTTATACTGCTCATCAAAATATTATGATGTACTTCAACAAAAACTGAACTCTGACTTATCTAGAGTCTGTAATTGGCTTAAAGTGAACCATCTCACCATCAACATCAAAAAGTCCAAATTTATGCTCATTGGCGGTAGTAAACGTTTGGCAGGACTATCCTCATCCCTGACTGTATCTATTGGAAATGTACCTCTTGAAGAAGTCCAGACGTACAAGTACCTTGGTCTGATGATAAATAATAACTTGACGTGGCATGAACATATTGATTATATTAAATCTAAAATAAATAAGAAACTGGGACTACTAAGGCGTATCAAGAATTATTTACCTATACATAGTAGGTTATTATTTTTTAATTCCTATATTTTACCTATCTTCGATTATGCTGATATCATTTGGGGGGATAGAGGGAATTCAACCCTTATGTCAGATTTACAAATATTACATAACAAAGCAGCACGAATTATTTTAGACTTAGATTATAGGTCATCTGCCAGTGCTGCCTTAGTCAAGTTATTATTATTCTTTAATCTTTAAACAGGATGCCTAATCACTAATTACAGTGTTTTTCGTTAGGGTCCTAACAAGATTTATGAACAAATAAGAAAATATGATAAAAGATAAGATAACAACAGTTAAAATTAAAACAAACTAAATTAAGAACCAAGACGCAATATAAGAGTTCTATATATATAGACTAAACTAAAAATCCATTTTATACAAAGCGTTTTTAAATTTATTAGCATCAGTTATTGATCTAATAGATAGATCAATGGTGTTCCAGGCATCAGAGGCATGAGAGACCAATGTCCAATGACCCCATCTGCGGTTAGCACGTGGCTTTCTTATATTATTTTTATGCCTAGTATTAGGCTTTCATTTCAGTGTTATGCACTCTCAAGAAAAGTAAAACCAAAAATGAATACACGAAAGTGAAGATTAGACAGGGAAGCAATGCTGCAAAGTCTTCTTTTGGAAAATGGCTAGCTGGCTTTAATTGGACCGTGCTGTACCGTACTGTCTCATGTGAACAAAAATTAGATCTCTTTCAAAATATTATAAATACTGGATTAGATTGTTTCCTCCCAAGTCAAACTGTCAAGTTACATGATAAAGATAAACCTTGGGTAACTCCAGGATATAAGAAAATTATCTAAAACAGACAAAAGGCATTTCATCATGGGAAAGACTCGCTGTATCGTCTTTTACGCAAACAGAGAAAGCAAGAAACTTAGATCTTGCCTTCCTTAAGAAAAAACTGAAACAGTTAAAAACTAAATCATAATCCTAAAAAGTGGTGGGATTCCATAAAACAACTTGCAGGATATCCTAAGAAGAAGGCCCTCAACCCTCGTTTTAGAGAATCGGGTTGTCTCTGGAAAAGCCCTTGCAGAAAAAATTAATGACTTTTTTGTCTCAGTTACCCAAGAAATCCCTCCTCTAAATCAAATTCCTTTTGATGTTCAATCAGAGAACAGTCATTTTGACATTCCATCAAAGTATATTATTAAAGAAGAAGCTATCTATTATATCAACTTCCAAATCACCAGGTCCAGATGGAATACCAAACTGGGTCCTAAAGTTCTACGCCCATGTGCTTGCTTCTCCAGTGGCTTCAATTTTTAATGCTTCCATTCAACAAGCATCTGTTCCTCTCATGTGGAAAAAAGCTGATGTCATTCCAATTCCAAAAATACCAGTACCTGTTGATATTACCAAGGATTTACGCCCTATTTCACTAACTGCCACCTTGTCCAAAACTTGTGAACGTTTTGTTACAGATTGGCTAATGGAGTCAATAAGGGAAAAGATTGATAAACGACAATTTGGTTCTTTAAGAAACTCTTCGACGACACATGCTTTATTAAGCTTTGTCCATCACTTATTAAGTGAAACCGATGCATCAAAGAAAGCTGTAAGAGTTTTTCTTCTCGATTTTTCGAAAGCTTTCGATCTTATAGACCATAACATTCGCTTGCATAAACTTTTTGATATGAATGTACCACCAACCATAACAAATTGGTTAAGAAGCTTTCTTATCGAACGTAAACAACGTGTCAGGTTGGCTCATTGTGTATCAAAGTGACAAACATTAAATGGAGGAGTACCACAAGGGACGGTTATCGGACCAGTACTTTTCCTCGTTATGATAAACGATCTTCTCATGGATTGGAATGATCGATGGAAATACGTTGACGACAGTACTGTCACTGAAAGTATCGTTCCAGATTGCAACAGCAACCTCCAAGACCTGGTGAATTATATCTATCATTGGACTAACACTAATAATATGAAGCTTCACGTCACTAAATGCAAATAATTGGTATTCGACTTTGCTAAAGAGAAAAGGGTCTTTTCACCTTTAATTGTAGACAGTGTTGCTGTCGAGCGTGTAAAATCTGCTCGTATTCTAGGACTTATTGTCCAGGATAATATGAATTGGAACGAACATGTCAACCAAATCGTAAAAAAGCAGGGAAAAGAGTGTATATGCTCAGGCTTTTAAAACGATCCAACGCTGACATAAATACCTTAATTACTGTGTACACCACTACTGTTATAAGGCCTGTCCTTGAATACGCCTGTCAAGTCTGGCACTTTGGCATTCAAAACTTTTTGAGTGAAGATATTGAAAAGCTAGATTCAAAGACGTGCATTGAGAATTGTGTTACCATCAATAAGTTATGGAGAAGCCCGGAACTTTACTGGTATTCCTTCACTTAAAGAGCGACGTGAAAAATTGTGTGATCAATTTTTTGAAAAGAACGAGAACAATGATAAATTAAGTGAGTTTTTACTTCGTAAAGTTTCATTTGATTATGACATGAGACCAAGATGTAAATATAACAATTACTTATGTAAAACTGAACGTTTTAGGAAATCGTTTTTACCTCAAATTATTTCAAAGGAAAACAGTAAATAATATATAGCCATTTCGGACTTTTATATTTTTAATCAACGTATTTTAACGATAACTTAATTACTGAATATTTTAATCAATATTTTTATGCATGTTTATCTACTACGAAATTTCATTTCTACTTATTGTAAGTCACTGATGTAATTTAACCTTTTGGTTACAAAAATAAGTCTTTTAAATAAACTATTATTATTTAAAAATAAATAAATAAAAATAAAAAAATAAATAAAAATACTTATGAACATCCTTGTTAAAAACCATATAAAAGTCATAATCAATATTTCCGTTAATCAGTTTGTGTAAGAAAATACAGCAACGTTGTTTTCTTCTAGTGATTAAAGGTTTCCAATATAGACACTTAAGTGCATCAGTAGCTGAAGAGCTATATGGTCTGTCTAAGATTTCTTTAGCTGCCTTGTTTTGTAAGGTCTGCAAAGACTGCATAAGAATAGTATTTCCTCTGTCTCCCCATATTATATCACAGTAATGAAAAAGCGATAATATAAAAGTATTAAAAAAAGCTTCCTCGCATAAAAAGGAAGATAGGATTTAATTTTCCGGAAGAGGCAAAGTTTCTTCATCACCTTCCTATATGTTAGATGTATATGGTCATCCCATGTTAGAGTACTATTTAGGGTTACCCCTAAATACTTAAAAGTATCCACTTTATCAATCATCATTCCTTCGATTTCTAAATTAATACAATTTGTTCATCTTAATTTACTGGGACTACCAATCAGTATAAATTTAGACTTGGTATTTTGTTTCAGCCAGGAAGAAATATTCGCAAGATCTTTATTGATGACTTCCTGTAGATGAAATACATTTGTTGAAGAATAGCTCAGGGCGGTGTCATCTGCATAAAGTGTGACATCAACATGTTCCAAACTTTTTGGGAGGTCATTTATACAGACCAAGAACAATAGCGGGCCGAGAATGGAGCCTTGGGGGACGCCCATAGAAATTCTTGCAGATTCCGAAAAACATTGACCATGACTGGTGGTTTGATGACGGTTGTCGAGATATGAAGTAAACCAAGATAATTCATAGTCACCCACACCAAGAAGAAATAGTTTATTTAGTAAAATTGCGCGGTTAACCGTGTCGAAAGCTTTGGACAAGTCCAAGAAAACGACACCCGTTAGTTTGCCTTTGTCCATATTCTCAAGGATTTTATCAGTGAATTGACCAACTGCAATACATGTTGACGATCTAGTTTTAAAACCAAATTGTTTCTCTGACAAATGTTGAGTAGTATAGAAAGTGGGGCTACCAGCGCATTTTCCAATTTTTCGTGCTTCGCAACTAAAATTGGAAAATTTGCGCTGTTAGCACACACTTTCGAGACTACTAACAGTGACGTGTCGCAGGTTTGGGAGCGTAGAAACGCGTCTCACAGACTCCAAACCACGTGGTATATCGCTTGGCATGGTGTTGTTACGAGCGGTATCTTCGTTTACAGCAGCACCACATCAATACGTGTTATTATTAGTAGTCTAGAAATATAATCACTTTTTGTAGTCTCACAGACTCCAAACCACGTGGTTTATCGCTGTTGTCTCCACTCTTGAGACTACTAACAGTGGTGTATCGCGTGTTTTGGACGTGTGGAAACACGTCTCACGGACTCCAAATCGTGTGGTATATCGCCATTGTCCCCACTTTCGAGACTACTAAAACGATACGAAATAAATTTCGTTAAAGTTAGACGTGTGTCAGCTAGTGGGCTACAGAGCGAGGTGTCTGGATGTGGGGCTGCTGCAGGTGAGGATGTCACTCGTAACAAGACTATGTCAAGCAATATTGCGAGTGGTCCTGATATGAACTTTATTTCAAGTCATGAGTCGAGTGGAGCTCGTGGTTCTAAAAGGTCTAAGGACTTAGCTATATTAAATAATAAAACGACTCGTGTGAAAATGTCTGAGAGTAAACGTGACTCTATTATGGATGGTAATATCGCTCGTAGTGGTACACTATCGAGTGGTGGTGCACGTGGTCCTGGTATGGGTTCTGGTAACTTAGTTATACCGAATATTAAGATGAGTTTTCTAGAGAGGATGTCTAGCTATCTAGCTGATGCTAAAGTATTGGGGTATAAGTGGATTGATCTTATTAGAAGAGTATCTAGAGAGAACGTCATTAGTAGAGTCACCAGATTTAGGGAGGTCAGAGAAGTTCGAAAGGCTAGACGCGATCTTAAACGATACGTGAGGAGGTCACGACTAAGTCAGGAAGCCTCAGACAAAGAGTACAAGAGAATCACTAGTCTTATTGCTGAGGTGAGACGTCCTACTGTAGTACAAAGGAGAGTTGCTCTCAAAGGGTATACCAAGTCGTATAGTGTTAAGGTAATCGACAATAAGGATTCACTAAAACAACTAGTCAGGACTAGAGGAGTAGTAGGCTCAACTTTACAGAAAGAGCTAGAGAGACTGAAAGGTTTGAAGTTTTCCGAGACATTGGAAGTGACTCTAGAGAAACAAATTGGTGACAAGAAGTCTTTGTTTAAGACAGCCTTCTTCAATAGTGTGGTCAAAACAGTGGTTAGTAGTGTCGATATTAGTGGGACTACGAGAAAAGCTAGTGAGGAGATACTAAATCGTATAGCTGTGTGGTTGTCAGAAGGGTCTGGGTGGGTTGTAGATAGTGTTAATTATCACTATATTAATGTGGTAGTGTATAAGCCTCTTAAAGGATCGAGTTATATTGAGCTACCAGAAGAGTTGAGGAACGCGTCGAAAGGTTTGATTAATATAAAGAATGAAGATGACAAGTGTTTCATGTGGTGTCACGTGTTACACAAGTGTCCTGTGAGGAAGGATCCGCAGAGAGTGTCAAAACACAAGAAGAACGTAGGTTCTGTCAATTATGAGGGAGTGAGATTTCCAGTGGATACGAAACAGTACAAAAAGATAGAGAGGCAGAATGATATTAGCATCAGTGTGTTTGGGTATGAGGACAAGTAACCATTTCCTATCTACGTTTCTGAGGAGAAGTGTGAGGATCATATGGACCTGCTGCTAATAACGAATGGTGTTAAACGACACTACGTGTACATCAAAGACTTTGGTAGGTTTATGTTCGGTCAGTCTAATCATAAGTGTCGCAAGAATATCTGTAGATACTGTCTTCAATGTTTTACTACCAATGAGGTTCTAGAGAATCATAAGGAGGTTTGTATGGTGGTAAATGGTAAGCAAGCGATCAAGATGCCAGTAGAAGAAGAACAGCACTCTTGAGTATGAAAATTACCACAAACAATTAGAAGTACCGTTCGTAATATACGCAGACTTCGAGGCTATCACAGAGAAGGTCGACAACGTGACGCCACTCACAGGATCGTACACCAGTGAGTACCAAAGACATACGGACTGTGGGTATGGATACAAAGTAGTGTGCTGTTACGATGATAAATATAGTAAACCAGTGGAGATGTTTCGAGGTCCGAAAGCGGTTAAGAAGTTCATGAAAAAGATGTTAGAGGAGGTTAAATACTGCAAGAAAGTCAGAAAGGAGCATTTTAATAAGGACATGGTAATGACCATAGCTGACAAGGTTAACTTCAAGGAAGCGACTAAATGTCATATTTGTGATAGGAAATATATACGTAGAAGCGTGAGAGTTAGAGATCATTGTCATGTCACTGGTAAGTATAGAGGTTCGGCACATCAGTTATGTAATAGGAACTATAGACTGACTGACAAGATACCTGTCATATTCCATAATCTAAGAGGGTATGATAGTCACTTCATAATGCAAGAGATAGGCAAGATAGGTCAGAAAATCAACGTCATACCAAATAATATGGAGAAATATATGGCATTCATGTTAGGTAAACATCTAGTGTTTCTAGATAGTTTCCAGTTCATGAGCTCTAGTCTAGCCAACCTAGTGAACAACCTACCAAAGGACTGTCTCAAGTATACGTCTGAACTATTTCAAGGCGAGGAGCTAGAGTTGGTGTCGCGAAAAGGTGTGTACCCATATGACTATATGGATAGTTTTGATAAGTTTAATGAACTTGAGTTGCCATCAAAGGAGAGTTTCTACAGCATCCTAAACGACGAGCATGTGTCAGACACAGACTACGAGCACGCTCAAGAAGTGTGGAAGACAATGGGCGTGGAGAATATGGGTGAGTACCACGACCTATACCTAAAGTCTGACGTGTTACTACTGGCTGACGTGTTCGAGAACTTTAGGAGAACGTGTAAACAATACTACCAGTTAGATCCTTGTCATTACTTCACATCACCTGGACTATCGTGGGACGCTGCTCTAAAGATGACAGGAGTGGAACTAAAGTTAATGACTAACATTGACATGTTTCAGTTCATCGAGAAAGGAATGCGGGGTGGTGTCTCCTGCATAACACGTAGGCATGGAGAAGCTAATAACAAATACATGAAGGGGTATGATAGTAGTAAACCATCGAAACACGTCGTGTACCTAGATGCGAATAACCTTTACGGTTGGGCTATGTGTCAGTATCTACCGACTGGTGGGTTTGAGTGGGTCGAGGGTTTTGACGTCAACAATTTAGACAAATATAACAACGACTCAGACAAAGGGTTGATACTTGAGGTTGACTTAGAGTATCCAGAGGAGTTGCACGATCTTCACAACGACTATCCTTTAGCCCCCGAGAGGATGAAAGTAAGTAGTGATATGTTGTCAAACTATTGTAAGACGATCCAAAACAAGTTTAAGATATCTGTTGGAGAGGTTGCAAAACTTATACCTAACCTAAGTGATAAGAGTAAGTATGTCGTTCATTATAGAAACCTACAGTTGTACAAAAGTTTGGGAATGAAGGTTAAGAAGATACATAGAGTACTTCAGTTCGATCAGTCACCATGGCTCAAGCAGTATATCGACTTTAACACAGTTAAGAGAACCCAAGCAAAGAATGATTTTGAGAAGGATTTTTTCAAGCTCATGAATAATAGTGTGTTTGGAAAGACTATGGAGAACCTACGAAAACGTGTGAGCGTGGAGTTAGTAACAGACAAGGAAAAACTGAAGAAACTAACGTCAAAACCAACCTTTGTAAGCAGTAAGATATTTGACAATAACTTGGTAGCAGTTCACAAGATCAAAGAGACACTAACTCTAGATAGACCAGCATACGTGGGTATGTGTATTCTAGACTTGTCAAAGACATTAATGTATGACTTCCACTACAATAACATCAAAAAGGAGTATGGCAACAAAGCCAAACTACTATTCACAGACACGGATAGTCTAATGTATGAGATTGAGACGGAGGATGTGTACAAAGATATGTACGCTAACAAAGAAGTGTTTGACTTTAGTGGATATAATAAGTCATCTCCTTACTTCGACCCAACTAACAAGAAGGTTATTGGTAAAATGAAGGATGAGACGTTGGGAGTCCCCATCGTTGAGTTTGTTGGTTTAAGGTCGAAAATGTATAGCTACATAAAAGAGGACGGAAAAGGTGGGAAGACTGCTAAAGGTATCAAGAAGAGTACCATTAGAAATAATATAAGACATGACAACTATAAAAGTGTCCTGGCAAATGGTGAGCAAATGTCTCACATAATTAAAACTATTCGAAGCAAGAGCCACAGACTAGGAAGCTACGAAATAAATAAGATATCGTTGAGCTGCTTTGACGACAAGCGACATATACTACCAGACGGTGTGTCTAGCTATGCGTATGGACATTACGAGATAGTCAAGAACTAGCTGCTTAGGTTTCTCAAATGTTTTCTAGTCTTGACGTGTTTAGATTTAGAGGTCACGTGGTATGACCGATCACACGTCTCACACACCCACTTATGAGTTCTAATCCACTCTTTGGTTTGAGCTCTGGACGCTATCAAAGCTTCTTCTTTGGTTTGGTAAATTTTTGGTCTTGCCATTATATATTACCATATATTTTATTTATCCACTCGTTGTAGTATGGATCTCCTCTCCCATCCCAACATAGATCCTTGTATACTACGCTATACAGGTTATACTCGAATCGCACCTTAACCTTACCAGGTTTGAGGTCGTTAAGACTACCTCTCAACTCTATACCTCTTCTAGAGCATATTCTTATGACATAGAAAATATATTTCGATATGTTCTTGACAATCAGTTTGTTTCTTTTAAGAGACCATACTATCTCTATAAAATCACTGACAACTGTTGGTATGTCACTCTCGCTAACTAGTCCAGTCAACATTCTATCTAGCCACTTACTATAACTATGAGCCGATTTCTTGTACATCCAAATGTTAGGTACAAAGTTTCTCACGCGTCCGTAGGTAGTCTCTCCACACTTGTTACAACTAAATACACCATCTTCGATTTGGGTTCTGTGGTTACTACACTCGTAACAGTACGTGGTGTCGTGCCACTTTTTTGGTGTTGCGTCCTTACTTCCGTTCTTGATCTCGTCCAATGTATACCCTAATGTAGTACCACTCCACTTTTTTGATGCAATCTCATCTAATGTATACCCAGCATAGAACATTCTCATTGTGCGTTCGTCAACCATCTAAGTTACTATACTATATGTGTCTTTAGACTATAGTATAGTAATTTTGTTGTTGAGTGTCTCCAACTCACACTTTATTGTTATGACCTGTTTTAGAGCGTCTGATAGTAGTTGTTCCAACTCTTCTATCTGACGAGTTTGGTAAGAGAGTGTGTCTGTCAAGTTACGCTTTTTATCGAATTCCATAGCCATCTCCTTCAAAGTTTTAGTGCTCATTTCTATAACACTCTATATATTAAGTAACCTAAAGGTAGTCCGACGACTCCAACGAATACTGTTTGGTATTCTTTCATCTCGTCCGAGGGTTTGTAATAGTCTGACAACTCAGGCTCTTTACTAAATGTCTTCCCATCATACTGTATCGTAAGTACTTGTCTTAGTTGATCCAGAGCGTGGTTCGTGTCGTTTATGTCTGCATTAGCATCTGACAACTGTTGTCTTAATTCCTGGACTTTATCTCTCTGACGAATCTCGTTCTCATAGAACTTTTCTTTAGCTCTTGCAAGACTCTCCAATGCTTTGTTGTGTCTCTTTATCTCTGTCTCGTAACCTGTATGGTTTAGCTTGCTGAATAGAAACCCAGCTCCTGCGAATGCTATGGCGTTGAACAACCCACCTGCTACCGCACTAGCCATTATATATTACGCTGTGTTATTTCGAGAACGGGTCAATAGGTAAGTATTTCTTGCTCTGCGCCCACTTAACGAGTAGCGTCGAAACGCCTACAGCAGTCGCTAACTTGAGGGTGCCCTTCACTGATTCGGGAGTGCCTAACGGTTCTTTTAGTACTTTCTTTGATGCCATGGATACGGCTACGGCTCCAGCAGTCACAAGGGCTGCGTCGTATAGCTCGTTCATCAGTTCTTTTCTGTCTATTGATGCCATATATTATACGACATGTTTTAATCGAGGCTGTCGAGTTTACGTGATGGTTTTATAACAACGGTCTTAGGCTCTTCGGTCACTACTTGTTTGTCTTGACTAATCGTGTAATACAGTGAGTCAGCGGCTATTACCACTCCAATAGTACCTATGATGTATCCGTAGTTAAAACTATCGTCCTCACTTGTGACTCTCTCTCTCATCTTCCTCTCTTTGGCTGCTTTAGATATAGCAGCCAAGCGTTTGCCTGCCTCTACTCTCTTAGGGTCTTTAACCCTTGTTGTAGACGTTATAATAGGTACGGACTCACTGTCAGTCATCTTATACTATACGTGGTGTCTTGTTACAGATGACCTCACAGTCATCTCACAGATTATCTCACAGATAGAGTATTCGGTGAAAGTATTTTTGGTGATTAGACAGTGTGGTTTCACTCTTAAATCTTCTATTGCAGTACTCGCACAGAACTCTAGAGTCTATCATATATGTTTCTATGAAATGTATTATCTCGTGTTGGTCTGAGGATAGTAACGTGTTGTACCCTTGTGATCTTAGTCTCCTCAATACCCTCAACTGGTTATTCCTAATAACCCCATTACCTTTCGGTGTTTTGAACTCTATAGCAAAACCATTGTATCTCTTGTGTAGTTGTGGAACTATCAAGTCTGGTTGCCCACCACTGTAACCTTTCTTCCATCCATCTATTCTTTTAGTAGATGTGTCTTGGTACTCACCCAACCCTGGGATGACTATTGTTGGATGATACTCTCTAATGTACTTCACAATGTCGTAGTGTAAATCTGTCTCATTCATAATCGATAGTTGGTTATGTTGTGTGTACTGTCCCGTCTTTCTAATAGATGGTAGGACTTCTGTGAATACCCATTTTTGGAACTTTCTTGCTGACTCGAGTTTCGATGAGAAGACTAGAGCGTAAACTCCTGGCTCCGATATTAATATCGTGTTTGGTTGTAAGTTTAAAGGGGGGCGTGATTCGCGCCCCCTTCAAACACCTCTCGTTTGACCTTATATGTATCGTCAACGTGTACGCTGATAGCCCACTTCGCGTTTTTATACCCTAATGCCTTAGCGACTTCTTTTCCATAGAACCAAATATTGTCTCCATCTTTAATAGTCGTGACAGACATGTCGTTATTTCTAAATATTTTAGTGATACTCATCACCTATGATATAACACGTGTTTTATTTTGTGTTTAAATAGCAGTCGTCTTAAGAGAGTAACCACTTAATAGCACGAACACGTGATCTGACCAAGGTCCCATTTTGAGGTGTTGGTCAGACTAGTCTGTTTTGACACTCGAAAACTCAGGTCCCAAAACGGGACCTGAGTTTTTGTCGTCTTTCATGTGGAACACACTCCTGGTTCTGATATGTAGACCGACCGTGTGTGACTCACCCCTTGTATCTTACCCTATTTTGGAACGTTGGTCTCGTCATATACTTTATTGTACCTTTTCACCATTCCGTTGATTGGTGGGCATAAGTCAGTCACATTATCGTCCAATACTTTAACGTCTGAGAGAAACATTGACTCATTGTAAGGAAGACCTCTAAGATACGATCTTAGTTGTGTCAATATCTTTTTGTAGCTAGTGTGCGCAAACTTGCAATGCTCCACTCTACTCGTCAGATTGGATTTAGCCAAGTAGCCTTGGATGATCACACCAGGACCACTAATACAAGCAATGATTAGAGGGTTAGCGGTTATCGATCCAGCTACAATCCCTACTGTCGTTAACCCTATGCTAGTCATGTTTAACGATAGTTTAACTTTCTTCAACCTCTTGTATTTCCATTTGTAACAGGCTTCTAGTTTGTGGTAGTACGCGTATAAGCGTTTGAGCTCTACCACCTCTTCCTCTGGTATATCCTTTGATATGTGATTGAAAACAACAACTGACTTCCTCCTCATATATCTTAACTCACATCATATTCCCTCATCATATCTATACCAACTAGTATTATGTCTCGGCTCGTCATGTAGCCAGAGACAACCCTCACACCGTAGAACTCTATCATAGACGGGTACTTGTAGGGCGAGAGTGGTGTTCTCGGTCGATGAACTCCAAAGATCGTTACGTAAGGAGACCCTATCTCTTCATGATTAGCTGTGAAGTCTGAGTCTGTTGATCTTATGTTGTTCACCTTAACGTAGGAGTTACCCATCCGCCAATGTATTGATATCATATGTCTCTTGGTGGTGTCGATGTTATTTGGGATTGTACACGTGTACTCCCTTACTGGAGAGCCACCACCGTATGATAATTTATCATTTTCACCTCCTTTGTATCCTATGTATTTGTCCCACGATCCATCATCGTTTGAGATAATCGCCTCCCAATCTTTCGTATTTACCCTCATGGCTAACCTCACTACCATAAAAACGGATATGTCACAGTATTGCATACGTGGACAGTTAAAATGCACTCCAGCTTCAAACGGAATTGGAGTTAGCTCGGGGGATAGGAAGCTATGACCGTTGTTAACACCAATAATAGGACCATACGTTGGATCGTATTGAACTAACATGTTCGTTTTATCTCTAATGGTTTTCACTTTATTTGTTCCACTGTGGTATTCCACCATACTCACAGCATGGTTTGTGACGTTAAAGTCAAATAGAACGTTATGGGACTGCGTTCTAAAGTATTGTGATAAGTATACAGACTCCAACACTTTTTTATTGATAGCATCCCAATCGTCTTCTGGATCTGCTACGTTTTTGAGTGCCCTGAACGCCATATCTATATTCCCAGACATCCTCCCACCGCTAACGCTTAACTTAGGGTCACTGTCTAGATGTCTCTTCGCTCTTCTTAATATTTTGTCACTCTCGTAGTCTCTGTCCTCAAATCCATAACTTAGACTCATTATGCTATAACACATATTTGCTCACTAGATAGCCAGACACAGCCGAGACCCCTAAGACTAGCCACAACTCTGTCGTGTTGTCACCTGGTGTCACTTCTAGACGACGTTCTTGATGTGTCACCTTTGGTTTGTCAAGTGTCTCCAGATGCTCTCCACCTTCCTGGTGTGCCACGTTTGATGTCACCAGACGATTCGTCACCTTTGGTTTGTCGAGTGTCTCCAGATGCTCTCCACCTTCCTGGTGTGCCACGTTTGATGTCACCAGACGATTCGTCACCTTTGGTTTGTCAAGTGTCTCCAGGTGCTCTCCACCTTCTTGGTGTACTTTCTTAGCCTCAGTCGTTTTCGCGTGGTTTAACCCAGTGTTTACCCCAAACTTCATACTCTGCGTAGCAGTCTTCAATAGGTTGTTGTACCCAGCGATTTTGTTCTTTAGGATTACAACGTTACTTGGCATTAACCACGTAGACGGTGACAGCGCAAGGTTTTGGACAACGTTAGTGTCCTTAATCGACTTGTTCATGTTGAGAATCCACGTTGACACGTCGTAGTTTATAACACTATCCTCCACCAACTTTCGGAACTCTTGTTGAGTCTCTAGACTGCCTGCAGAGTCACCAACGACTGACACACGTGTTCTTGCTTGTGCACCAAGTGTGGAGTAAACAAAGGCTTCTATGGACTGATTTAGGTATTGTCGCCCAATGTTGGTAAAACCATTCGACACCAGAGGAACGTATCGTTTGTAGTCGTTCTTAACGTCGTTAATCGTGAAGACTCTCTCCTCACCTGTTGTACCATCAGCAAGGACTTTACCTTGGTAGTAATGTTTTCTAGGAATCTTGTCTGTCTTACCATACAATTCTCCAGCGTCAAACTCTCTACTTATCGATCTCATACTCTCACCACCCTCCATCCTTCTGAGAAGTCTTCTAACAGTAAAGTATAGATGAAACCTCATTACACTAGTGATAACAGGGTGAACTTCTTGCGATGGTGACAAGTGTTGTAACGACACTCCACAACAGAAACTCGCACAATACGTTGCAAACACGACCCTATAGTAGCTCTCATTATCGTCCCACTTTGACTTTGTCTTTGACGTGGTGATTTGTAATATTGGTAACTTTGAGAGAAAGTAGTTCTTTTGATTAACGAAGACTCTAAAGTTATTCACTGAGTAGTTCAACACGTTTTCCGTTGGATAGCCATCCCAAAGTCCCCAGTGGTTCTTGCGACCTTTTGATAGTGGTTGGATAGTTCCACCAGATAGCCATATTTTTGGAAACTTATCGTCGTGACCTTTTGGAGACTTGTTGTTGTGTAACCAAATCCACATACTCTTGTCGTTTTTGAAGGTATCACTAGTTATGTTAGTGCTTATGATGTCGTTGTTTCTAAAATATATGTCAACGCCATTAACCTCACCATCTTGTGAGACAGTTGGATCGAACTCAAACTTACTCAAAGTGATGTGAGGGTACTTTTTAACTAGATTCAGCTTAGCCACGCGTATGGCATTAGCTATCTCTTCCTGGTCAACTATCATTGGTTTGTTTATAGTTAGATACTTAGTGTACTCCGGGTTACTCTTAAACCTACTCGAGTCTACACTAACGTCACCAATATTAGTTTTCGTCACGAAGAATATATGCATATGCATGTTGTCGTCAACATCAAGAAAAAACCTATTCTTGTCAGCATAAGGATACTTTCTTCTGAACTCATCCATCATAACATACCGTACGTTATATGAGAGTGGTAGTATTGATTAGTGGTTCAACGAAAACTATAGACCTACCAGAGTCAACTCTAGCAACTAACTCAGACCCTCACTTACTAGTGGAGAAGGCAACCATCTTTTGGAACTACGTTAACGTAACCACAGCTAACAACAAGATAACTTATAACAGTAACAACCACGTTTTTAGTCCTGGATACCACACCTTTAAAACGATTGCCGACGACTTGAGAGAGTTAGGAGACGTCAAGCTAGTGGCTAACAGATATGACTCGACGTGTACTATAACAACTGATCAGCAAATAGAACTGTTTAAATTTGGACAACTTCTAGGGTTTGACGAAAACACTACAATAACCACCACAAAAACCAGTCCTAACGTTGTGAACGTTAACAGAGGACTGAAATACATACAAGTAACATCTAATATTGTGGACAGGTCTAATAACATAGTTAATGGTAGCAAAAGTGGTTGTATCGCAGTACTGCCAACAACTAGCACACAGACACTTAAGGGCTCTGTACAACATTTTGGTGTTGGATCTAAAATCCCAATAAACAAAGGAGTCATCAACCAACTAGAGTTCAAGATAACAGATCAGGACGATAACAGTATTAACGTTGGCGAGGTGTTGTTAGATTTACACATCACGTAGTGTATATGGAGCAAGAACTAAGAGATATTTACTACAACCCATCAACTGGTTACCAATCTGCCGAGAGGCTGTACCAAAAGGCACAGGAAGGCGGTCTAAACGTTAGTAGGGTAAAGATAAAGGACTGGTTAAAATCTCAAGACACGTACACCAGGTACAAACCAGTTGTTAAGAAACACAAGTTTAGACAAACATTTGTTGACTATCTGGGTGAGCAGATACAGATGGACTTGGTTGACATGGGCAAGTACAAGCATAAGAACAACGGGTACTACTGGATACTAACAGCCACTGAGATCCTTAGTAGGTATGCTTTCGCAATACCCGTCTATAGGAAAGACACGAAAAACATGACTAAGGCTGTCACAAAGTTACTAGAGATGGCTAAGGTTAGATTTGGCGAGTACCCAAAGCTGGCTCAGTTTGACGACGGTAAGGAATTCTATAACGTTGGTGTGAAGGATCTATTGGATAAACACGATGTTAAGTACTTCAGCACGAACTCTGATAAAAAGGCAGCAGTCGTGGAACGGTTTAACAGAACACTCAAGACGTCTATGTGGAAATACTTCTACAGTAAAGGAACGTACAAGTGGATTGACGTTTTAGATCAGCTCGTTAAGAATTACAACAATACCAAACACAGTACTGTTCTAATGAAACCTAAAGACGTTAGCAAGAAAAACGAAAACGAAGTATGGACGACGTTGTTTGGGTACCATTTCGGTGACTACCCACTACCAAAGTTTAAAGTAGGTGATACTGTCAGGATATCAAAGTACAAGAGCATATTTGCGAAAGGGTATGAGGCTAACTTCACTGAGGAGCTATTCAAAGTGACAAAGGTCGTACGTGGTGACCCTACCGTGTACGAAATAGAGGACCATGAAGGGGAACCCATCATCGGTAAGTTCTACGAGGAAGAGTTGTCAGCTGTCGATAAAAAAGACGACGTATATAAAGTTGAGAAGATAGTGAGGAGAAAGAAGGTTAAGGGTAAAAAGATGGTTTTGGTTAAGTGGCTTGGCTACGACAGTAAGCACAACTCATGGATACCAGAAAGCGATATTCAAAACATTGAGTAGTATATAATGGCTGAAGGAGGGTTCGATGACATCGAAATGCGGCGTCGTGGCGAGTTTAAGGATTATACGGACAAGGGTTTAGAAGAAGAGTTAGACATGCTCAATAACATAATCGCAGAACACGAGATAGGACAAGAACGTGGTATTACACGTAACAGAATCACCAGGGTGAAACAAGAGATAGAGACTAGAGTCGTAGAACGCAGAGTACAAGACAGAACCAGACACGCAGAGACGTCGTTCGTAGACAACGACGGTGGAAAAACAGTGTTAATCACTAGTAAAGGCAGCGATGTCACCACTGAGGCTCCAGCAGTAGTATTTGCTGAACCGGTGACATATGATGACGTCCACGACGAGAGCTTTAATTTAGCTTTCGAAGAGGCTAGCGAAATCAAAAGAAGGTTGGGTAAGCTAAAAACACTCAACAAAGAGATTTTAGAAAATGATATAAAAAGAACCAATCTAATAGATAGAAAAATACGTAAATTGTATAAAAAAAGACTCAGTAATGACGATGTATCAAGGAATATAGTCAATAGGTCATATGTGACACCCTCAGGTTCTATTCTTTTCAAACCGGTAGGAGAAGACGGTAAATATTTGAAACCTAAACTAATACTAAAACCTAGAAAAAACGGTTTAGTCTACAGTACAGACATTAAAAGTAAGAGTGCGATTGAACAGTTTAAGCAGTTGATCGGTCAAATCCCCGACACGACAACTGACGTTAGAACAGAAAACGTAGACACCCCAACAACTGACGATAGAACAGAAGACACCACAGTTTCAAGTGAATACTTCCCAGTAATTAGAACAGAAATGAACTACGATAACGTATTTGGGTTAACAGAAGAAGAAAATCGCGAGTTAATAGGTGTCCTAAACCCAAGTGATACAATCGACCCAGACACTAGACCACAATTTCTAAGAGCGCAAGCCGACTATTTTCAGGACGCTATAGACAAAACACTTGAAGAGAGAGACAATAGTGATGACTCTATAGAGGTAATTGGACTTGAAGAAAGAATAATTGGTTTAAGAAAAGCTAGGGACCTAACCTTAGGACAATTGGAGCGTGAGACTGTTAGAGAACAACAAGAAGAGGACATCACTCGGTTACAAAAAATAAAGGAGTGGTTTAAGGAAAATTGGTTGGGTGCCTCGGCTTTAGGAATAACTATAGCCTCTTTTATCACCACGATTATAATATCCGCTAGAAGCGTAGTCTTCAAAGGTGGTCAAGCACTTGGAAAACTAGGAAAAGCTATAACTAACCTAGCCACAAAGGCTGGTCCTCTACTGGCTGGACTGCTAAACGTGGTGGCAACTGCGTTAAAGTGGGGAGCTGCAGGCATATCTTGGTTAGCGTCTAATTTATGGATCCTAGCGATAGCACTAGCTTGGTTCGTCTACGATCAGTACAAACAGAGGAAATAAAACATGTGTTATAATATATAGTATGAATACTAGTGAAAAAGAGTTGATTCCTGGATATAGACGTCGCGAAATATCTGCTATCAAAGGCACAAGAACCCGTCACGTTGTGACACTGAACCCTAACAAAGCCAATCCAGAGGAGGAGTTATACATTGATATCCCAAAGACAAAGAGTAACACTTGTTTGGTACCCTCCAGTTTCCATCTTCTATTCGACTTCAAAAGTGTGAACGTGAAATCATGGTTTCTTAATAACCTCTCGAGACTACTCTCTGAAAAACTGGTTATAAAACTAGCAGGTGAGACTGTGTACGACAACTGTGGTGAGAGTGTTATCGGTACGTACAGAGATTTGTGGAGATCTAAAACAGAGCGAGCGGCTATGATCGAATACGGCCTAGCAAACGAGAACCTTCGAAAGTTAATCTCGAAGGATGACAGCGGCGCTGCCAGTGGAAACGTGCAAAAAGTTAGTGATGGTCTTATGTTCTCTATTCATGGTACCAAGCAAAAGATTCAACTTGACAAGATTCTAGAAGATCATGGTTTATACGCACCGTATAATATGAACAACAATCTCAGGTACATAATCACACTCCCCAAAGCAACTGATATTATGGTGGCCCAATCTGGATCAGCTGTAGCTGGATACACGTTGGAGAACCTCGAATTGGAGTACGAAACTATCGAGAGTCAAGAGATCGCTGATGAAGTATCATCTCTATACGCGTCCGGTAGGTCTCTATCATACGAGCACGTCACGCTAATGAAGACTGTGGAGTGGGATAAAGGAATCACACTTATGAACGAAAACATTAACCTACCAAGAAAATCAATGAAAGCTATCGTTCTACTCTTCACAAATAAGACAAGAATTGACAGTGAGGAGTTCGTCTACCCAAACATAGAGTCAGTCAAACTTACTATTGAAGGCGTGCCAAACATGGTATACAGTCAAGGAATACCAAAATCAAGACTATGGGTAGAAGCGAAACGACTATTCGGACGAAAACTAGACTGTGACCAGCACATGACTGTCCAAAAGTTTTACAAAGACGGTTTCGCTTTGGTTGTTGACCTTAGATCTATCGAAGATAACGCGAAAGTAGCCACTGGAAAAAAGATCGTGAACACTCAGTCAGGAATACTGATGGAAATCATTAAAAAAGTCACAACAGCGAACGTCATGTGTAGAATATTCATACTCTCCGACGGACTCGTAAACCTTATCAACAACGATCTACAATCAATCCAATACTAAAACATATAGTATTCTATATGAAAACACCTTTTAACATGCTAATTGTTGGTATGACAGCCTGTGGTAAAACACAATACCTATTGGATATGATAGAGAAAGAATACACGAATCACTTCGAGTATATCATTCTTATATGTCCAACATTTGAATGGAACAAAACGTACACAGAGTGGAAATACTTGAGAGACCCAGACTTTATCACTATTCAGTGTGAGCAAGATAAGGTTAACGTAGTCCTTAAACACGTGACTGATACTTATAAAGGTACCAATTCACTAATAATATTAGACGATTGTGCTGGTGGGCAGGACGTTAAAAACAGAACAAGCGAACTAGTGAAACTAGCCTTTAGCGCTAGACACTACAACCTATCCACAATAGTCATAACACAACAACTAACCTCAATTAGTAAACCATATCGTGAGAACATCTCGAAGTTAGTAACATTCTACAACCCTAACAGAAATGATATGAAAATTATCGTAGACGATTATCTCAACGGAGTCGATAAAAAGGAAATTCAGAAAATAATAAAACAGTTGAAAGACAACGAGTACGCAAGATTGGAGATACTTCTAAGACATCCATACTCATACGAAATAGTTATTCCGCAAAAACAAAACACACCGTATAATATAGGACATGCCAAAATGTAAGACAAAAAATCTCGAGACAATTGACGAACTCATTGGAGACATACAAGAAGCAGAACAGGAAGTGATTGACGAACCACGAATCGACACGTCACAAGTTGACGACACTCCTCAAACTGATGTAGACAAGAAACGAGACGAACTAAGAAGACTCTCAGAGGACGGTGAGATAGACAAATCCGTCGCTTACCTCAAAAAGGCTTCAGACAAAGTCATCAACAAGATCTACGAAGAATGAGAGGTAAAAAGAATGGAGAAAGCGAACGTGTTTCTCTGTGATCTTTTAATAAGCAAGTTCGCCCACGCGTTAGGAGGGTTCAACGCTATTGAATCACCTGAAAAGCTAGAAAAAGAGTTGATCACTGACCAACTACTTAAAAGAGACGTAGAGAAGTTTATATCATACGTATCCCCCTACCTCCCTTGTTTAGGGTTGCTATCAGGTGGACTGACAACTAGTAAACACGTATTCAGCCACATGGCTAGAGGAATCCCCGAGGGGGAACCTCCGAACGAAGGAGACAGTTCTACCTAATTATAACAATTTACAAAACGATCTAAAGACATGAGTATATACTAACTTAATGAGAAGTGTAGAACGTCAGGAGTCAGCGGAGGAAAAGACAGCGAGACTCAACAAAGAGTTATCATTTATCTACCAGGTCAGAAAGCTCAAACGACAACTCTTCGCTAATACTAGATTAGAACGTAAGGAACTAGACGAGAGGTTTAAACATACTGTACTCGGGAAAAGGATGACCAGCCATAAAAGAGAGTTGCGGTCTCTACGTACTAACACTTGAAAAACTATTTCTGGAAACGCGTGACGGCTTTCGAGTCTAACTTATTTCGTATCGTTTTAGTAGTCTCGAAAGTGGGGACAATGGCAATATACCACACGACTTGGAGTCCGTGAGACGTGTTTCCACACGTCCAAAACACGCGATACACCACTGTTAGTAGTCTCAAGAGTGGAGACAACAGCGATAAACCACGTGGTTTGGAGTCTGTGAGACGTGTTTCCACACGTCCAAAACACGCGATACACCACTGTTAGTAGTCTCAAGAGTGGAGACAACAGCGATAAACCACGTGGTTTGGAGTCTGTGAGACGCGTTTCTACGCTTCCAAACCTGTGACACGTCACTGTTAGTAGTCTCGAAAGTGGGGTTAACGGCGAATTTTTACACATTTTTGATTGCGAAGCATGAAAAATGGTAAAATGCGCCGGTAGCCCCACTTTCTATACTACTATGTTGATTCGATTTCAGATAAGTGTATAATTTTTATTTCAGATAACTGCTTTTTCTAATAATTTACTGATAACCGGAAGTACAGAAATCGGACGGTAATTCGAAGGGTCAGTCTTGGTTCCTGATTTGTAAATAGCAGTGACTTTAGCATTCTTCCATATGGCTGGAAATGTAGACGACTGTAGTGATATATTGAACAGGTGAGTAAGAGAAGGTACAATAATGTCAATGGAATACTTTAAAAGTCTAGTGCTTACTTTATCCAGTCCAATAGCCTTATTTGATTTTAGGCGTTTCAATTCATCTTGAACAAAGGTTTGAGATATGTCGGTAAATTTAAATGTAGAACTAGCACGTTCTTGAGTACCATTATTTTCCCAATTTTAAAATTTCTCGGCATATTTCTTCCCAATATTCACAAAGAAGTTGTTAAACTTATTAAGTGAAACCGATGCATCAAAGAAAGCTGTAAGAGTTTTTCTTCTCGATTTTTCGAAAGCTTTCGATCTTATAATAATAATAATAAAGACGTTTTAGGAGCATTATACAATAGTCTCAATGCTCTTACAACAAATTCTTAAAATTACTTATCAGGTATCATTATAAATTACATATCATTACAATATATACAACATATCATTATATATACATAAACATGTCTCAAACGACAGGTTTGAGAAAAATAAGATGGTCGAAGTTGATCAGACCATAACATTCGCTTGCATAAACTTTTTGATATGAATGTACTACCAACCATAACAAATTGGTTAAGAAGCTTTCTTATCGAACGTAAATAACGTGTCAGGTTGGCTCATTGTGTATCAAAGTGACAAACATTAAATGGAGGAGTACCACAAGGGACGGTTATCGGACCAGTACTTTTCCTCGTTATGATAAACGATCTTCTCATGGATTGGAATGATCGATGGAAATACGTTGACGACAGTACTGTCACTGAAAGTATCGTTCCAGATTGCAACAGCAACCTCCAAGACCTGGTGAATTATATCTATCATTGGACTAACACTAATAATATGAAGCTTAACGTCACTAAATGCAAATAATTGGTATTCGACTTTGCTAAAGAGAAAAGGGTCTTTTCACCTTTAATTGTAGACAGTGTTGCTGTCGAGCGTGTAAAATCTGCTCGTATTCTAGGACTTATTGTCCAGGATAATATGAATTGGAACGAACATGTCAACCAAATCGTAAAAAAAGCAGGGAAAAGAGTGCATATGCTCAGGCTTTTAAAACGATCCAACGCTGACATAAATACCTTAATTACTGTGTACACCACTACTGTTATAAGGCCTGTCCTTGAATACGCCTGTCAAGTCTGGCACTTTGGCATTCAAAACTTTTTGAGTGAAGATATTGAAAAGATTCAAAGACGTGCATTGAGAATTGTGTTACCATCAATAAGTTATGGAGAAGCCCGGAACCTTACTGGTATTCCTTCACTTAAAGCGCGACGTGAAAAATTGTGTGATCAATTTTTTGAAAAGAACGAGAACAATGATAAATTAAGTGAGTTTTTACTTCGTAAAGTTTCATTTGATTATGACATGAGACCAAGATGTAAATATAACAATTACTTATGTAAAACTGAACGTTTTAGGAAATCGTTTTTACCTCAAATTATTTCAAAGGAAAACAGTAACGTATTTTAACGATAACTTAATTACTGAATATTTTAATCAATATTTTTATGCATGTTTATCTACTATGTAATTTCATGTCTACTTATTGTAAGTCACTGATGTAATTTAACCTTTTGGTTACAAAAATCAGTCTTTTAAATAAACTATTATTATTTAAAAATAAATAAATAAAAATAAATAAATAAATAAAAATACTTACGAACATCCTTGTTAAAAACCATATAAAAGTCATAATCAATATTTCCGTTAATCAGTTTGTGTAAGAAAATAATGCAGCAACGTTGTTTTCTTCTAGTGATTAAAGGTTTCCAATATAGACACTTAAGTGCATCAGTAGCTGAAGAGCTATATGGTCTGTCTAAGATTTCTTTAGCTGCCTTGTTTTGTAAGGTCTGCAAAGACTGCATAAGAATAGTATTTCCTCTGTCTCCCCATATTATATCACAGTAATGAAAAAGCGGTAATATAAAAGTATTAAAAAAGGCTTCCTCGCATAAAAAGAAAGATAGGATTTAATTCTCCGGAAGAGGCAAAGTTTCTTCATCACCTTCCTATATGTTAGATGTATATGGTCATCCCATGTTAGAGTACTATTTAGGGTTACCCTAAATACTTAAAAGTATCCACTTTATCAATCTCCATTCCTTCGATTTCTAAATTAATACAATTTGTTGATCTTAATTTACTGTGACTACCAATCAGTATAAATTTAGACTTGGTATTTTGTTTCAGCCAGGAAGAAATATTCGCAAGATCTTTATTGATGAATTCCTGTAGATGAAATACATTTGTTGAAGAATAGCTCAGGGCGGTGTCATCTGCATAAAGTGTGACATCAACATGTTCCAAACTTTTTGGGAGGTCATTTATACAGACCAAGAACAATAGCGGGCCGAGAATGGAGCCTTGCATGGGGGACGCCCATAGAAATTCTTGCAGATTCCGAAAAACATTGACCATGACTGGTGGTTTGATGACGGTTGTCGAGATATGAAGTAAACCAAGATAATTCGGAGTCACCCACACCAAGAAGAAATAGTTTATTTAGTAAAATTGCGTGGTTAACCGTGTCGAAAGCTTTGGACAAGTCCAAGAAAACGACACCCGTTAGTTTGCCTTTGTCCATATTCTCAAGGATTTTATCAGTGAATTGACCAACTGCAATACATGTTGACGATCTAGTTTTAAAACCAAATTGTTTCTCTGACAAATGTTGATTCGATTTCAGATAAGTGTATAATTTTTATTTCAGATAACTGCTTTTTCTAATAATTTACTGATAACCGGAAGTACAGAAATCGGACGGTAATTCGAAGGGTCAGTCTTGGTTCCTGATTTGTACACGCGTAAAAATCTCACAAGTTGTTACAGCATTGTTGCCTGAACAATGCTGTAACAACTTGTTGACATACGTGAACAACATTGTTGAATGAACAACATTGTTCATCATTGTTTCAACATGTTGCTACAGCTTGTTGAAACAACAATGGTTGTTCACGCATGTTGGATGTTCACCATTGTTGCAACATGTTGTTCATTGTTGTTATTTCATCATGCTGTATAACAACATGTTGCATCATGCATGAACAACATTGTCGAATCAACAAGCTGTTTTTCGTTGTTCCAACAGGCGTGAACAAGTTGTTCGTTCAACAGCTTGTTACAGCATTGTCACTGTTCGTGAACAACACGCGAGGACACTATGGCCAATGTCACGTGAAGTTCATGTGTACGGTCACGTGTACGGTCACGCGTATCTCGCGTGAGCATACTTCATTTGAACTTTGCTTCCTGAGTCGACCGGCCGAACAAATCGTTGAAACGATATGGCTTTTCCCTCGTTTAATTTTCCCTTTGCTGCATTGCCAATGGTCTGAGGAATAGTCTTCTGTATGAACAAACCCCTCGGTAAAACTTTGTGAAGATATACACTATGTTTATCCAGCTCAAAGAGGTAAGAATAATAAATTATTAAATAACTTGATAATGCTTCTTTAATGTTTATATTTCGGCTCTTTGGCATTGCTAAATGCTATCGTAATATATGTCCCTCCTCTCTCATTCCCAGCTTAAAACCCACGAAAAAGCAAAACAATTAGGTAAGTTTACTTTGTTCACACTCGGTCCAATACTGTTAAAGCAGTCGATTTTTTATACAATATAACTTAAGTTACAACTGCAAATGAAAACTAAAAAAGAAGTTTTGACTTTGGAATAATCTTGCAAAAATAGTTTATCATTCTTTGTTTTTTTTAGAAAGTACATGTGAACTGTATTGCAGCTTTCATATTTATTTACAAAAAAGGTAAGACATGTAAAAAAGCCTTGAAAAATGTTCACTAAAAAGAGATTCGGTATCGATTTTGTTGTTATATTTAAGTCATTTAACTTGCAGGTAGACGTTTGTGTTAAGCGTTTCAAAACTTTAATATATTTTGTTTTGTTTTCTTTCATCGAAATTAGTCGGGATGCTGATCTCCTGGCTTTTTAGGCAAAAGTGAAATTATTTTTGTTTACAGGACATTTGGACTGTCACAAAAAGAAAAGCAGAACGTTATTAACCTAAATCTTTGTTTTTTTCTTAAATTCTTTTTGTATAGACTGTAGTTGTGGGACTTCAATAATATCAATGAAAATAGAGAATAAAGCGCCGCTAAAGAACCGGGATAAACTGGCTGTACGTAGCAGTGTAAAGAAGGATACGCGAGACTTTGTATTCAAATTGTCAATTCAATAAACGTTTTTAAACATTCATGGATGTGTTTGTGTGATATCTTCGTCTTCAATAATAGCGATATTAATATTTTTGTGATTTTATAACAAAATTAATAAGCGAGAAAACCGGGGGGTGCACAAAAAACGAGAATTTATCCGATCGATATCATCTTGTAACATGTTGTTTCAACAACTTGTTCACAAATGTTAATTTATCATGCTGGAACAATGCTGTTATATCATGCATGTAACATCGTGTTGGAACAACTTGTTCACATCTGTTGGTTCATCATGCGTGAACATGCATGTTGGAACAGACGTGAACAAGTTGTTGACAACTTGTACACAGGGTGCAGCACAACATTGTTCACGTCTGTCGAGAACAACTTGTTCACGTCTGGTAATTAACAACTTGCAACAACTTGTGCGTTTTTACGCGTTTAAATAGCAGTGACTTTAGCATTCTTCCATATGGCTGGAAATGTAGACGACTGTAGTGATATATTGAACAGGTGAGTAAGAGAAGGTACAATAATGTCAATGGAATCCTTTAAAAGTCTAGTGTTTACTTTATCCAGTCCAATAGCCTTATTTGATTTTAGGCGTTTCAATTCATCTTGAACAAAGGTTTGAGATATGTCGGTAAATTTAAATGTAGAACTTTTAACGGCATATTTCTTCCCAATATTCACAAAGAAGTTGTTAAACGAGTTTACAACAGTTTGGGTAGAAGTAACAGTCACACCATCAGACGAAAGAGAAGATATCGGATCCATACACTTACTTGGTAGGGTTTGTTTGATGGCATTCCAAAGCTTAGTGCTGTCTCCTTTAGATTCATTGATGAGGTTAATTTGATTAGTCTATGGACATAATTCCTATAGTTTACAATATTTGGTCCAATGATGACCAGATTTTGTTTTTGATCTAAGAGCCTTTCTGTGATGGTAATCTCGATTTTTCATAGCGTTCGCTACATTACTTGTCATCCAGGGTGCTGTTAAACCTCGGGCTCTTCGGGTTTTAATTGGGGCATATTCATTTGCTATGTCATTAAATAACTTAGTCCATAGAGAAACGGAATCGTCAACATCATCGAAACTTTCAATGGTAGACCAAGGGATATATCATGGAAAAATATTATCATGGAAAAACCTTAAGGATAGGAGAAGTTCAAACTGTTCTATTTTTATTTCTAAATGTCGCAATAACCTATTTTCACATGATTTTGAAATAACATATAGCCAAAATATTCATAAGCATAACACCAGATCCCGCGCTAATATACACGAAGCCTTGATACATGTATCAGTATGAACGGATGCAGGTTCTGTTAAATCCTTGTAAATACTCGATTTTTTCTGAAAATTTTTTTTTTTTAAATTTAAATTTAATTTAAATTTAATTTTTCTGAAAAAATCGATCTGAAAAAATCGATCTGCGCATGCGCCGAAAAAAATCGATCTGCGCATGCGCGGAAAAATCGATCTGTGCATGCCATTGAACTATATATAGACTGGAACGATAACTAGGGCCTGGCACTAGAAGCCAACCATGGGGGCAGCCATGAACTCCATCCAGTCCTTTTGTTAGGCAAAATGGCCGATCCGGTCCAACGAGAAAATCGCCAATTTTTATGTGTTTTAATTTAGAAAAGAATTATTATTAAAACTTAATAACATCCCACAGATAGATAAGTTTCTTGTTATGGTTTTATAACTGTTAAACTCGTCTGAAAAACGAAATATTTGACAAAACATTGCGAAATTTGAGTTCAATAAATGCGCGGTCATTTAGGTTTTCTATACATTTTTGGCACTTTTCTGAATATTTGATATTTTTCGACCAGAGATTAATCAAGTTGATCCAAAAAACTAGCTATTCATTACGTTTTTAGCCTGGCACCACACACACACAGTGCTTAAACGTGCAATTTACGGCGAAAAATTACAACTTGTTATGTTTCTGAAATTTGGATGTCCTCCCCAGGCCTTTTTTGGTCAGCAGAGTGATATATTTTTTGCGAAAATATTGACAAATTCAGAAAAACCATTTAAAAAGTTAAAATAAAGATAATTTATTCATAAAGTGTAATTAAGTAAACATGCCATATATATGCGCAGTATTTGGGTGCCAAAGTTCACAAAGGAAAGGTAGTCAAGACACAGAAAATGAGTTTTTCAAAGAGGGCAAAAGTAATGTTGCATTTCACAGGTGAGAATTACACATATTTAATGATCAAATAATTATATACATTGTCAAAATACACACATTTTAACAATCATAATTTTAAAAAATCATGGATTTCCATTATCATCAATGTAGATTTCCTTTAAATAACCCAGCACTGCTTGTGAAGTGGGCGAATGCAGTCAGGGGAACACAAGATAATAAAAAAACATGGAAGGCAACTAAAAGTTGCCGAATCTGCAGCAAGCATTTTGAGACATGTGATTACACAATTCTCCCATCATCAAATGGCACCTGCAGATTAAAAACAAGTACAGTTCCATCAGTGTCCCTCACATTTCCTCCTCCTCTACATATTCACAACACAACAGAGGATTGTAGAAGACGACTTGGGATACCACTGAAGCATTCTCTTGTTCATGATGACTCATTGTCACCAGCTGCAAAGGTTCTTTGTGACCACAATTATTCCAAAAAAGAGAAACCAATGGCAACACCCTCCAATGAACAGGACCGAGAAACACTGGAACAAAAATTAAAACAAAAAATTAGAAATCTGCAGCAAAATCTAAGAAGATGCAAAAAGAAGTTAAATAATAGAAACAGAAACAGAACTATCAGACAAATTACATACTTCATTTGACAAACTTCAGTTGTCAATATTTGAAAACACAATTCAAATGTTTCTCCATTCGGAAGACGGTATACAGATGATGTAAAAGAATTTGCACTAACCCTGTACTTCTACTCCCCCAAGGCATATCAGTATGTGAGATCAATTATATCGTTACCAAATCGCTCATTAATCCGAAAGTGGTCAAGCTGTAGACTGTGAACCAGGTTTCTTAAAAGAAGCATTTGATTCATTGGCCAGTGAAGTTATTACCTCACCAAACAAAAGTGACTGTTGCCTGATCATTGATGCCATATCCATAATGAAGCAAACCATATGGGATCCAAATAAAGACCGATACGCTGGATTCATTGACTATGGTCCAGGAGTCACCCCGGAGACGCTAGCTTCAGAAGCACTGGTCTTTCTTTTGGTGGGAACACGAAGCCATTGGAAATGTCCAATTGGTTACTTTCTTGGCGACAAGATTTCAGCAAATGTCCAGGCACAACTGGTAACAATAGCACTTGAAATGGCAGCAGAATCAGGATTACGGGTATGGTCTGTCACAGCTGATGGAACAGCAGTCAACTTTAGTACTTTTCGTCAGCTCGGTTGTGAATTTGGGACAACTTATGAAGCAATGATTAACAAATTCAAGCATCCAACAAAATAATATGATGTCTATGCCATTCTTGATCCATGCCATATGCTGAAACTTGCCAAAAATGCATTAGCAAGCCTTTCATCCTTTAATGATAATAATGGCGATAAGGTGAAATGGAGCTTTTTCCAAAATTTGATTAGAGTTCAAGAAGAAGAAGGCTTGAAACTGGGAAACAAGTTATCTGCACGACACCTGCAATTTCAGAAACATAAAATGAATGTCAAGTTGGCAGCACAAACCATAAGTTCTTCAGTGGCAGATGCCATCGAATTTCTGGATGTGTCAATGAAACTACCTGCATTTCAAGACACTAAAGGTACAGTCAACTTTACAAGAACAATTGATCGGCTTTTCGACATTTTAAACTCTCGAAATCCATTCGGGAAAGGATACAAGCAACCACTGCGATTAAGATCAAAGGCAATCTGGGAATTAATGCTGAAATCAACAGCAGATTATTTATTAACATTGGAAACAGATAGATACCCCGCAATTTCTCTCAACACATCGATGGAAGAAGTTCATCATTGGCTTCGTTACAACCATAAAATCAACGATAGAGATGTCAAATGAAATGTTATCAAGCTTTGAAAATCTGTTCAAGTACTTGTTAACATACAAATACTCGCAAGACCATATCGAATTGTTATTTTCGTGTATACGATCAAGAGGAGGCTGGAACAACAACCCAAACAGCTTGCAACTGAAATATGCTCTACGTAAGATGCTGCATGCTAAGAAATGCTGTGACAGCTTCAACAAATGGAAACTGTTCAGTATTCACTGACAGCGTCACATCTGCTATCATCCCAATCTTTCACACCAGGAAGCACATGCAGCTCCTCACCACCAAACGATATGTCTCTTGAAGAGGAGCCAAATAACTCCACACAAGTACGCCTAATGGTCGAGCAGTTAGATGAGAGAAGCCACACATAATTCATTTCGAATGTGCTGTTTTACATTGCCGGATTCATCGTGTCGAAATTGGTAAAGAAACTCACCTGTCTAGCTTGCATAAACAGCCTTGTTGCATATTGTTCTTCAGCGAAATATTTCTGCATGCGCAGATCAATTTTTTTTTGCGCATGCGCAGATCGATTTTTTCAGATAGATTTTTTCAGAAAATGTTTTTAAAAAAATTTTTTTTTTCAGAAAAAATCGATCTGCATGCGCAGAAAAACCCCGCGCTAATATACACGAAGCCTTGACGTAGGTTCTGTTAAATCCTTGTAAATGCTCGATTTTATTCTGAAAATTTTTTTTAAAAAAAAATTTTCTGAAAATCATCTGAAAAAATCGATCTGCGCATGCGCCGAAAAAAATCGATCTGCGCATGCGCAGAAAAAATCGATCTGCGCATGCGCAGAAAAAATCTGCGCATGCGCAGATCGATTTTATTCTGCGCATGCGCAGTTCGATTTTATTCTGCACATGCGCAGATCGATTTTATTCAGCGCATGCGCAGATCGATTTTATTCTGCGCATGCGCAGTTCTATTTTAATTTCTCTATTTTTCTGGTATTCTCATATTTTTCTGGTATTCTCTCTATTTTTCCTCCTCTCAAGACATGCCATTATCGTCTGGTTTTCCGTTTTGTTCTTTGCAATATCAGCCAAGCCTTGTAAAAACAGACTGGTTAAAACAACCGCTTAAATATGGTTGTCTCAGATTCACCAATTGACCTTTTTTACGGGTTGAAACAACCCAATTTGATTGGTTGAAACAACCAAAATACGGTCATTTTAACCAAAATAGTTGGTTATTTCAACCAGTAAGATTGGTATGAATCTGAGACAACCTATAAAATCGGTTGTTTCAACCAGTCTGTTTTTACAGTGTACGATAGAACTTTTTCATAAATCATTTCATTGCAAGCGTTGCACCGCAATTTCTGTGAAA
The DNA here is from genome assembly GCA_035772405.1 of Chrysogorgia sp. JL179-B06. Taxonomy (NCBI): domain Eukaryota; kingdom Metazoa; phylum Cnidaria; class Anthozoa; order Scleralcyonacea; family Chrysogorgiidae; genus Chrysogorgia; species Chrysogorgia sp. JL179-B06. The sequence goes on along the minus strand of JAYKKM010000213.1, from coordinate 794,894 downwards.
CTACAGCAAAATTATTGTTCGTGAACTCTTTCAAACGATCCCAGGCACTAGTACTACCGACTGGTGTTTTACTTCCTCTCTGCTTATACTTCCTTTTGGTGGTAGGGAGCTTTCGCTTACGTGCAATGGCTGCGCCAGCTGGAGTACTAAAAGTTGCACCAGCATTTTCTGCTACCACAATTGGATCTTCTTCTGAATTTTCGTCCTCTGATAAACTTGACGACTCTGACAGCTCCTCTAATTCAGTCATAATATATTAGCATTTATTTACATTTGTATAAGCCGCCATTTTGTTTTCAAGAGAACACAGGTACCCTGACACTCACTCTTTAATATTTTAAATCGTTTATTGAAGAACTCTCACTCACTCTAAGGGGCCGATTATATGAGAGTTTTCAGCCCGTTTGTAACTTTAACCGGGCTGAAATTTGGATCGATTATATGGTCATTTTCAACCCGGGCTGAAATCCATATTTTTCGCGGGAAATCTTTTCAAAATGGCGCCACGCAACATGAAGATAGATAGATAGAAACTTTATTTAAACACGCTAACCATTGTCAACCTAGGCTGATTTCCACAAGGGGCGTGCACAATTACAAGATTACAAAGATATAGTATATAGTAACATATAGTAAGAAAGTTATAGGTATACAGTGAAACATATCTATTTACAAATATTATCATAAAAACGTTATTCAAAAAATGTGAGTAGCGATTTTGTTTTCAAAAGACACGAGGGAGTTGCTCTCCCTAATTTCATTTGGTAATGAGTTCCAAATTTGGCCCCCGTCAAACATGAAACTTTTTTTCATGCTATTAGTTCTAGGTTGTGGCAAGCAAAGAGTACTTTTAACATTTCGCAGTTCATAATTTGTTATTTCACTTTTGAAAGTAAATAAATCAGTAAGTGATTTAGGACCTATTTTATTCAACAATTTAAACATAAGTTTTGACTTAGCCTTAATTCTTTCCGTTTTAAGTGGCTTCCAATCTAAAGCATCTAAAGCAACCTGATGATCTACATCATTGCTCATATTCATTATGATTCGAGCAGCTCTGTTTTGGCGAAGAAAATGGCTCTTTTCGTATTTTCGCAGTTCAGTGTGCTTCTTGCTCTTCTTTTTCAACTGAATGGCATAGTCATTGCGTACAAGCTGTTGGAAGCCAAAAGGAACTTGATTTTGGCAGCATACCTATCTTCAAAGAGAACAAAGAGTGGTAGAAAAAGAAGATATTTATGCTCCAATAATTTCAGCCCGGTTTAAAATTATGATTTGCGATTATATGGAATTTTTCAGCCCGTTTTGTTGAGCTGAAAATCCTAGCCCGGTTGGTAAAACCGGGCTGAAATTTCAGCCCGGTTTGCCGGGCTGAAACTACTGTATATCATGTAATCGCAAATTTGTTTTAACATGACTTTGACCACGACGCCGGGCTGACTTTTCAGCCCGGCTAAAGTTAGAAACGGGCTGAAAACTCTCATGTAATCGGCCCCTAAAAGGTCGGTGTACTGCCGAAATAATGTGAAGGAGATCTAACGTTTCGATTGAAGGTCTTTCGTCAGAGAATGAAACGTAAGGACGAGGCTAAACCCTTTTAAAAAGGATTTCCCATTTTTAAGAACTAATCCTAATCCCAACCATAACCTTTATCCTAACTAACCTCAAACCTAACCCTAACCGTAGCTAATCCTAAAGTGAAACTTTGCAAAATAATCATGTGGCAAAAATAACTAGTCAATTAGGTATACGAAAAACAATAACAAATAATGAATGAGATGTAAAAGTCGGAAAGTCTGTTGTTATTTTTAACGTCAATCGGTAAACATGTCATGCAAGTGAAAGCTAATAGGTGGGAGGTGAAGTAAAGAAAAAGTCCAAGGGAATTGAGTGAGAAGCCATGACTTCAGACGGTTTATAGGGATGAATGGTTCCAAGTTTGAAAATGAGACGCTTTTCTTGTCTTTTACGGCAATTATTCCCACCGGAAATGAGTGAGATGGCACAAACGTTCATATTTCATGTCCGAAGTCGAATGGTTGGCAGTATTGAAATGTTGGGCGATGGGTTTGTCAACATCATTACGTTCCTTACGGTGGGAAGATGTTCCGCAAATCTTTAAGAGAGACGCCGGCCAGTTTAACCGGTCCGGGAATAAAGGTAGCGGAATTAAGGAAAGAACAGGTATACATAAGGGAATCAACGGGAAGGATATTTTGCGAGTGTCCAAATTTTTTAAGACCCAACCGAGAACTGTCTCCAAGGCTTTCGGTGAGAATTGAACTTACGCCTCCGTGAATTTAGTGCGGCGCTTTTTGTTGATATAACAACGGGTACGGAAACAACACTAGATTTAAAATATTCAACTAAAAAATTATTTATAGAGATTTGAAAGAGTTATGTTTATAAATGTTTCCCACTATGATAAGGTCACATACATGCATAATCCTTGTTTTTAATCTTTTCTCTAAAATAAATTATGAAGTACTATTTAAAACACGAGCAGCAGTGTTTTATCAGATATAAAACACGAGGGCGTAGCCCGAGTGTTTTATATCTGATAAAACACGTGATGCGAGTGTTTTGAATGGCTTCAAAAACTGTGAATGAGAAACATGGATTTTAAATAGAAAATAAAAACTCTAGGGAATAGCAACTTGGTTGTCCTCTACCAAAAATTTGAATATGAATTTTAAATGCCGAGGCGTGGTAATGCCGAATCCTACATTCTCGGCAGCGTTTGTCTTTGATATGATATGCCTCCAAAGCGAAGATTTCGATAACCAAAAGACGAAGAGCAAGAAAAGCGTGTGAGTACTATTTTAGGACCTCCAAGGAATATAACAGAGAGGGCGAACAGTGATTTGAAAGAAGAATGTAAGGATTTAATAGACTTCAGTTTGGCTGATTTTAGATTTGACGTTCCCGACGAAATGTTGAGTAATTTCCCGATGCGTGCGAGTGAAGGTGAGAGGGTATCAAATGTTAACACGAACATGTCGAGTTGTGTGTTCAATAATTGTACTTTCAATTTTGCTGAAAAGTGATTCTTGTAAAGAGCTAGATCCTGGTAGTTCTTAAATTGGAATGTTGTTGTGCGAGAATTATCATTATGTGTTGAAACTATAATTATGTTAATGTAAAATACGATCTTTATACAAAAAATCTTTATATAAAAATCTTTATATAAAAATCTTTATATAAAAATCTTTATATAAAAATCTTTATATAAAAATCTTTATATAAAAATCTTTATATAAAAATCTTTATATAAAAATCTTTATCTAATTTAAATAACAAAAGTCTATTGTGTGCAGAAGCATGACCAAGTGTGCTTTGGCTAGTATAAAGGCACATGCACGTGACTGAATTCGTGCGCAAGATTGGATTATTGGTTTATGAATTATTAATGAGTTTTTGAAGTTTAGCTACTGCACAATGTTTCAAATTGCAAGTACTCTATGTAAATAAAATCACTTAGTACCCGGATTTGTTTAATCCAGAAATGGCCATAACAAAGAAATGAAAAGTTACTTTAAGTTTATGTTCGCAACCGAATGATATAAGGACAAATGCAGGATCCTTGTTTTCAATCTTTTCCCTAATAACGACATTCGAATGTAAAATAAAATATTCCAACTAAAACAAATTATCATGTTTAGAGACTAGATTCATAGCAAAGAGAAATGAAAAATTTCTCTAACATTGACAATGATAAGGAAAAATGTAGGATCCTTGTTTTCAATCTTTTCCCTAATAACGATATTCGGATGTAAAATAAAATATTCCACCTAAAATAAATATCAAGTTTAGAGACTAGATCATAACAAAGAGAAATGAAAAGTTTCTTTAACTTTATGTTCGCATCTATAATAAAGACAAATGCAGGATCTTTGTTTTCAATCTTTTCCCTAATAACGACATTCGGATGTAAAATAAAATATTCCAACTAAAACAAATTATAAAGTTTAATTACTACATTCATGACAAATAGAAATGAAAAGTTTCTTTAACATTATGTTCGCAACTATAATAAAGACAAATGCAGCATGCTTGTTTTCAATCTTTTCCCTAATAACGACATTGATCGGATGTAAAATAAAATATTCCAACTAAAACAAATTATAAAGTTTAATTACTACATTCATGACAAATAGAAATGAAAAGTTTCTTTAACATTATGTTCGCAACTATAATAAAGACAAATGCAGCATGCTTGTTTTCAATCTTTTCCCTAATAACGACATTCGGATGTAAAATAAAATATTCCAACCAAAACAAATTATAAAGTTTAATTACTACATTCATGACAAATAGAAATGAAAATTTTCTTTAACTTGATGTTCACAACATTGACAATGATAAGGACATGTGCAGGATCCTTGTTTTCAATCTTTTCCCTAATAACAACATTGTGGTGTAAACTAAAATACCAGTTCCACCTAAAACAAATTATCAAGTTTAGAGACTAGATTCATTACAAAGAGAAATGAAAAGTATATTTAACTTTATGCTCAAACTATGATAAGGACAAAGACAGGATCCTTGTTTTCAATCTTTCTCCTAATAACTACATTCGGATGTAAAATAAAATATTCCAACTAAAACAAATTATCAAGTTTAGACACTAGATTTAAAATATTCCAACTAAAATAAATTATCAAGTTTAGACACTAGATTTAAAATATTCTAACTAAAATAAATTATCAAGTTTAGATACTAGATTTAAAATATTCCAACTAAAATAAATTATCAAGTTTAGATACTAGATTTAAAATATTCCAACTAAAATAAATTATCAAGTTTAGACACTAGATTTAAAATATTCCAACTAAAATAAATTATCAAGTTTAGATACTAGATTCATTACAAAGAGAATGAAAAGTGTTCACAACATTGGTTACTTGCAGGATCCTTGTTTTCAATGACATTCGGATGTAAGTCGTATAAGAAAGAGGGGTTCTGGTCCCAAAGGTACACGAGACTAGGGTTAGGGATCGTAAAGGTGAAAGAGCTACGTAGTTTGACATCGTTACGCATGCGTGTTCTCGCCCACCTAGTTGCTAGGTTACATAATATACACTGTTGACATGAATAAATTAACACACTTAGAAATAGTGATGTCATTGGTGGTGCAGAAAACACCACCCGCACCACCCGACTCATTAGTCTCTGTGTTTTCACCGCATCTACAAAGAGATGAACCCTAATAATTTTGGCTGTATTATGGCTTATCTCGCTTAAAGCCGGTTTTCCACTAGGCGGGTTTTTAAGCGCGAAGCGACTTTTTCTTTTGTCTTATAAGCTCTCGGCTGGAACTAATTAGAAATCGTTTCAATTTGAACAATAAAAAATCGCTTCGCGCGAACAAAATCGCCTAGTGGAAAACCGGCTTTAGTGTACACAATTCCTATGAGGAAGAAACCCTTCGGGAAACAGTGTGAAGAATTCAAGATCTCAAACATATTGACTTGGAAAAAATATAAATTTAAATGGCGTTATGTTTACAGCGTTGATATGCCAAATGCTTATACTGTTGATATTCGCATATTTCGCCTGAGAGATGAACCCTAAACATTTGAACGAATTATCACTTATCTCGCGTTAGGGTACGGGATTCCTATGAGGAAGAAACATTTCGGGAAGATGTACGAAGAACGGTCGAAGATTTTAAACATCAATATCGAAAAATATAAATTGAAACCGTCGGTGAATTAAATCTTGTTTATTAACGAAAGAGCGTTGCTATGCCAATTGCTTCTACAGTTGTTATTTGCATATTTCGCCTCAGAGCACATGTAGAGATAGCCTGTGCACAAGTAATACCGGAGGGTTACCGGATGTGCACAGGCTAATGTAGAGACAATGGCACGTGCCTTTAATGAGTCATTAAAAACTCGTTAAGGAATGAAACAAAAGGAGCGCTTGTGGATATGGATAAAACCTTATTAATAAGGTTTTATCCATATCCACAAGATCAGGTTTTATCCATATCCACAAGCGCTCCTTTTGTTTCATTCCCTATCGAGTTTTTAATGACTCATTAAAGGCACGTGCCATTGTTAATTTCTACATGTGCTCTGAGGCGACAACTGTAGAAGCAATTGGCATAGCAACGCTCGTTCGTTAATAGACAAGATTTAATACACCGACGGTTTCACTTTATATTTTTCGATAAATCTTCGACCGTTCTTCGTACATCTTCCCGAAATGTTTCTTCCTCATAGGAATCCCGTACCCTAACGCGAGATAAGTGATAATTCGTTCAAATGTTTAGGGTTCATCTCTCAGGCGAAATATGCGAATATCAACAGTATATAAGCATTTGGCATATCAACGCTGTAAATATAATTTCCAAGTCAATATGTTTGAGATCTTGAACAGTTCTTCACACTGTTTCCCGAAGGGTTTCTTCCTCATAGGAATTGTGTACACTAAAGTGAGATAAGCCATAATACGGCCAAAATTATTAGGGTTCATCTCTTTGTAGATGCGGTGAAAATACAGGTTCCAAAGGTACACGAGACTAGGGTTAGGGATCGTAAAGGTGAGAGAGCTACGTAGTTTGACATCGTTTGGGCATGCTTGTTCTCGCCCACCTAGTTGCTAGGTTACATAATAAACACTGTTGACATGAATAAATTAACACACTTAGAAATAGTGATGTCATTGGTGGTGCAGAAAGCACCACCCGCACCACCCGACTCAGAACCCCTCTTCCTTATACTACTCATGTAAAATAAATATTCTAACTAAAACGAACGAGGACGGATTTTCATCTCAGTCATTTTTAAAGAATAATGTTGTCCTTTCCAGTTAAACCAGTTGACTCCATCAGCACGAGAGGTGTGGGTACCACGCAAGTACTGGCCATTCAAGTTGGAGTAAGAACATCTTTTGTACCACCAGGCACCTTTGCGATCTACAGCACAGTTTATATCCGTCCACACATCATTATCCGCATCTTTCGTGCTAAATTTCGTCCCGTTGTTATAAATAAATGAGTCACCAGCATTTCCTGCAGAAATATCAAATTGGACTAAAAGGTTCAATAAAAATCTCAAATTGTTCTCATTAACATGAAAAAGATAATTCAAAAATACACAAATAAATTAAAACAGGGTAAAAAATTAAAAATCATAACTTCCATCACTCGAAACTTTTCCTCAAACATTAACCAATTTGACCAAGAATACAGTAAAAACCCGCATATAAGAACCTAGATTTTAAGAACCTGTTATAGGCTAAGATTTTCCATTTAGACCCCCTTTACATAAGAACCTATTTTAGGCTAAAATTTGAAAACAGGTTCTTATTTTATCAAATACAGTCAAAACTAAAAAATAATTATAAATCAAAGAAAATAAACTCTACAAAGCAATGAAAATGAGCCACAACCAGACAAATAGTGATATTCTAAGGATTTATGGTTAAGGAAAATTTCGAGTGAAATGCCAAATATTACTTGTAATATAACCGGAATCTTATCCCGGCATTACCACCACCATATATACAGAACTCGTGACTAGACTCTCGGCAACAGCCTCCGCAGCTCAGTGGTCGCGGGTTCAATTCCAGCCGGAAGGCCTTGAAGTTGTATTTTTCGCAACTGGTCCCGGTTTGGTCTTGGAAGGTATATATTCCAACACTCGAAATTTCCCTTCACCATAAATCCTTAGAACATGTAGTTTAATCGAGTGATATGCCAAATATTACCTATAATATACCCAGAATCTTATCCCGGCTCCCACCATATATACAGAACTCGTGACTATAGGCTCTCGGCAACGGCTTCCGTAGCTCAGTGGCGGGTTCAATTCCAGGCGGAAGGCTTTGAAGTTGCATTTTTCGCAACTGGTCCCGGTTTGGTCTTAAAATGTATATATTCCAACACTCGAAATTTTCCTTCACCATAAATCCTTAAATATTACTTGTAATATAGTGTATATATATGTCTACAGTTGTATATGTTGTTTTGTTGCATTGAATTTACACATGAACAGTAAGCTGTAAATTACGTACAATATAGCTTTATAAAGTGAATATAGGGTTTGTATTTGCTTAGATTGCAGTCATTTGGAGAAAATTTATGCATAATTTATAAATAATAGACCACACTTACCAAAACCAAGTCGCTTTTTTCTTAAGAAAATAAGAACCTGTTTAAGAACCTAAATAGCTTAATTTTGCAGTAAACACCATTTATATAAGAACCTTTTTAGGCTAACTTGGAAAAATCTAGGTTCTTATACGCGGGTTTGTGCTGTATCAAGTACAAATGTCAAATATTGATAAAATATTTCCATGCATTACATTTACCAGAATTACCAAACTCACACCAAAGGCTTCCATTGGGATAGACCCTGGTCTAGAAACCTGTAGAGGTCGCGGGTTCCATTCTCAAGTCGGAAGACCTTGGAGTTGCATTTTTCCAACTGGTCCCGTAAAGATTTACAGTCCTTATTTTATAACGCAGGTTATATTTGCGGACTGTAATTCGAGGGCAGCAGTCAAGACAAGCTCCTTAACCAAAGGTGGATACAGAACCTTCGCTTGCTCTCCAGTTTTTTTGCAATAACTTTAAAGTGTATATGTAATGAAAATATTTATGATTGTATTTGAAAGAACGCTGAAATTAATGAAAAATGGCTTTTACATGTCTTTCATATCTTATTGCGTTCTTGAGTTATAACGCTTTATGTAATTTGAACTATGACGTCACAAGTGTGACACAGCATGACAACACAACTGATAATCAGCTATATCTTCAGATTCGTTACACTAAACTGCCTCAAACTTTGCAGACGTACTCAGTCAACAAAACTAAACATTGCTATAGTTCTTATGTAGTTGCTATGGCAACAGATTAGTTCCCAGGCCACTTTCTTTCTTTAAAATAAATGTTTGTTTTCCACCACATAGCAAGCAACTTTTTAAGTTTTTACCAGTTGGTATCTTTTCTGTCTAATTCTCAATGCATGAAGATAGTTTAAAACAAAACACATTGCTCTACAATGACGAAAAATGGAAGATTCCATTTTTAGACAAAGAGAGCCTGGGAACTATTCTATTACCATGGCGACCACATAAGAATCAAAACAATGCTTGGATTTGTTGACGGAGTAAGACCGCAAAGTTTGAGCCAGTTTAGTCTAAATAGTTTGAAGATATACCTGATTTTCAGTTGTGTTGTCCTGTGTCACAGTTGTGACGTCATAGTTCAAATTACATAAAACGTTAATTATAACTCAAGAACGCAATAAGATATGAAAGACATGTAAAAGCCATTTTTCATTTGATTTTGTTAAAACATCTTACCATTAGCATGCATGCGTTCTGTCTATAGTTATATATACTGTAGATGTGTCACTTATCAAGTTAAATTGGAATTAGAGTAACTAACCTGAATAACCTCCAATAGTTAACTTGTATTTTTCTGTTTCATTTGCCACTGCAAATGTCCAGTAATCAGCATAACGTGTCTCATTCTCAAAATCCTGCAGGTCAATTCTCAAAACGTTTTCATCAGTCTTTGTCAATCGATGGATATTATCCAGACCAAGCCAGAACTCGCCATTTAAGTCTCTAAAGCCTTTCTTATACTCATTCCATCCAAGATAAAAGTCGACACTTCCATCCACTCGTCTTTGAAAGACAGTCCAACCTCCTCTGCTAGTTGACATGTCACAGCTAACTTTGAAGGCCCCAAGACCATCAGGGTCAATTGTGTAGACATCATCTGTTCTCACTCCATATTTGTAGAAATCGGAACAACTCTTCGGTACTAAAGAAATAGGTTGAAGGTTTCAATAATGAATTTTGGTTTCCAGGACTGTACGCGAAGAACAGTGTTTTCCAGAGGTTTTGGTACTAGAGATTGAGTAACGAAGGATCGATGTCCTTGCGAACAAACACCAAGAGAAAAAATATACTTTGCACGTACAGACCAATCAAACGAGAAACATTTTCGTTGGTTGAAAGATAAATCATTGAATAATACACGTGCCCCATTCCTAGTGATTTCTTCCGCGCAAGCCAAATTGTGATTTCCAGTATACCTTGGTTCATAGACTACAGAGTACTAGCCTGAGCGGCTTGAAATATAATGTACAAAAGGTTAATCTATTTCGAACCACTGTGGAAAACCAATGCTCGTGTATCATGGCTCAAGAGACAAGACGGGTACTATACCAACCTCTTGCGAAGAATCCAAAATATCTCATGGAAAGAGCATTCCACTCTTCAACAGATTATGGCGAGCTTTTCCCTATTTCGCAGCCCCTTACCCAACGAAGAGCGCAATTTTCTTGCCATTCGCACAGAGCTAATCGGAAAGTTATTACTGACCCTCTGTATCCAGGGACACAGGATAGAAATTCAATGGCTGACCGCGAAGTCTGGAATAAAGTTGTATCATCCATCGCTTGCTAAGACCGAGGTCTCGTAGCCGTTGGAGCAACATTGTCGCGCGCGATCAACACGATTACGCTTTCTGACCATGAATGTGGCGAATTTTCTTTCTTTTGGAACATTCGATTACTTTATGTATTTCTCGAACTAATTAGCGAACCACTCTCGTCCTCACTGCTACACATGTGCTTTGGTTAATCCTGTCAGTTGACTACTATTTTTAGTTTTTATAATTAAATTGTTTACAATTTCTCTTCCACTTCTACCTTTGAACATATAAACACTGCGTAGGAAGTGAATAGTTGCTGAATAGTTGGTGTACTGCCGAAATAGTGTGTAAGAGGTCAGTAACATTTCGAGCGAAGGCCTTTCGTCAGAGAGGGAAACGTAAAATGAAGTGAAACGTTTATATGTAAAATATCCATGCGGCAAAAATAAGTCAATGAGGTAGGTAAAAATGTAGGAATGTCATTTGGTATTTTTAACGTCTAACATTAGGGACGCACCATTAGAAATGTGAAGGGGGGTATAGTCCAAAAACAAAAACAAAATTCATGCATTGGGAAGAAACCAAAAATAAAAATCGAGCAAGGACGTTGACAACTTCGGAAAGGCATTGTAAAAATCTGTTGGGTGGAGATATTTCAATGGTTTAGACTAAACTGGCAGATCATATAGATATTACCTTATAAAAGTCAACTCTTTATATTTTCAAAAATAATAAACCTTTTTTAAACACACACACTGTACACATATATTTCTATTTATAGCAAAAGCCAACAAAAATTCAACTATGTACAATTTTAACAATTCTTTAAAAAAATCATTAGAGGTTTTTGTTTTACGGTAATTATATACGGTTAGATAAAGTGTTCTTCAACTTCTTCCTCTGTTTCCCATTCACTGCTTGAAGAATAAAGCCCTTCATTTTCATCAGACTCATTTTGTGGCACAGATTGCACATCTTCTACTGGGATAGGCTGCACTAGAATAGACTGCTCTCCTTCTAATGAGATTGGCTGCATTCCTTCTGAGACTAATTGTACATCTTCTGGGATAGGCTGCTCTTTTTCTTATGGTATAGGCTGTTCTTTTGTTTGCTAGATTATTTTCAACTTGAATTTTGTATATATATATATATATATATATATATGAAAACCAATATTAATATATAGAATGGCCTTTCTGTGAATCTCCAGCTCAGTAGGATACTTTATGCCGCAAGCTGCGTCCTAATTAGGACCCCCTTCACATTTCTAATGGTGCGTCCCTAATAGGTGGGAGGTGAATAAATGTTGTCAACAATCTATAAAAATAGGCACGCGTTGCCTATATGTGTCTACTTGTTTGTTGTCTTAAAAGAGGGTTGAAAAATGTAGAAATGAGACTTGACAGTTACCCCCTTGACCTGTAATAATACATTATTTGATTATGAATTATTGCAATCAAATATATGGGCTTATTGTACATGTCAATACAGGTATTAAATTGGTACATATTGAACATCATGATATGTTATGGGATTTTCTTCAGCATCATTTGGCATTGTCAACAACAGTGAAACATACACCAACCTCGTTCCCAGGGCATTTTGCCTCCACGGTGGAAGGTCGGCGAAAATGGCCTGGGATCGGCTGGTCACATGACACCCAGAATTTCTGGGTGTTTAGATATGATATTTTTTGTGGTCTTTGTTCCATTGCCTTTGTCTACTTTGTCAACCTGAATGATTGAGAAATATTCAATGCTCTTCAGAGTTGTTCATGTCAACATTCGTCGGCATAAAAGCAACTAACAAACTTAATAATCCACCATATATCCATGGTTATCTCTTACAAAAGGTATGAAGAAGTATATATCCAATTTAGCGAAAGCTATCACTTCTAATTTGCTGTAAAATTTGAAGACAGCATTCAGATTTATGACAAGCCAATCGCATTATAGAATGGACCAGCCGATTCCAGTGCCATTTTCGCCGACCTTCCGCTGTGGAGGCAAAATCCCCTGGGTACGAGGTATTGCATTGGTTCTGTTGAGGAGTACACGAGCATTGTAATTTTAACTTTGTCATTAGGCATAAACAATAACTGGGTTCCAAGGATGCTGTAATTTCCAAATTCCAATAATTAAATAATTGTTATCAGCAATCTCATAAATAGTGAAATGGAAAGATTTTTTATCACTCAAGATAATTCATGTTTCTGGCAGACAAAAAATCCTTATACTTACTTGGGTAGGGCAAGTACTCCGAAAGTGCTGTACTTAACTTGTTTTGATTTATTTTACCATTTTTTTAAATTTTAGCTTACAGTACAAATAATTGTTGTGTCACATGCCTCAGTTTCACAAAGCCTGTTGGGGCCATATCTCAACCCCCAAAAAATAAAAACACCGAAACCTAGACTCGGCTACCACAGTAGCCCAAGTAATTACTGTACCAAAAAAAACTAGAAACCACATCAGCCTGATCTGCATGTTAATTATCAATACCCCTAATTGATGTTCCTCCATGCCTCCGCCAGCATCCCGCGTCCTGGGGACGAGAGTACACATTAATGGCGATTTCTCACATATTCAGCATACTTAGCTTGAGACACAATTATAATGACGATTTTTTAATACACAACAGGGTCTGAAATTTATTATTTTTCTTCGATTATTGATTTCTAATAAACGTTATCATTATAACTCGAGCCACAAGGGTTTAAATTGAAACTTTCACTCTTTCACGAAAGGCCTTTTCGCTGAAACGTTAGACCTCCTACACGGCCCCCTACACAATATTTCGGCAGAACAACATTGTTAATATAACTCTCTTTTAAAGCCTTGAGCACCACGTAGTGAAATCAACTCTAAACAGAATTTTTACTTCATACCAACCTGTTTCTTTGCAATTTCGTATTGTTTTTTTGACGTTTACAGCAGGTACATGTAAGATTGATTTATCATCCGTGAAATTCTTGCATTTCAAAGTTCTCTCAGCAGGAATACAATGTTTGTCTTTCGCCTCGTTGGTAAAGTACAACGTCATAAACACAATCGACAAGGTGGCAAAAATAGCGACTGCTACTATAAGTACCACTTGTTTTCCTGAAAATAATATTTGACGACGTGCTTGACTGATGCTATGATCGCTGAGGTTGAGTGTTTGAAGAGAAGTGGTTTTGCCGGGCTGAGAAACGTTGATGAATGACGCTGGAGATGGCTGGCGTGGAGTAGCCATGTTTGGAATATTTATATCATTCGTGTAAACATGTTCTAGTGTTTGAAGAGAAGCTTTTTCGCGCTGAGAAACGTCGATTGGAGGTTGACTTGTGTCCACGTCTGAAATCACATCACAGTAAACATGTTGCAGCTCTTCCATTTTCACAGTACTGACTTCAACACTGTTGGTAATTGCGTTAACCAAGATGACAAAAAGAACATCCGGTTTGACTGTGACCAAGATGAGAGTTCCTTGTTCCTTGTTATTCACCAAACCTCTTGCCATTTAATCCGCGTCTTATCGTGTCCATATATTCATGAGGTTACAAATATATTATAGGAATGCTTTTAAAGGTGTAGCCTACAACCTTATAATTAAGTTGACGTTAAATTACAATTAGTATGCAAATATAACACCTCACCACAGGTGGTAGTTTTTGATCTTTTTGAATAATTTAGACATTTGCTTTGCATTGATTTTTCCTGTAAAAGGTATTTTACATTATTTTAAATTGATTTTTCTAAAATAGTTTTGAGGAGACAGCATAACTATATTTAGGGCTTATATATATGCCAAAAGGGTGTCAAAAGTAGAAATGCACGGGATATAAACAAACTAATAATTAATGAGATGCGAAAAGTTAAATAATTTGCTATTTTTACAGTCGATCAGCAAACAGACTGAGGGGGAGGGAGAAATATAAGGGAAGGGAGGGATTTACTATCGCATAATCCCCTTGAATATTGTATCTGTCATTTCTCCCTCCCCCTCAGTCTGTTTTCTGATCAACTGTAAAAATAGCAAATGATTTAACTTTTCGCATCTCATTAATTATTAGTTTGTTTATCTCCCGTGTATTGATTACTTTCTACTTGTGACACCCTTTTGGCATATATTTAAGCACTATTTATTTTATTTCATCTCGTCTTACTCTGATGAAGGGCTCCGCTCGAAACGTCAGTATTTCGTCTCTAAAAATCTTGACAGTTTACCACCTTTTCACTTTGCTATATAACTATATTTAGGTTGGAACAAGCTTTCTATAAATCCAGAATAATATTTTGAAAATGTATCTGACTTCCCCAACCGGGAATCGAACTCAACTAAGGTCTCTGGTTTAACATACCACTGCTCTGACTACGTGAGTTACTGCGACACACGGTCGTGGAATGCTCTTGGACATTTGAGGAGTTGGCAGTGGGTGCCCCCGTGGTGTTCCGTGTTCTGTTTACGTGTTCCGCTCACCAGTTCACTATAACTAAGGACCTGCTTTTGTAGCCTAAACATCTAGCGGGGTTAGGGTTAGAAAACCCGTTATAGGCGGGGGTTAGGACCTATAAGTTGTTTTAGGGTTAGAAGTTCTGATATATATATCATGCATGATACATACATGTCCGATCGTATGATGTATATCATCACACGAAATGAGAGAATATAGTCATCCAGGATTTTAAGGAGTCTTCTCCTGGCGGTTTTAATTTAATCGTAGCGGTCGTGGCGCCGAAATTTATTAGGTTTCACCATGTGTCCTGGAGTTTATTAATGACTGCGATCAAAAAGACATGGAAGAAGCAACGGAAGCAAGAAGGCAGCGAATAAATGAACAAGTACGATATCGATGGGCAGATGATACATAACAGCAGAAGAAAGGGAAGTGAGATTAACCAGACGAAGGTAAAGAGACCGAGCACAGTCACGTGCACAAATTCTGAAATCTTGCAACCATCAAGTCTATAAATATGCCTCACATGAACAGACACTTAGGATCGTACCATGATGCTTTGCATGTTTCTATAGTTAAAATCCTGGATGTACTGTGTACACTACATTCTCTCATTTCGAGTTGGGTGCCAAATGTCGGGACATATGGCTGTTACAGATAACTTACTCTGTATAGTTCATTTCACTACAACCTTCTTGCTTCCTCTGCTTTATCCATATCTTTTAATTGTGGGATTAGTGAAAACATGGATTTTAAATAATCATCTATAACTATATCCATAACATGTGGTGAAATAGCGCTGCCGCCAGAAGTGTATTAAATTCCGACCTGAGAAGAGAGTGCATGGATAGGAAATACGTGGACGTATCGTTGGTTACAGTGCACCGCGCATGATTCCAAATTGATATATGGCTGGCTACAGACAACTTACTCTGTAGTTTATTTCACTGCAACCTTCCTCTGCCTCACCGATATCACAGCTTATATTCACCGTTGTAAATTTGAAAACATCAGTAGTTGTATGAGCTAGATGTCACAAGCTAAAAATGCTGCTGCAACTTATAAATAAATAAAATAAAATAATTAAAAGCTATATGAAGTAAAAATAAAATAATTACAGGCTATGTGAAGCAAAAATAAAATAATTAAAGGCTATGTGAAGTAAAAATAAAATAATTAAAGGCTATATGAAGTAAAAATAAAATAATTACAGGCTATGTGAAGTAAAAATAAAATAATTAAAGGCTATATGAAGTAAAAATAAAAGAATAATTTTTAAAAGCTATAATAAGCCAGATAGAGAATATTACGCGTTATGGCAGAAATAATAGATCTAGCAACCGTGGGGAAACCGTGCGATTTGACCGGCAACGACCCATCGAAATATCTGGAGAGATTGGTACGAACATACCAGCCTACCTGCAGTCGAGTGAAAGACGACACGCAAACGTTACGACTCACGTTATGGGGAGGCAAGGATTTTCGCCAATTCACTAAGGATGCTGGCGTTGTGCTAACAAGGAGGAGATCATTATAGTCTCGCAACCGCCATTACCAAAATAAAAACAACCTGTCGAAAACACGTCAACCTGTCGATGGCCGTCTACAAACTAATGCACGCGAATCATGGAACGAAAACTGTCACAGAGTTTTCCAAAGAGATTGAAGAACGACACAGTGCCAGTTTGACGAACAAGCACACACCAAGGAAAGAGCGATGAAAGACGCCATTATCTTTGGGACCTCGGATGACAAACTAGGCCAAGAATCCGTCGCTAAAGTAAGCGCATACGTGTAACAGTCAATTACTAGTCCCACATGCTTATTCTGTCTCGTGAGTCTATTTATTTATTACCCCCAAGTATGGGAGACAAGGATGGGGGACAAGTGGGATCGTGTCTTAAAAGTTGTTACGCGGGGGGTTAGGGTTAGAAAACTCGTTAGGCGGGGGGTTAGGGAATTGCGAATTATTGCTTCCGTGGTTGATTTGCATGGTTATATATACCCAGTTTTTTGGAAAGAATTATACCTCAAACGCTTCCATAGCTCGGATTAGACAGTTGGTTTAGAAACCAAGAGATCGCGGGTTCGATTCCCAACCGGAAGACCTTGATGTTGCATTTTCACAACTGGTCCCGCAAAGATTTAAGGGAGTGATTAAGACGTATTTCGTTGCTAGATAACCGCGGTTGCTAAGTAATATTTTAAATCCGAGTTACTGTTTTAGACGTAGTTTCTAAACCCGTGTGCTCATGGTACATGGGCAACATCGTACCCAGGGCATTTTGCCTCCACGGCGGAAGGTCGGGGAAAATGGCCCTGGGATCGGCTGGTCCATTCTATAATGCAATAAAACTCAATTAATGCAGCCGGTATAATTTATTCATCTAAATCTGAATGCTGTCTTCAAATTTTACAGCAAATTAAAAGTGATAGCTTTCGCTAAATTGGAAATATGCTTCTTCATAGCTTTTGTAAGAGATAACCATGGATGTATGGTGCATTATTAAGTTTGTTAGCTGCTTTTATGCCGACGAATGTTGACATAAACAACTCTGAAGAGCATTGAATATTTCTCAATTATTTAGGTCAACAAAGTAGACAAAGGCAATGGAACAAAGACCACAAAAATTCTGGGTGTCATGTGACCAGCCGCGCGAATCCCGACCTTCCACCGTGGAGGTAAAATGCCCTGGGAACGAGGTTGGGTACCTCTGGTCGGCCTTTCATTGAAATTCAAGACCTCGCGCTGCGCGCTCGGTCTTGAATTTCAATGAAAGACCTCCCACTCAGTTTTTATCCTATATACAGGGTGTCCCAAAAAAAGGCTACCTTTTCAAATTCAAATTAGCATGTTAATTCAAGCAACCTATTGTAGTTCTTTGAAATTCATTATCGCTTTTGAACTACGAATGCGTAAAAACACACAGTTTTATACACATGGGATATTAAACACAATAGGATGTTTGAATTAACACGCTCATTTGAATTTGAAAAGGTAGCCTTTTTTTGGGACACTCTGTATAAAACACTAAGGGGCTGATTACATGGAGAAATTCCAGTATGGAAAATAATTTAAATAGCTTTGTTTTTATGTCATATTTGTTACCGCTTGACCGCTTTCGACACCGTGATTTCTATTCTCCCTCTTTACCATACCTCAGTAGCCGCGCTGAAATATCAGCCCGGGCTGAAATTTCTGTATGTAATCAGCTCCTAAGGCTCAGTTCAGATGCCGTACTTCTCATAGCCCAACCTAATTTAAATTAGAAAAATCCTTCGTTGAAGCTCATTTAAATTAGGTTCAGCTTATGAGAAACTGGTCTAACTCGGATCTGAAATTGCTTATCACACATCATTAGAGTCATAGCACTGAGGACAATGTCAATCCATGACAAAGAATATGAAATCTCTTGAGATATGCATACAAGAGAGTTCTATTATTAATTTGCATTTGGTGGTGGGAACAGAGTTCGCATGCATCGTTGATCATTCATGCACCGCATGGTGCACCGCATACTTCGTGATAGCGTAAGAGGAAAGAAGAAACGTTTTCGAGAACCCCAAACTCTCGAGAGCATCACAGAGACTATGAAGAAAGAAGTTCCTCAAAGTACTCTATACAAAAATCGTTGGGATGTGCGAATATTTGAAGAGTAGCAAACTGAACGTGAGAACAAATTCATTATGTCAGAGGAAAATCCATTTGCCTTAGATTTGTCCCAAGTTGAACTAATGTGGATACTAACTTTTGTGAGATGTCAATGAAGAGTATATGAACGTTTGGCTAATCACAATTTGCTATTACAAGTTTCCACAAGAGGTTGGCGACAAGGACGGTGAACGGTACCCAAAGAAAATAATTTATCAAATTGCGTGTTCGATGAAGCCGTCATTGCGAAGAAAACGGGAGAGCGGAAGCTAACATGTTGGATCCAAATAATTACTGGTAAGTTTCTAATTGATGTGTTGGATTGCACGTCCTTTGGCTGTCATGACTTAATTTCTTGGTGTCGAGAATTTGCACTATAATACAGTAAGTTAAGCTTGTCTTATTCTGTCTTCAGTTTTCAGACCTTCAGAATAGTCCTTGATACCGTGTAGTTAACGTTTCGTTTAACGCATGCTACACATCAGTGATGCTACATATCTTCCACTTGCACTCCAGTTTTCTTGCAATAACTTTAATATTTAATTTATTAATACATCCCCATTAACATGCATTCTATCTCTAGTTATATGGATGGATATATATAGTTATATATAAGAGTAACCATGGATAATAAAAAGACTGGATAGGAAACTAGCTGACGTCAGCGTGAAAATTACCAAGTTGAAAATCGTGATATCACGAAGATGTAACGAGTATGCAGATTTTGCTGAGTTTCTCTTTGACTTCTCCATCTTTTTGTATTCAGGTAGCTATATTGAGATTCCATAAAGTTTCATCGTCTCACAAACCCGCCTAAGCCACGACTAAGTGTTCGAGGTAAATATTGTTCGTTTTTGTTTCAGCTGTTTTCATTTTGTTGTGAAGAAACTGCATGGCGTCGCAAAAACTACCGTTGTTTTAGTTGAAATTTGCGACGCGTTTTTCACCGTCTAAAGTTGGAACTTTTCATCTAAAATGAGTAATAGTAGTTGGATATTCCATCGTAAAGTGGCATTGTTATATTTTTTGGTAGTTTTACTATCATTTTTAGCTGTATTATTGATAAAAGTTGCGATTTACGGAGATTTTGTGACGTAACGATTTTCAACTAGGTTTTCACGCGATCAACTGGTGCCTTAACCAATCATCACGCTGGAAACGTCACACGTGATCTTAGTTTCCTATCCAGTCTTTCTACTATCCATGGTGTAACTAACCTGAATAACCTCCAACAGTTAACTTGTATTTGTCGGTTTCATTCGAAACTGCGAATGTTGAGTATTCAGTGTAACGTGTGTTGTTTTCAAAATCTTTAAGATCAACTCTCAAAACGATTTCTCCACTTTTTGACAATCGATGGATATTATCTAGCCCAAGCCAGAACTCGCCATTTAAGTCACCAAACCCTTTCTTATAGTCATTCCATCCAAGATAAAAGTCGACACTTCCATCGACTCGTCTTTGAAAGACAGTCCAACCACCTGCACTAGTTGACATATCACACCTAACATTGAATGGTCCAAGACTGTCAGTCTTCATGTCCAAGACAGGGTCAACTGTGTAGATACCATCTGTTCTCACTCCATATTTGCACAAATCGGAACAACTCTTCGGTACTAAAGAAATAGGTTGAAGGTTATAATAACGAGTTTGGATTTCCAGGACTGTATGCGGAAAGCAGTATTTTGCTACCTCCTTGCGAACAAACCCACGCACGTACAGACCAATCAAACGAGCAATACACGTGAACAACACATGTGAACAATACTCGTGAACAATACTCGTGAACAATACTCGTGAACAATACACGTGAACAATACACGTGAACAATACACGTGAACAATACTCGTGAACAATACTCGTGAACAATACTCGTGAACAATACTCGTGAACAATACACGTGAACAATACACGTGAACAATACTCGTGAACAATACTCGTGAACAATACTCGTGAACAATACTCGTGAACAATACTCGTGAACAATACTCGTGAACAATACTCGTGAACAATACTCGTGAACAATACAGGTGAACAATACTCGTGAACAATACACGTGAACAATACTCGTGAACAATACACGTGAACAATACACGTGAACAATACACGTGAACAATACACGTGAACAATACACGTGAACAATACACGTGAACAATACACGTTAACAATACACGTGAACAATACACGTGTACAATACACGTGAACAATACTCGTGAACAATACACGTGAACAATGCACGTGAACAATGCACGTGAACAATACACGTGAACAATACTCGTGAACAATACACGTGAACAATACACGTGAACAATTATACACGTGAATAATACACGTGAACAATACACGTGAACAATACACATCAAATGCACAATACACGTGCCCCATTAAAGCCTGCATGGTTGCCATTTGGTCGCCACGATCGCAACGGTGTCATAGTGGTCGATGTAATAGAGTGTCGATCTATCTTGTCTTTTGTCTGCTGTATGCAAAGCAGTCTTTACTGATTGCAGAGATAGATACACACTCTATTACATCAACCACTATAATAATAATAATAATAACGACGTATTAGGAGCATTATACAATCGTCTCAATGCTCTTACAACAATATATTCTTAATGTTGTTTATAAAACTAATTACAGTTTCATTATAAGATAAAGCCTACTACATATATTAATACCACTATGAACAAAAAACTATTCATTAAAACTATTAATTACGTAACAAGGCCACTAGGTTCTCCTCAGTATGATGAATCCCGCGAAGAACTAACCAAACAAAAGGATAACGTGGATTGTTCGGAGCAAAATCATGGCGCGTGTGTCTACAGCGAGTACAGTTCGATGAGTTTTATTCCAAGTAATATAAGGAACACGTACTAGATACCCCTATCACAAATACACGGCGTGCGCGGTCAAAATACGTTTTCTTGAGAAATAATTAACTCCCAAAGCTACAATATATATTAAAACAAAGGTAAATTATCTGTTTACAATATGCGTACAGCTTAATCCAGCTAGCGAACGTAGTTTTCTTAAAAAGAGCAAATAATCGAACATATCGAACGTGTTAACTATCCGCATCCAGTGGGCTGGTACGAGGGTAACGTATTTGCTCTTCCCAATCCCGTCCGATATGACCTTATATGGAATACGTACTATAAGTCCATATGGGTGAATGATAAAGAAAAAATTTAAGCGGATTTCGTCATTATTCAAAATCTACTTTCGAAGGAAGGACATTATGGAAACTTAATTTTTTCATTTCATAGCCACAGGCTACTACTACGTCGTACACTGAAGTGCTCAGCGAATTGTTTCGTATTTCATTTTTTCCTGTACGATTTTGAACGGGATACTTCTCAAAGTGGTCGGTAAAGTGTTCTTCTATTGGAATCTGAGAAACACTCCAAGTATCCTTTTCGCCATCTAAATAATATTTAGTGAAATACCGGATATATATACCGATATTTTTAACGTTTGTTTTTCAAGCTCGCGCAAAAACGGTTGGTCTTCACACGCAAGCAAACGAAGCACGCTACGTATGCTGACGACAGTGCGCTTGCTTCAATTTGATCTGTGCGCGTGCGTGCAGTAACTAACTTGGAAAAAAACTCATCGAACTGTCAACTGTCAATATAAAAATTAGCATATCCGCCAATGGCTGGTGAAATTTCAAAGCTCCCAGTAATTCTTCTAATTTTAGTTCTAATTGATAACAAGATACTATTTGGTTGATTGTCTAATGTTCCTAAGTACTTCTACTTAAGGGATATTGATGGATTGGGTACCGATGACCTGATTTCAACGCATACTGAATGTAAACATTTTCATCTTGGCGTTCGTGTTGTTGTGAGGAGACAGAATTTACAAACACAATATACTACATCGTCTGCCTTAGTCAAGCATTCTAAGCATGGGTCTACATGTTTGGCGCTTCCCTCTACACTTTTTGTTACTGATTTAACGGTTTGTATGGATATATCGCCGAATCCTGGACCATTTTCGGAGTTGAAAACGAAATACAAAGAATCAGATGGCTTACACTTGTCTTCTATAACAACAATACCGCGATCGATTTGTTTTTTACAAACAGATCTATTATCGTCAAAGTATCTGGCCCTGAACTCTTTGACCTATCAATATAGATCAAGTTTAGGGAGTCCTGATCAGTTTCAGACAAGTGGTATCTACTCGAGAGTGAGGAAATACAATTTTACAAGTTATCAAGAGGGTATGGACAATTATTGCTCGGTTTTGAATATTATATGAATACTATATCCCAATGCTCATTGCTATCCCATTCAAACTAGAATATCAACACAGCGTAGGAATGTGATCACTTCTTATAGACGACCCATATACGAAATAACCTGATTACGATTAGTCGCACACCTATGGATCCGCCTTTTAAACCAAGTCGAGCGATACACTTTAGTCTACTGAATACCAGATCGTTAAAAAATAAAGCCTCACTTGTACATGACTATATTGTAGACCGCAAGGTGGATATCTTAGCGTTAACAGAAACCTGGCTTTCTCCTGGAAATATTAGTGAAATGGAAATAAATGAGACTACTCCAGATGGCTATGCATTTCTTCATGTCCCAAGAGAAACTCGTGGTGGTGGAGTTGCTGTTGTGTATATAGAAGGTCTCTACAATTTAAGAAAAATTCTACTACTGAAAAGTTTACATCCTTTGAATATATGGATCTGATCATGAAATCTGGATCGAAGTCTATAAGAATTATAATTATATACCGACCTCCATCGTCAAAAAACAATAATTCGAATGAGTCAACCTTTTTCAGCGAATTCACTAACCTACTTGACAAACTTGTTCCAGAATGTGGTAGTGGAAATGTTCTCTTAGCGGGAGATTTTAATTTTCATGTAAATGACGTAAACAATACGCTGGCAAAAAGGTTTCTTAGTTTAATTAGATCATTTGACTATAGAAACCATCTATACTGCTACTCACAAGAAAGGCCATACCCTGGATTTAATATTAACAAGATCAGACGACAAATTTGTAATCAACGTAGATGTGTTTGATCCCGCTATCTCTGACCATTCAGCTGTAAATTGCAAACTCTTGCTTGCTAAACCACCTCTTATAAAGAAGCAAGTTAGTTTTAGAAACATAAAATCGATTGATTTCGATTTGTTTCGTGCTAATATAAAAGAATCTGGTCTACTCGAAACATCTAGTAACTGTACCTCAAACCTTGTTGACTCCTATGAAAGCACACTCAATGCATTGTTGGATATCCATGCACCTATTAAAAGTAAGACAATAACACTACGTCCTGTTACTCCTTGGTATACTCCTAAGATTCGAGAACAGAAGATCGTTAGGAGGCACTTGGAACGACGATGGAGGACTACTCGACTTATGGTAGATAAAGAGCTGTATACTCAACAGTGCGCTGTTGTGAATAGGCTGATCTCAACTGCTAAGACCGAATACTATAAGGAGATGATAAACGAATGTGGATCAGATCAAGGAGAACTTTTTAAGAAAATCGACAACATGTTTAAAGGAAATCAACAGACAGTAGAGAAAAGATATCCACCATGTCCTTCGTCTAACCAACTTGCAAATATGTTTGCAGACTTTTTCAACAATAAGGTTGATGTTATCAGAAATGACTTGTTAGCAAAATCTACAAACCTAACACGCCTTCTTACCACCGAGACAACTTCACTACCAAAAAATGCAACGCTTGCATCTTTTTCGCCTGTAACTGCTGGAGAGCGTACTGCACTCACGAGAAAATTGGCTACGAAATCATGTGTTCTTGACCCAATCCCTGCGAAGGTCTTAAATGAATGCTCAACTGAACTATTTCCAGTTATTACCAACATAGTTAACAGTTCAATCGAAACAGCTACTGCACCGCGTCTGCCTTGAAATGTGCTGCTCTTGATCCACGACTTAAAAAAGACAACCTTACTACGGATGAATTTTGCAGCTTCCGTCCAATTTCGAATCTTAAGTTGGTATCAAAATGCACAGAGAAAGTGGTAGCAACTCAGTTGGATCAATTTATCACGGAGAATAACCTGGGTGAATCTCTACAATCTGCCTACAAAAAACATTACAGCACTGAGACAGCATTAATAAAGGTTCAAATGACATTTTGCAAGCCATTGACAACCAACATTCTGTGATTTTAGTGCTTCTTGACCTCTCCGCTGCTTTTGATACTGTGGACCACGAAATACTATTGAATCGCCTCTCTTCTATGTACGGGGTCGTGGGAAAGGCTCATGAGTGGTTTAAGTCATATCTCTCTGATAGAACGTATATGGTACATGTCTCTGGGGGTAAATCTACTGAAAGGACTTCTAGAACTGGTGTTCCGCAGGGTAGCATTCTGGGACCAATGCTTTTCTCGTTGTACATAGCGCCAATTGGAAATCTCATTCGATCACTGGGCATTGACTTCCATCTCTATGCTGACGACACACAATTGTACATCACCTTTAGGGCAGCTGATCCAGATAAATTGGTGGAGGCAAAGCTAAAGATCGAAGAGTGTATTTGTATATTGGATGAGTGGCTCATCCTTAATAAACTAAAGCTAAATAGTGATAAAACTGAGATAATGTTACTATCTGCTCTTCATCGACCCTATCCATTTTTAGCTTCAATAGCTGTGTGTGATGACATAATTCATCTTTCTCCCAAAGCAAGGAACATTGGGGTCATAATGGACTTACATTTAACCATGGAAATGCATGTGATAACGGTCTGCAGATCGGGATTCTACTATTTAAGAAAAATAAGCAAAATAAGGAAATATCTCAGTTTTAAATCAGCAGAGATTTTAGTACATGCCTTGGTTACATCACGATTGGATTTTGGAAATGCACTATTGTATGGAGTATCAAACACTCTTTTAGATCGAATTCAGAAGGTTCAAAATGCTGCAGCTAGGATTATTACTTTAACAAGGAAAAGGGATCATATAACACTAGTACTGTATGATTTGCATTGGTTGCCAATCAGAGAAAGGATTATGTATAAGATAATGTTAATGACATATAAGTCCCTAGCTGGACTAGCGCCAAAATACATTATGAACTTGTTAGAAGTTTATGTGCCCAAACGTAATCTTAGATCATCAATAGATAGCAGGTTAGTAGTCCCAAAGTATAATCTAGAATCCTATGGCAGAAGGTCCTTTTCAGTGTCTGCACCATTGTTGTGGAATAATCTACCACAAAGTCTAAGACTATGCGAGTCACTAGATTGTTTTAAATCTGAACTGAAGACACATTTGTTTAGAAATGCTTACACGGACTTGATCTAATATATTTTAATAATTGGTAAGACTTGTATATAACTTTTTAACTATTAGAAATTGATTGTATGTAATTTTACTTGTAAGATACCTGATTTTATATCATAAATTGTAAAGCGCCTCTGGGCATTTATGGAAGATAGCGCTATATAAGAATTAAATATTATTATTATTATTAACTGTTCTCGCTGTAGACACACGCGCCATGATTTTGCTCCGAACAATCCACGTTAATTATCCTTTTTGTTTGGTTGGTTCTTCGCGGGACTACCGAGGAGAACCTATAGTGAGTGGCCTTGTTAGGAAATAATTAATAATAATTAATAGTTTTTTGTTCATAGTGGTAATATATGTAGTAGGCTTTATCTTATAATGAAACTGTAATTAGTTTTATCAGTAAAATTAAGAATATATTGTTGTAAGAGCATTGAGACTATTGTATAATGCTCCTAATACGTCTTTTATTATTATTATTATTATTATTATTATTATGGTGTCTTTGCGAAAGAATGCTCTACATTCATAAAAATGCTCAACGATCTTGGTTTTGACAAACTTCACCAAAAATATTGCGTAAAAAGAATGACGACGATTGCAATCAGAACCACATATTACATATTCTGCTGCCGAAACAAGGAATGGACAAATCCCGACTTACTTACATTTTAATGTTGTGCTGTATACTGTTATGTGTTTTTTATATAGTTATGTATTGATATTATCGATTCAAGTAGCCGATTGTAAATTACCTGAAAAAGCGAGATTTACAATTGTATATGTAAAATCTAAATTTAAATTTAATAAAGTTTCCATTATTATTATTATTTAATGAAGTTAAATTTATAAATCTCTCCATGAGCTCCCTCGGTGTTTTTGCGAATGAGTGTTCTACTTTTTTAGATATGCTAGACAAGGTTGGTCTTGATAACAAGCACCAAATGTACTGCGTAAGGAAAATGATGACTATAGCTATCAGAACTACATATTACATTTTCTGCTGCCGAAATAAGGAATGGGGAAATCCCGAATTATTAGCTTTTTGAAATATTTGAATATAAATTTGCATGTTTTATTATAATATAGTCATTAGTTGTTATTATATATTATTAGTTGTGATTCAAGTAGCCAATTGTAAATTACCTTAATAAGCGAGATTTATAATTGTATATGTAGAAAAGAAAAACATTTAATAAAGTTTCCATTATTATTATTATTATTATTATTATTATTATTAATAAAGAAAGATGCCTGCAATGTGCTGGTTCTAGAACGAGGAACCTTTTGTGTTAAAGTCAGATTTTGGTTAAGCCGTGTACGCCCCCATGTTTGACAAAGGAGACATAATATTCCATATTTAAATCAGTAAAGCCGTATAAGGCTTAAGATAAAGATCTTTGATTTCCCTGTCATAAACCAAAGGTAATAGATTGAGGGTCAGAAGGCTATGTTGGTAAGACATCCCCCCAATATAGATCGAAGAATTCATCTCGTCACACGCCGCTGTACTGTACTCTTTCAACCATGCATGGCTTTAAACCTGTGATTTGAGTTTTGACAAGCGACAAATACAATTACAACTTCGAACTAAAGATGCTATCCGACGATGAGATAAGACATTTCTTGTGATCTACTTTGTTTTTCAATTAATGCTATAATCGTTCAGGGAAATGAGTTTGCTTCTTCTGATCAAGTATGACGAAGGAATGATTTATGACGAAGAGTTTGCCTTGCTGTACGATAATTGTAAGTCAACGTCTTCCAATATTTCAATCTTGAATAGATCGAGGAGTTCGAGTGTTCGGCTGACTTTCGTTTTCGAAAAAGAGCTGTTCTTGCATAGATCCTTCAAATTCCAGCATCATTTACATCGCTATTAGTCGGGACAGATCACAGCACATGTATATATATCAATGACAGAACTCCAAACAATGAAATAACTCCAAACAATGAAAGAACTTCCACCGAACAGTGGTAAACAAAAGCTTTTCCACTTACGCTGAAGGCTTTTCTTTTGTTTGTTCTTAACTGTTTAGGTTTGGGTTTATTATGCTTATATCACTCTTTTATGGGTGAACGGAATACCTCAACAGACTAGAAGCTCAATCGATAGGGGTTCCGAGGGCCTACGATTTAAGGTCGTTATCCGAGAAGACCCGAAAGTCTTACCATTTTTGCTGATAAGTCAGCACTTTCTCCTCAACTATTTTTATGACCCTGAGAGGTGGTGCGACCCAGTATTTGAACTTGTGTCCCCAGCTCATAGACATGTATGGTAACCACTAGACCAAGTCACCAAGATCAATACTCAAATGATATATATATATATATATATATATATATATATATATATATATATATATATATATATATATATATATATATATATATATATATATATATATATATATATATATATATTATATATATATATATATATATATATATATATATATATATATATATATATAATTAACAATTATACCATGAGCTCGAGTCGTATATGAGCTCATAGCCAACGAGGCGCAAAGCGCCGAGTTGGCTATTAGTTCATATACGATGAGAGCGAATGGTATAATTGTTTTATTATATAACCAAACACTTGGTCAGTTCGGGGTTTCTTTGTAAAACCCCATTGATTTAAGCTTTTTTCGGCCTAAAAAACATGCCGCCATCTTGTTTTTTCTCTACTGCTAGGATATGAGGTGTAGCCTAGTAGTAGAGGAGCCAATCAAATTGCGAGATAGCTAATATCGTAGTAGCAACTATATAATAAATATATATATATATATATATATATAACGAGATTAAAGAAGATTACAGGATACCAAGATTTTAAGGCGAAAAATTCACTTTTTTCAGTAAAAAATTCTGACGACGACGACGACGAACATCGCCGCTTACACTGGTTCTTGACGAAAGCACGACGAAGATCAACGTATCATGCACAAGCGTATAGTAAGTAATACGATAGATTGATGAACCGTTTAATAAAAATCATCTTGCAGCATAAACTGCTGAACTACATGATTTATAAAAGCTAACTAATTACAATAATATTAATTAATTTATTAGATAAAAATAATATTTACAAACATATATAAATTGCTACGTATTAAAATGGATTAAAAGCTTGAAAGAATGAAAGTGTTCTTATATCTATTTGTATGGAATCTTGGAATAGAGTAAGGTTTTATGTTTCTTAAGTCATAATTGTGAATAGTGCTATTGGGAAGGCTATATGGAAATTATGGTTTTCGTCTTTTACAATATTAATTAATTTCCTGCAAAGGTTTTCTCTACGCGATAACAGCGTATGGTGATAAAGAGTCCCAAGGCATGTTCATATGTTAGGCCAGGAAAAATTATATTCATTGAACGTTTCTGGATTCTTTCTAGTTTATCTGATAGGTATTGAGGTAGGGCGTAATGGCAAACCTGACAGACATATTCCAAGACAGATCTTAGTTCCAGGGCAACATAAAACAGATTAAATTACTTTCATTAAGTCCAGATTTCTTCAACTGCTTTAGGGGAGGTATATACGTTGAGATGCCTTGGTGGTTATTTTGTCTACATGCGTATTCCATTTGAGGTCGTCAGTTGAAACAAGGCTAAGGATTTTTACTGCCTCTCAACTATTTTTAATTAGACCCTCAATAATCTCCTCAACTATTTTGAAGACCCTGAGAGGTGGTCCGACCCAGCATTTGAACCTGTTTCTCCCAGCTCATAGACATGTGTGGTAACCACTAGACCAGGTTGCCATCATACGCTGATACGCAGCAAGACCAATACTCGAATACTCAAAAGATATATAAGGAATTAAGAAAATTGCAGGATACCAGGTATTTAAGGCGAAAAATTCACTTTTTAAGAAATTCTGACAACGACGATCATCGCCGCTTACACTAGCCTGCGTGCAGACTCCACCTGATAATGAAACTTAGGTGGAGTCTGCACGCAGGCTACGCTTACACTAGCCTCCTTCGCAGACGTTCTTTGTGGGCCGTGTATGGTTCTTGAAAGCACGACGACGATCAACGTATCTACATCCGGTCGTTGTTTGCCAGTGAGTTACCAGGATTACGCGTCCTAACCACTTAATTGGATAATCTGGCCTAACTTGCCTTACTGCGACGGGGGAGGACGAGTCCAACTCGTATTTCTGCGCATAACCCATGCATGTGCGGTAGAGTGTAGACCGAATCAAGCTCTCGTACTAGATTTCGTTCACGTTGTCGTTGCTTAAACTCCTTGTTGTCGCGCGCGAACCTGTACCATCGATTACCACGATTCGCTTCCTAACCATTTGCCGAATTTTCTTTCTTTTGAAACATTCGATTATTTTACGAGTTTCTGTAACTAAGCGAACCACTCTCGTCCTCATTGCTACATGCACGTGCTTTGGTTTCGTCAGAGAGTGAAACGTGAAACGTAAAATGAAATGAAAGACATAAGTGAAACTTTTCTATGTTTTTATTCATGTACAAGGTACGAAAAACAACAACAAATAATGAGATGTAAAGGTAGGAATTGTCATTTGCTATTTTTAACGTCAATCACTAAACAGGGCGCCATATAAAGGAATGCTAATAGGTGGGAGGTGAGTAAATGTTGTCAACAATCTATGAAAATGTTCAATTCTATAGAAAAACTACGGGAGGGTGGCCAGGGGCGTACGGGAAGGGGGGTCCGGGGGTCCATGGATCCCCCAGTTAGCGTTCCTGCCACGCCCAGTCGGTGCATTTTTGGTCAATTCAGTCGGGTCATTTTGGGAAGAAGAGTTGGAGGAGGAACTATGATAAAATAAAGAAGTATACTTGTTTCCTTGTTTAAACTAATTGTCTATAATGACTATGAGTACTATGCGGGCTGCCATATGAATAATATTGTATTCGTATAGATATGTCATACTCTGAATATTTTTGCTGTTAAAATATTAAATGTATACTGGTATACCTCAAGAAAGTTGAAGAATCTATAAATATATACTTGAATACGGAAGGAAGCGTTCCGTAACTCATGGCCTGGGGACGACTCGGTCAAAATCTGTGGACCCCCCAGGTCTTCCGAAACCAATACGCCCCTGAGGGTGGCAACATGTTGATAACGTTATCAAAAGTATTAAATGATATTGAAGGAATAAAACTTCTCAAACCGTATCGGTATCTAGAGAAATATTAATCGACATATATAAAGTACTTGTAAAACCTTATTTGAATTATTGCTCTTTAGTTTGGGGAAATTGTAACACAACACTACAATTACAACTCGAACAACAAGGGTTATAATTGGAACGCTGCAGTGTGCATGGGAATGGCTGCCAAGATCTGTAACACAAAGTATTAAATGTAAAAAGAGAAAGTTAGTGACACACATGTGCCAAAACGCGGCACTGTTATTCAAAGCTTTGAGCGCGCCACGTCAAATCAAACTCTGCATATTAGAAAAATAGATAACACAATGGACTTCCTCAAAGCCATTGAACTGTACTTTAAATAGATATTATATACTTTAGATTTTCATTAATATATTATTACATAAATTCAGGACACACATTTATAACAGTAAAATTGTAATTACTGAAGTGTATTTATCCTGATTAAAAATTCGTATTAATAATAATAATAACCTTCCTGCCTGATACTAACCTGTTTCGTTCCACTTTGGTATTATTGTTTTTGGGACGTTTACAGCAGGGCGGCGCGCGCTCTTTATTATCATCCGTGAAATTCTTACTTTCGTTTCTTCAATTGCGCACAAGGCTGCAGTTCTGGCAATTACAAGGTTTCGATTTCAAAGTCTTCTCAGCAGGAATACATGGTTTGTCTTTCACCTCGTTGGTAAAGAACAATATCATAAACACAATCGACAAGGTGGCAAAAATGACGACTGCTACTATCAGTACCACTTGTGTTCCTGAAAAAAATACTTGATGACGTCCTTGACTGATGCTATGATCGACGATGTTGAGTGTTTGGAGAGAAGGAATTTTTCTGCCGGGCTGAGAAACGTTGATGAATGACGCTGGAGATCGCTGGGGTTGAGTAGCCATGCAGTTCGGGATATTTATATCATGTTCTAGTGTTTGAAGAGAAGCTTTTTCGCGCTGAGAAACGTCGATTGGAGGTTGATTTGTATCCACGTCTGAAATCACATCACAGTAAACATGTTGTAACTCTTCCATTTTCACAGTACTGACTTCATCCGGTTTGACTGTGATCAAGATGAGAGTTCCTTGTTCCTTGCTGGCAATCATTCTCTTCAAGTTCGCCAGCAACTTTCAAGATTAATTTCGTCGGCCTTTCCACACATTAACATTCGTGTTGTATTTCGACCTGTTTGCCGTCTCTCTAGTTTCTTCCGCTTCAAAGACCGGATTCCTATGCGATTAAGATCTCATGTTGTATATAAATTTACGTGTCAACGATGTAATTCGTTGTATATTGGCGAGACTTGCCGTATTTTACACACCAGAGCTATGGAACATATGGGTATTTCGCCATACACGGGAAACACTATCTCTCAATCTTCTTTGTCTAGTATTTCTTCTCATATAAGACAAACAGATCACCCTATTTCTTTTGACGAGTTTACCATTATATCCTCTGGTAATTCACAATTTCATCTTCTCCTTCGTGAAAGCTTACTTATAAGTAAGTTTAATCCTTCTCTAAATGCCAATATCAGATCTTTTCCTTTGATGCTATTTTGAGTTGTCACTTTTGACATATCTCACTTCCTTTTCCTTTACATTCTTTTATTATTGTTACTAGATCCTATATTGTAATAGCATAGTTATATAAGCTGAGACATGTAAATATAATTAGTTACTCTGAAGATGCAGTGTTACTGGTTTAATGACGAAACGTTATTCTAAATAAATTTTCTTAAAATGTTCAATCCCGTGTTTTAATATGGCGTTCCTGAGAATTATTTGCTGGGCAATTATTTTTATCACCAGATTACGATTTCCACCTGGCACCTCGATTGCTATTGTTTAATCATAACATTTGCTTTGCATTGAGGTTTTTTTCCTGTAAAAGGTATTTTATATATTTTTTAATTGATTTTTCTGAAATTCTAAAATGTTTTTGAGAAGACAGCATAACTATATTTAGGTTGGAACAAGCTTTCTATAAATCCAGAATATTTTGAAAATTAATTATCTCACTACCCCAACCGGGAAATCGATCTCAAGTTTTCTGGTCTAACATACCACCAGTGCTCTGACTACTGAGCTACTGCGACAGCGACATACGGTCGTGGAATGCTCTTGGACATTTGAGGAATTGGCAGTGGGTGTCCCCGCGGTGTAATTTAGGGCACAGTATGTCCAGTTACATATTTCAGTTACATATTTTCTATACGGCGAATTGTAAAAGGAGGTATGACAAGACGAGATGCACCACCTAGAGATATCAGTATTGAACAAAAAAAGCAAAAAGAATGGGATTACGCTTATAAGTACAGCAACGCCGATATTCATAGAATATGCGGAACTACCCCATTGCAACACTTCATCAAGATACAACATCTCAAATGGATTGCACATGTTATCAGAATGGACAACCAAACATTTGAGAAACAAACTCTCTTTATGGAAGGATCGCATTATCCATAGAAGAAATTGGAGGATGAATTTGGGATGGACCGTTCCGAGATTCGACGTATTATGTTTTGTAAGGATAATTTTGATGGCTGGCTGGCAAAATTTTGTACAGCCAGCAGTTTATATGCATGAAACACGTAAATAATATATAAATGGATGGATGGATACGTGTTCTGCTCACCAGTTCACTATAAAGGACCTGCTTTGGTTGCCTAAAAATTTAGCGGGGTTAGGACCTATAGTTGTTTTAGGGTTAGTAGTTCTATGATGTATGTCTTTCCTTAATGTCCGATCGTATGTTGTATATCAAATATCTAAAGGGTCTCATCTCTACCGACGTTTACAATTATTTAAGCACTTTTGAATCAAAATACAAATCTCGAAATTATGATCCTAATAACTTTAATTTAATTATAAAACATAAACAGGACTACTTGCGGAAATCGTTTTTTATTAGGTCAGCTGAACTGTGGAACACTCTCCCATCTAGTCTCAAATCCTACAATTCTCTCGCTCTATTCAAGTCTAGTCTCCACAAAATGTACTCTATCAAACTACCTGCCTATAGCCCCCCTGGCTATGTCCAATAAGTCCAAAATCCAATTGTATCTACCATTAAGGGGTCAGGTGTCAATTGGGACGTAAGTCCTGTTCCTTTCTCCTGTCACACCTGTCTTATTCGTTGTATTTGTATGTACTTTTTGTATTAATAGTAACTTGTAAATATATTGTGACAAATTCATTAAACTAAACTAAACTAAGTATCATGGGCCGAACCCAAGTGTCTGTTCATGTGAAGCATATTTATAGACTTGATGGTTGCAAGATTTCAGAATTTGTGCACGTGACTGTGCTAGGTCTCTTTATCTGCACTGTTATCTTCAACGAGTAGTTTTAACTCTTTTAATAATAATAATAATAATAAAGACGTATTAGGAGCATTATACAATAGTCTCAATGCTCTTACAACAATATATATATTCTTAAAGTTACTTTTAAAACTAATTACAGTTTCATTATAAGATAAAGCCCACTACATATATTAACACTATGAACAATAACTATTAATTTTAAAAAAGAAAAGTCAACTGCAGACTTAAAACTACTTAACATTTCAAAGCTTCTAATTTCCTGTGGTAATGAATTCCACAGTTTTGGTGCTGCAACAGAGAATGCTCTGTCTCCATGAGTCACCATTTTGGATTTTGGTTCGAGTAGCAGATTTCGGTCAGATGATCTCAAAGTACGAGTAGGTATATATTTAGTTAGCAAATCATTAATATAAACAGGCGCCTGGCCATGCAAAGCCTTGAAAGTAATTATTAGTATCTTAAAAACAATCCTTGATCACACGATAATGAAATTAATCTCATGATAATGATAATGAAATTAATCTCATGATAATGAAATTAAACAATCAAAATCAATTTCTTTATTTAAGAAAATATATAGTCAATCTTTGCTTATTTCGCAAACAAAAGTATAAATAGATCAGTAATTCTCACTATTGTGGAGACTTAATTATCTATGTAATTAACTACCGTCCTTAATAATTTTGAATAGTAATTAAACATAGGCAGTGACCAACTCGAAAGCTTACAGCTACTTTGGCCACTGCGCATGGTAAAACCTTTGTATTAACTTCTCCTTACCTATTTAAACTTGTAACTTTTATAATTAATTTTTGTAATTTATAATGAAAACGTGTAAAACTTAATAAATCTTGAATCTTGAAAACCGGCAACCAGTGAAGATTACGTAGCGCAGGGGAGATATGCTCCGATTTTTTAACCCCTGCAACAAGTCTAGCAGCTGTATTTTGAATTCGCTGTAACTTGCTCAATTCAGTTTCTGGTAAGCCATATAGGATGCTATTACAGCTGTCAAGTTTTGATGTTATGAATGCATGCACCAACTTGTCACAGTCCTTTTTACTCAAACTTTTTTAAGAGGATCAAAGTTAACTCCATGCGGGTGAGTTATTTTACAGGAGTTATTTTAACTCTACTTTTTGGAGTTTTCCCCCGCAGGTCAGCGGGAACGCAGGCTCTGGGAACGAGATTGCGAGACAAGTATGCAAGCAAAAGTCAACCTCGTACCCAGGGTCTTCCGGCCGAATAGAGGAATGAAATTTTAGCTCGATCGTAACCTTTGCAGTTATTGATTTAATATATTCCTAATTCTTGACGATATTTTTCGTTGGAAGTCAATTTTTTTAATATGAGCGTACCGGTACTGCTTTCAGGTTAAACTATTTTATCTGGTGGAGTGCCCCGGAATCGGGGGATGAGAAGAAGGGTTTATAGACACAAAAACATGCCGCGATATGCGGGGATTTAGCTTTATTTAGTTGTCAGTCTGATCTAAATCCCCGGGGATTCCACTGACAAGTGCATTACTGGAATTTTAGGTTCTACAAATCTGTTAATATAAATATTGTAGTAGTTAATATAAATACCATCGTTGGTGGTATTTCTCCAGTGTCTTTAGGTGTTTCTATAACACCACTACATACACAGTGCCAGATTAAGATTGCACAGGGCCCGTAGCAAATGAAAAATGCGGGGCCCTATTTATGTCAATTGTCAATGGCATGTCGCCATTTAAACTCTTTCATTTCATATATATAATACAGATTATATATGTGCAGTACTAGTAGGTTGTAAACAGTAGCATAACAATTGTCCAGCAGCATGATTTTATTGGTATATGGGGTGTATGAACAAACTGGACAGTTATAAGTAACACAAATTAAAATGTCTCTTAGAATAGATAGTGTTTGGTACTTTTGAAAGATTTTCTTGTTTTCTTCGTTGCTTTGGTTTCCAGTGCTACACGCGGTCCGTCACCATACCATGTGGGGCCCATCAAATCGCGGGGCCCGTAGCATTTGCTACATCTGCTACTGTACTAATCCGGCACTGTACATACATCACACAGAATAATGACTTATTGGGAATGTTGTTATTCAATTACATTTCTCGAAACTTTGCCTGTTTAGTGCCATGCAATAATCTCAATTATATTCCTGATTTTACTGACGTCATTAATTATGCAGCGTGACGTATTTGCAGCACGGGTTGCGCCCAGATACGACCGACCAACTTCGTCAAATCTCACTCCAGCTTCCCTCTTTTGTGTTTGAGTTGTTCAGCTTCTAATCCTATAAAAAATGAGGAGTCGCAAACACTTTTCTTCTTCAAGTTTGCTACTCGTTGTTCTCCATGTTGGATTTCGTTAGAACGTGTGACATGTTCGTGTGGAACCTGAAGTGTGTTTCTTTGCGACGCAAATGCCATGGCCAGAAATCTCCAGAGATACTTACAGTACGTATGCCAAATATAAGGTCGGCCCTGGTAACTAGGGCAATGTGTTTGGTTGTCAGGGCAACGTATACATGTTCTTTACGGCTATGTATTTACTCTTCGTTATATGACCTTATATGGAATAATTTTACTCTACGCACGCTGTGATTGGTCAGCTTGCCCGTCTCGATCAGGCTACGCAGACCGTAATCAGTGACTATTCTAAATTCTAAATCTTTAATCTGTAAAGGTTGCCCATCGGTACAGATATAATACGACGTCAATAACTAATGAGAATTGGCATAAAATCAAAATCAAAAGCGTTATAAATCGTTATTATTCAAAGGATAAGCGATTGTTCCTGAATTATTTTATAAAAATAATAGAATACGTTTGCCCAGGCCTCTATAACGTGACCGAAACCCTCGTGAAGTAAAAAAAAATCGAGAAATTTTGCAACTCGGCCATGGTCCAAAAAGATATGGAATGGAAAAACTTGATTTTAGTGGGGTACTGTAGTCCAATGAGTATTAAAATAAATACTGTTATCTCTAGGAGCCTACAGTAAAAACTGAACATTACATCATTAAAAAGAACAAGATCATATATAAAATTATTAATAAAAAGAGAAATAAAATAAAACTAGCTATTATACGAAGTGTTTGAATCACAAGTAAAACTATTAAAAACAATGCAACCTTGTAATAAAATGATCTCTTAGCCGTCTCTTGTTTAACGTTCGGGACATAAATTACTCTGCCTTGTACGTCTTAAACACCTATCTCTATTAAATGTAAAGTAATCAATTAAAAATTGTGGTACACATCTTTTTAAACATTTATTTACAAGAAGATAAACATGACGAGCATGTCTGTGTTCGAGAGTGCTCCATCGTAAGGAGTTAAGGGTGGCATCACTAATATTTACTTTGAAAACAACTCTAGCCGCACTCTTCTTTGAAGACGTTCCAGCATAACGGCATCGCATTTATTACTGCACGCCCAGGAAGAGTCACAGTAGTCGAAAATCGGAATAATAAAAGATTTATAGATGACATTTGCTGCGTTCAGTGTGATATCTTCACGTATTCTTCCCAACATTCCAATTATCTTACATGCTTTAGTAAAATGCTATTAAATGGTACTACGATCAAATTTTTAGCTATCGATATTTTTACGTATTTATAAAGCAGAGCTGCTAAATATTACTCGGTCGAAACCGTTTTGCGATTCGACGATTGCAAGTATTATTTTTCCGAATCTGGAGTTGTTACGTCCGCCATTAATCTATCATGTTCCTGACCAGCGTAACGAAGTGACGTCAGATTCTCAACGCGAAGACTCCACATGACTAATTCTTCAAGTAAATCCATAGAGATCAAGGTCGTTCAAATTCAAATTCTTCGTCTGAAAGGCTGGACATTTCTTTAATTCTTTAATTCTTTAAATCACTTTATTCACCATAGAGTAAAATGGAAGGCACAACAGGTAACCCCAATTACTGTGCCCCCAAAATATAATAGTTACAATAATATAAGAACACAGTACAGTGTCGTAAATCAAGCTAGATCATACATTAAATTATACTGTAGATTGAGAAACTAGAAATACAATACATTATAAACAAAGAAAGGTTATAGTTGTTTCAAAAAAAGTTAAAAGTAGTAAGACTAAGTTGTTCTAAAAACAGCAATGAGGCACTTCATTTAAGAGGCGCGCATTTTTACATTTAATACAAACGGATTTCCAAGTCCTGCTATCATTAATGTCGTAAATGTCCTTTAAGGCATTATTATATATAGAAAACAGACTTTTTTTAAAATAGCTAAGAGTTTGGTTTTCTAATGTTAAATCGTGCGGTAAGATGTTCCACAGTTTGGTTACTCTTACAAAATAGCTATTTTGATAAGTGGTAGTTTTGCACTTCTTTACAACCAATTTCCTTCCATTGTGTGAGTTACTGCGTGTCCGTTTCACTGCAATGTAAATTGCTGGGCAAACACCAGGAGATAAGGATACCAAACCATGTATAACTTTAAACAGGTAAATCAGATCTAGTAGTTCAAGCCAATAGGAAACTGGGAGAATTCGAAGCGACAATAGTCTTTCCTTGTATGGTACCTCCGAGAGGTAATTTAGATTCAAGATATATTTTGTTGCTCGTCGCTGGATCTTTTCCATTTCTTGTATGAGCACGACTTTTTGTGGAGCCCATAGTTGGCTTGCATGCGAAAAATGAGATCTTACAATTGTAAGATAAAGCAGACGTCTAGTTTGCGGGTTTTGGAATGCTAAAGTACATCGTCTAAGCAAACCCAACATTTTATTTGCATTTTTGCAGATTTTGTATGTATGGTCGCTCCAATCTAAATTTGATGTAACTTGAATTCCAAGGTCGTTGACTTTGTTGACCAAGCTTAATGGCATATCATTCAATTGGTAAGGGTATTGCACAGAATTTCTTTTGCGAGAAATTTTTAGCACGGAACATTTTGACTCATTGAAATTCAAGTGACATTCTTGTGTTGCGACTCTTTAGAATTTATTTCATCTTGAAATGAATGAGCATCATCAAGGGAATTGATTGATCTATAACATTTTAGATCATCAGCATACATAGCACCTCGAACACATGAAGATAATATATCATTACTGTAAACCAAAAACAGAACAGGGCCGAGTATCGAACCTTGTGGGACTCCGGATGCCACGATGAGAGATTTAGACGTTGCACCGAGTACTGTTACTTGTTGTTGTCGGTTTAAAATGTACGACGACAACCATTTCAAAAAAGATGGTGGTAATCCAAAACGCTTCAATTTGGCTAAAAGTAGGTTGTGGTCCACTCTATCAAATGCTTTTGACATGTCGGTATACAAAATGTCTATTTCTTCACCTCGGTCGAGTTTCATACCAATATCGTCAAATGTTGACAGTAATTGTGTTGTGCAGGATTTCCCAGGTAGAAAACCATGTTGACTCTTGTGTATGTGGGGAATTACTGTTACAAGCAAACGTTTTAATATACAACGTTCGAGAGTCTTAGAAACAAGTGACAATAGTGATATTGGTCTATAGTTTTCCAAGTTGCCCTTTGTGCCGTTTTTAAAGAGAGGGATAATGTTGGCAAG
The DNA here is from genome assembly GCA_035772405.1 of Chrysogorgia sp. JL179-B06. Taxonomy (NCBI): domain Eukaryota; kingdom Metazoa; phylum Cnidaria; class Anthozoa; order Scleralcyonacea; family Chrysogorgiidae; genus Chrysogorgia; species Chrysogorgia sp. JL179-B06. The sequence continues at coordinate 755,047 of JAYKKM010000213.1, read as the reverse complement.
TTTCCATTCTGAGGGTACCATTCCGACACGTAATGATTTGTTAAATAGTTTTTCCAATGAAGGGCTGATTTCTTCGGCGCATTCTTTTAGCAATCGACCAGATATACCGTCGGGACCCTTGGCTTTGTTTACATCTAAGTTTTGCAATTGATCTTTAACTTCGCTGGTGGTAACTTCAAACGGAGGTATATCAGTGTGGGAGACCACAGTAGTATTGTTTTCAGGTTGGATGGGAGTTGAAAATAGATTCTGTACTGAGTGAAAATACTTATTGAACAAGTCAGCTATATCTTGTGGTTTGTTTGCAGACAAAGTTGCTTTATCAGGAGAATTTGCATGAAGTGATACGGAGTTAGGGATATTACCGCAATTTGAGGATTTGGTAAATGCCTTGATGAGCGACCAAAAACGTTTAGGATTGGTATCTATTTCGGCGCCAATTTTGTCAAAGTACGAAGATCGACTTTCTTGGATCAATTGCTTTATCGATACTCGAAGATCGCGATAGGACTTCTTCAGAGAATCACTTAAGTTTGTCCTAAGTTTTCTACGGATAGTATCTTTTTTGTTTAGCAGATGTCTAATTTCTGCATTTATCCAAGGTGGAGAGTTTCTATCCTTAATTTTACGTTTTGGAATGAATTGATCTACCGTCGATGTAAATTTTTCTTTCCAGAGAGACCATGAGTCTGTATCTAAATCTTCGTGATCGTCGGAAATACAGGACAATAAACTGTTGTTGGCGAGTTTGTTCTTTAGGCCCGATATATCCCCCTTTGGGAAATCATACACATATCTATTTAGCTTAGGTGGCGCTTTTATAGCCATTTGAATGTCAAAAGCTAAACCATTATGGTCGGTACGTATACCCATTTGATCTGGGGAGAAAACATCGGTGATACACAGCAGTTCTGGTATGTTGGTAATCAACAGGTCTAAAACGTTGTTGTTTCTTGTGGGGTAGTTATTTATTTGATGTAGGAAATTATCATTCAGTATGTCACAGAAGCGATTGTTGTGCGTGACCGAGTCATTATCATGACAAAACAGTTGTGGTAAATTAAAGTCCCCTGTGATTATCAATCGGTGGTTTAATACACTAACTGTGTCCAAATACTTTGCGAAATAATCAAACCAAATCGCGTTTGAGTCGGGTGGCCTATAACAACAGCAGAGTAATAATTTTTGATTCAGATGGGTTGTACATAACACGGATAATAGTTCAAGTTCGTCAAATTCGTGGGGAATGATGGAAACATCCATAAAACTTGTGGACTTCACTGATATTAGAACCCCCACCGCCAACTCGGTTTTGACTTCTATCTTGCCTAAATGTAGTGTAGTTGTAGGGAAGAATCTCGGAATCAAACACCAAATCGTTGAGCCATGTTTCGGTCACACATACTATATCCAAATCCTCACGATATACAAAGTCTTGAAAAGCGGATAAGTTTGATATCGCACCGTGAATGCTCTTAAGACTGCGAGCGTTTACTAAAGCACATGACAATGACTTACTTTTACCATTGATAGAAGGGCTTGTTATTCGGTTTGATGATCCATGCTTGTGTGAGAATTCACGATGGCTGTGGGATGTGGACGGGCCGGGGTTAAGATTCACATCCCATGAAGTGAGAAACTCCAACGTAATAATCGATGAATTATACGAGGCTAGGTTTCCCGCATCATAGGTGATACGACGCTTGAAGTATTTTGTGATGTATCCGACACTGTAAAGTCGAGAGCGAATCCTTGGCAACAAAGTCGGGATATGTTGAAAAATTCTTCTATTTGACTGCGAGATCCAAGCTTTTGGTTCACGACGGCTAGTAAGCTTACCATCAGCAGCGATATTTACTTCGAATCGACATACCAAAGTCGAAAACAACAACAAACTACAAAGCAGAAGAACAGAGCTCCGAAATGCATGACCGCCCGCCATCAAAAAATCTGCTTCCTAGTGATTTCATCTACTTCTCGAAGAAAACAAGAAAACAAGTAACCTCGACTGAAATTCAGGCGTAGCATTGAGAATCTGACGTCACAAACAATATTATCTTTTGAAATTGCGGGCTCACTTGGAACACGTTTTTAGTAATGGTGGCCTAAATAATAGTGATTTCAGAGCTCGAAATCCTTACTTCAAAATACCATTTTTAGTTTTCTTTTACATCGATGGTCACTTTCGACCCTGACTACCATTCTATGCTAAAGAAAATCTAAAAAACTGGGGTGAATTTTCATCGTAGTGCCACTTTAAGATGGCAATCGTCCAACACCTCACCCAAATACTTGAAGTTTAAAACTCGTTTTACTAGATGATCTCATATGTTAACGGTACACTCCCCAACAGGAGAAAGTCTGGCTGAAGTACCAAAAAGGACAAATTCAGTCTTTCTTGTTAAGGAAAAGATTGACGATACATGGACGATCGTCAAGCTCGTATCCTCAGAAAAACGATTCTGAGTTCCGGACAGGAATCGAACCTGTAACCTTCTGATTGCCGGTGAGTCTCGGTGGCTCAATGGTTAGAGCGTCTCAGATGGAGAGCGAAGGTTACCACGTGATATGCATCACGTGATTCAAATATATTTTGCCCTGCACGAATTACAGTAATACAGTTTCATAACAAGAAGTCTTGTTTCTCCAAAAATAGAAGTAAAGGCGAACTCCGAACAAAATATGGCTTCGAAAAATTCATTAGATCATTTGGCTATTGTTTTCGAATCAAATGGTTTTGCATCGCCATGACATCAATGTTATAATATGCTTCCTTAGTGTGCATTTTACCTTCTTGTTATTCAATTATTTACCCCCTGATGTAAAATATAGGATTGAAGGTGGATAACAGTATCTTTTCAGTCAGTATAGATAAGCTCTTTTCTGCTTTTAACTGCAGTAATCTGCGAATTTGTAGATGATTTAAACGCCAGCGTTGAAGAGTGTTCGGATTACGCGTGACCGTTTGGCTGAAAAATAACATCGATGTTATGCGACTCCTCCACGTTTCAAATCCATTTGTCTCGAAAACATCAGCCAAATTATCTAAATGAATTTTTCGAAACCATATTTTGGTTGTAGTTTTGCCTTTATTTCCATCTTTATTAACTGTGGAGAAACAAGACTTCTTGTAATATGAAATTGTAATTCGTGCAGGGCAATATAATATCGGCTCGATTTCCATATAAATATCCCCAAATTTAAAACATAGTGGCTAACCCAAACCTTACCCTAATCCTAACCCTAACCCTCCACCTAATATATACTAACCCTAACTCTTACGATAATGTTTTATTTTAGAAATAACAGCTGATTTTAATTTCGACTTTTACTACCGATAGTCTATGTGACGTCATTTCGGGATTTTATATGGAAATTATCTTTGAATCACGTGATGCATTAACTTCATATCACGTGGTACATTCAAATTGACCTCCAACGTTGGTTTCCGAAACGATAATTAACCACTCTAGTGATTTCGATAATAAATCTGCATTTGTCAAACGGGCCAACCTCGTTCCCAGGGCCCTGGGAACGAGGTTGTCAAACGGGCATGGTCCATATTCCGTCTAATGGTATCGGTTAATCCAATCACTGCAGTCTCTGTAGGATGTCCTTTCGAAAGCCAAGCGGAGCTTCTACTCCGATTTTTGATACCTCAACGTGGCAAAGAAAATAAAAAATTTAACAAAATCCAAACGTTTTGATAACGTCATCAGCAACTCAGAAGTGAACCAGTAAGTACAGATGAACCAGTGAGTTGCTCAAACAATTCATTCATGATAAGACATGGACACGGTACTACAAAATTATCAAGTTTACATACTACCAGATTCTTAACAAAGATAAATGGAATGTTTCTTGAATGTGCCTATCCGAACATTGGGATTTTGCGTATTTGTAATATTTGGATTCTTCGAGGAAGATTTCTAATTTATCTTGTCAGACCAAAACGTCATCTTCTTGTACGTTTTTGCCTTTGATTTTGATTTTGAGTTTTTCAAAACTGACCGTGAGAAAAAAAACTGGGTTCTAACGGCGGAAATGACGTCAAATGACGTCAAAGCACGCGCCTCAGAGTAAAACTGTGTTTATATCGGGAGAAAGCCAAAGAAATTATTATTTTATTATTTTAACATCTTTGGCTTTCTCGCGATATAAACACAGTTTTACTCTGAGAGCGCGTTACTGTTTTGACGTCATTCGGACGTCATTTCCGCGGTTAGAAACCAGTTTTTTTTCTCACGGTCAGTTTTGAAAACTCTCAAAATCACCAACTTCGAAGGAAAAAAAACTACAAGGGGGTTAAGTTTTGGTCTGACAAGATATATTAGAAATCTTCTCCGGAGAGTCCAGATATTTTACGAATATGCAAAACCCCCAAGGTGTGGATAGACACTTTAAGATTATGTTCCCAACTATAATAAGGACAGATACAGGATCTTGTTTTCAATATTTTTCTAATAACGATATTCTGATATAAAGTGAAATATTCCAACTAAAATGAACGAGGACGGATTTTCATCTCGGTCTTCTTTAAAGAATAATAGTATCCTTTCCAGTGATACCAGTTTACTCCATCAGCAATAGAGCTGTGAGAACCACGTAAGTACAGAGCATTCAAGTTGGAGTCATGACAGCCTTTGTACCACCAGGCACCTTTGTAACGCACAGCACAGTCTCGACTATCCACGTCATTATCCACGCCTTTAGTGCTAAACTTCATCCCATTGTGAACAGAAAGTGAGTCACCAGCATTTCCTGCAATAAAATATCAAATTAGGACTAAAAGGGTTGAATAAAAATCTCAAATTGTTCTCATTAACATAAAAAGACAATACAAAAATATACAGATCAATTAAAACAGGTAAAAAACTTAAAAATATAACTTAAAAATATAATTTAAAAATATAACTTAAAAATATTACTTAAAAATATAATTTAAAAATATCACTTCAAAATAAAATTTAAAAATGTAATTTAAAAATTTAACTGAAGCATATATAACTTAAAAATATAAGTTAAAAATATAATTGAAAAATATAACTTGAAAATATAACTTAAGTATAACTTAAAAATATAACTTCCACCACTCGAAACTTTTCCACAACCAACGTATTACCATCATGCATATATCAAGTACAAATTCCAAATATTGATTCAATACTTTCCCATTACATTTACCGCCGTTACCCGGTTAGACCGCTCATGGCTAGAACCTATAGAGGTCGCCGGTTTGATTCCCATCCATGAGAAGACTTGGAGTAGCTAAAGGTACTTTAAGAGCTACAACTAGCGTCCTTCGAAAGAAAACAATTCTTCATGCGGAACAAAGAGAATGAATTATTTGTAGTCGCAAGAGTATTCTCAACACCGTCCTCGTTCTGTTTACAACGCAACTCTGAGCATTTTCACGTCTTCAGCACGACATGAACTCGCTGAGAGATGTTCCTTAATGTTGACTTCAGCTCAAACACTGCAATCCTTTTAGCAGAAATGCTAAAATGCTAAAAAAAATGCTAAAATACTTTGAAATGCTAAACTTCACACTGCTTGCTTTCCCCAGGCGGATCGGAGCGAAAAATGGAGAGGCGAAAGTAACGCCTGCCAAAATCCTATTCATAGACCTTATTCATAAATGGTCGACAATTTAAAATTATTTTATATGTATATAAATTAGCCCTTATGACCTCGTTTTAAAGTAAGAATCCTTTTCAATTTCCTACATGAAAACGAGTTCATAAGGGCCAACATAAAATGACTTATTAACCAAGTGTGTGGTCTGTACGGTAAAGTATATATATTATATTATATTATATACATATAAATTGACCCTTATGACCTCGTTTTAAAGTAAGAATCCTTTTCAATTTCGTACATGAAAACGAGTTCATAAGGGCCAATTTATACATATATAAAAATAATATTAATTCGGGGGCCATTTTTGAATAAGGTCTATAAAAGCGAACTAACTCCACCAAAAGTATCGGCTAAATTCTCATTGGTTCGTTCGAGTCTTATGTAAATCATTCGTGTCTTATGTAAATAAACTGTCAAACTTTCCCAATACATCAAACGAATGAGGTAGCGTTGAATTTTCCCTACGAAATTCATCTTAAGCCCGAACAGCGTGACTTACTTATAAATGGTCGTGATGTCGTGGCTATTTTGCCAGCTACCGCATTCGGGAAAGTTTGATATTCCACACGTTAGCGTTTGTGATCACACAATCAAAGTTATCCCTTCACAAGACGAATAACGATAGACCAACTTGGTCTAGTTGTCTTGCCATTTGTCCGCTTGAGAGACTTGATCGAGATCTCACAATTTGTTTCGAAGTTATGTTTAATATCACTTATCATGCAAAAAAGACCTCTCCTATTTGCAATGCAATGTTTAATTTTCATTTGTTGTTTTGCTAACTGCTAAGTAAACAATGTCAATCATGCTAATGAGGTTTGTAACGCCTGCCAAAATCCTATTCATAAAACTCCATTTTCAGTCTCGTCCCCAATTGCCGCCTCGCATCCTCGCGTGCCCCCGTTATCCCCAACGAGCGAAGAAGAACCACTGGCACCCAGGGTACAATTCCACCTGCCCCCAAACGTAACGCCTGCCACGGGTCCAGAAAAGATTTAAAGTTCTTCTTTTATAACGCTGGTAGAACCACATGCTTGTGGACTATAATTTTAGGGCAACAGTAGAAAACGAATTTCCGCTTGAACTCCAGTTTTCATGAAGTAACTTTACTATTTGATTTCGTTAAAAATGATTTCATTTAGCATGAAATCATTTTAACGAAATCAAATAGTAAAGTTACTTCATGAAGTTACTTCATAAAGTTACTTCAAATAGTAAAGTTACTTCATAAAGTTACTTCATAAAGTTACTTCATAAAGTTACTTCAAATAGTAAAGTTACTTCACCCACTATTAGAGTGGGTGATTGGGTCCCTTTAGCTTATCAAATTAAGTTGAAATAAGAATAACCAACCTGAATAACCTCCAACGTTTAAATTGTATTTTTCTGTTTCATTTGCCACTGCAAATGTTGAGTAATTAGCATAACGTGTCTCATTCTCAAAATCCTCCAGGTCAACTCTCAGAACGTTTTGATCACTCTTTGACAATCGATGGATATTATCAAGACCAAGCCAGAACTCGCCATTTAAGTCACCAAAGCCTTTCTTATACTCGTTCCATCCACGATAAAAGTCGACACTTCCATCCACTCGTCTTTGAAAGACAGTCCAACCTCCTCCACTTGTTGTCATATCACAGCTAACATTGAAGGGTCCAATACCATCAGGGTCAATGGTGTAGATACCATCTTTTCTTTCTCCTTTTTTGTACAAATCAGAACAACTCTTCTGGACTAAAGGAATACAATGAAAGTTACATTATATTAGTGGTTGTATTGATGGAAATAATAGTAGAAGTATTAGTGATGGTGGTAGATTGGTAGTGGTAATGGTAGAAATAGCAGTAGAGTAGTAGTAGTAGTAGTGGTGGTTGTGGTAGAGGTACCAGTAGTAATTGTGGTAGTAGTAGTAGTAATAACAAAGGAGTAGTGGTAGTTGTAGTAGTAGGATGAGGAGTAGTAGTGGTGGTGATAGTAGTGGTGCACTAAAGGAATACAATGAAAGTTACATTATATTAGTGGTTGTATCGATGGTAGTGGTAGTAGTAGAAATAGTAGTAGTAGAAGTATTAGTGATGGTGGTAGTGGTGTTGGTAGTGGTAATAGTAGAAATAGTACTAGCGGATGTGGCAGTAGTGCTGGTGGTGGTAGAGGTACCAGTAGTAATTGTGGTAGTAGTAATAACAAAGGAGTAGTGGTGATAATTAAGTGGTGCAATAAAGGAATACAATGAAAGTTACATTATATTAGTGGTTGTATTGGTGGTAGTAGTCGTAGTAGAAATGGTAGTAGAGTTGTAGTAGGTGTGGTAGTAGTGGTGGTGGTAGTAGAGGTACCAGTAGCAATTGTGGTAGTAGTAATAACAAAGGAGTAGTGGTAGTGGTGGTAGTATTGGTGGTAGTGCTGGTATGTGGTAGTAGTTGTGGTAGTAGTAGTAGGATGAGGGGTAGTAGTAGTGGTGATAGTAGTGGTGCACTGAAGAAATACAATGAAAGTTACATTATAGTATTATTAGTAGCAGTAGCAGTAGAAGTAGCAGTATTAGTATTAGTATTAATAAGAGTAGCAGTAGATATTATTATTATTATTATTACATTATATTTATATTATTGTTATTATAACAGTAACTGGACGAGGGGTTGTTACCTACACGTATTCTAGTTTGAGGATATTTTAAGTGTAGAAAACAATACAATTTTAATATTTGTTAAGTACACTGTGAATATTTCGCACAATAAATTACTTGTATAATTTAATTCAGTAAACAAAGCTCTGTTTGGTTGACTAGTGCACTCACTATCTGCTGAATTTGTTATCTACAATTGTCGATAGATATGGAGTAACGGCGAGTGACGTGTAAGGCCAATTTTTGCGTCAAAATTATAACGATTAAACTTCGTTCTTCGAAATAATTTTAAAGAAATAATTAACATAAATTAGTTATTAAGAGGTAGCTATTATCAGCTCTCAATTGCTATGAAGTGATAATTCAGCCGTTGCTCACGTTGTAAGCAATAAATTATTGGCGTTGTAATAGCATTGTAACCAGTAAGTTATTCGATTTTCTAACGCGTTTTCTAACCATAACCCGCTGGCTAGCGAGTTTTATAACTCTACCCCCCGGCCGTGATCTCCCCATCCATTGCCCACACCACATCCACTCCACTATTTGAGGTCCTCAATTAATAGACTAGTGAGAGAGACTAAACATGTGGGACCAACCTCGTACCCAGGGTCTCATCTCCGCTAGGCGGACCCTGGGTACGAGGTTGATGTGGGACTTGTAATTGACTGTTACACGCATGCGCTTATAATGCAATAACGTATTCCAATCCAATAACTTATTGGTTATAATGCTATTACAACGCCAATAATTTATTGCTTACAACGTGAGCAATGGGTGGCTAATAAGTGTGTATGTGACAGACAGACGGACAGACATTACCTGGAGAGGGCTTTTCCTCAACTGGATTATTTTCATTGACGTTCTCCTTGAGGCAAAATATATTAATATTCAGTCTCTTGGTCAAATGAGGACCAGCAGTTTTGCCAGTTAAATCAAATTTTAATATACGAGTTAAGAAAAGGCAAATGTATATTTACTCTGGTTACCTGCATAATTTCAATATATTTAAATGCTTCGTCTTTTACAAAGTTTTCTGGTTGAAGTGATTTGGTGGCGTTGTTCAGCTGACATTTATGTTTCGAAATCGGGCGTGCCTCATTTGTAATTTCATAGTTGATGGATTTGCACAAAGGATAATCAGACACGATGCATAGATAAATACATTCAATCTCACTGTTTTGTTCACTTTCTTTCATCACATTATTCTCAAGTCGAGCACCTTTTACAAATTACAAAAGAGAAAAAGAGGAATCAGCGACATCCTTTCAAGAGACCCATAAGGAGAACAAACCTTGCGACATTCTTAAATCCGAAGAGTTTGAGCTACATATATATGAACCAAGATGAAGATTGAAGGTTATGCGCATGTCTAAAATCTATAACCCTTTGATGACCAGATAATATAACCGATGACTAATGAGATGCTCTAATGATTTAGATATATACATGGACTAAGATGACGAGTGAAGGTTATATGTGTACAACCTGTAACCTTTGGATGACTAGTGAGATGCTCTAATTATTGAACTACATGGACTAAGATGATGAGTTACATGTGAACAACATGTAAACTTCTGATGACAAGTGAGATGTTCTAATCACTGAGCTACATGGACTGAGCTAAATGATTAGCTAAATGATGAGTGAAAGTTGCATATATGTACAACCTGTAACCTTCTGATGACTAATGAGATGCTCTAACTATTGAGCTAAATGAACTAAGATGATGAGTGAAGGTTACATATGTGTACAACCTGTAACCTTCTGATGACTAGTGAGATGCTCTAACTATTGAGCTACATGGACTAAGATGACGAGAGAAGGTTACATATGTGTATAACCTGTAACCTTCTGATGACTAGTGAGATGCTCTAACTATTGAGCTACATGGACTAAGATGATGAGAGAAGGTCACATATGTGTACAACCTGTAACCTTCCGATGAAAAGTAGAATGTTCTAATCGTTGAGCTACATGGACTAAGATGATGAGTGAAGGTTGTACACATGTCTACAATTTATAAAAACCTTTTGATGAGCATATGATGTGGGGCCACATGGACTAACATAATGAGAGAAGGTTATATATATATATGGACTAATTATATAATGAGTACAGTACAACCTTTAATCTTTTTCAGACCAATGATATGGCCAAACCATATGAGTGAAGGTTACAAATGTCTGTACAACGTCAGTGTCATATTGTAACAATTGATTTACATTGATTAATAATGTGATGAGTGAAGGCTCAGTACAGATCTAAACAACGTACAACCTTCTAAGCATCATATATGAAGAAAACATGCAAAATTTTAGATAATTGAACTACTAAGGTGCAGATAGCAGAGCTGCAGAGCGAAGGTCGTTCATTTTGCATATTCATATACTCAGGAAAGGATCATAAAAACAGTCACCCTGTAAATTTAGTCACGGTAACAAAACCTGGGTTAGTCTAGAATGCGAGTTGCAAGTCTGCGAGTTGCAAGTCTGCGAGTTGCCAAGTCTGCGAGTCTACAAGTTGTATATTAGTATATACTGTATATATACAAATATACAAATATATATACAAATATACGAATATAGCAAGTCTGCAAGTTGCAAGTCTGCTAGTTGCAAGTCTACGAGTTGCAAGTCTGAGAGTTGCAAGTCTGCGAGTGGATGTCTGATCTGCGAATTGCCAGTCAACGAGTCTGCTAATGCTAGTCTGTGAGTGCTAGTCTGCGAGTTCCCAGTCTGCGAGTGCAAGTCAGCATATGCAGGTCTGTGAGTTGGAAGTCTGAGAGTGCAAGTCTGCGAGTGCAAGTCAGCGTATGCAGGTTTGTGAGTTGAAAGTCTGAGAGTGCAAGTCTGCGAGTGCAAGTCTGCGAGTGTAAGTCTGCGAATGCAATACTGCGAGTACAAGTCTGAGAATGCATGTCTGCGAGCATATAAGTCTGCGAGCGTACAGTAAGTCTGAGAATGCATGTCTGCGAGTGCAAGTCTGAGAGTGCAAGTCTGCGAGCATATAAGTCTGCGAGCGTACAGTAAGTCTGAGAGTGCAAGTCTGAGAATGCAAGTATGCGAGTTGCCATTCTGTGAATTACAAGTCTGCGAGTGTATTTCTGCGAGTTGGAAGTCTGCGATCTGCACGAAAAGACTGTCTGAGTTGTAAGTGTGAAAGTGCAAGTCTGCGAGTTGCAAGTCTAAGAGTACAAGTCTGCGAGTTGCAAGTCTAAGAGTACAAGTCTGAGAGTTGCAAGTCTAAGGGTGCAAGTCTGCGATTTGCCACTCTGCTATAGTTGCTGCACGTCTAAGAGTGCAAGTATGAGAGTGAAAGTCTGATAGTGCATGTCTGCGAGTTGCAAGTCTGACAGTACAAGTCTGCGAGTTGCAATTCTGCGAGTTGCAAGTCTAAGGGTGCAAGTCTGCGAGTTGCCAGTCTGCTAGTTGCACGCGTCTAAGGGTGCTGCAAGTCTGAGAGTGGAAGTCCGTGAGTGCAAGTTTGCGAGTTGCAAGTCTGCGAGTTGCAAGTATATGCGAGTTGCGAGTCTGCGAGTTGTGATTCTGCGAGTTACGAGTCTGCGGGAACCCTTATCGTGGCTGACAGTTTTGAGTTGGGAACGAGTTCACTGTAACAAAATGTTGTAAAAATCATGATCACTCGTTTTCATATAGTGTTTCCTGTCTGGTTTTGACAGTTTAAAATTTATGATTTTGACAAGTGCCTTTCTTTGACATACACTTATTCAAAGTCTTTTTGTCGCATTTATCTTTGAACGCAAATAAATCAAGGAGCGATAAGAAAGGCTGAAGACAAGGCTATAGTTTTATATTCTGCTCAACCACTGAAACATATTGTGAACACACAAGGTACAGCTGCGAGCGAAAGAGCGTTTCATACGAAAATCAAACAAAATCATGAATTGTGGATCGATATAAGGAAATACAAGTTTTTATTATGTTTTTCCCACAAAACAGTTTATACTAAATACGATAAATAAGATTTTACACATTAAACGTACTTTAAACACGTTTCCAAGGCGAAATTATCAGCGATGATCAAGACACATAGAAGCTAACTTATAAATCCTACTTAGACGTTCGTGAGGTTGTTCTGGTCACGGGAAACCCAAGTCTACCAATTAGCTGTAAACTACGTATGCCCCCAAAGAAATCACTCATAGTTACACACGAGAAAGGATCCATAACAGCTAGGCAATACTGAGACAACCATCATAAGAAATATTTTCAATGTTTCATCACGTGCCATACAACTCCTTTTCAGAAATACAACAGTAGCATCAAACTATATATTATGACTTAAACTTTTTCCCTCGATGTCCAGTAAGGACATTTCTTCTTGGTGCTGTGTCGCCATATAGAAGGACATCCAACTTCATGCCCAGAGAAAACCTGGGTGTTTGGAAGAGTCAAACTGGACAACACTCTTCTAACGTGCGATTAACGCAACTGCGAGGGACTGTAATCCTGCTGTAATCCTGTCGCGTGACTGTGCGCTGCATGTGGGTGCCCTTTGCGTAGCTGCTGACGACCATAGAATTGACAAGCCCTTGGCGGCATGCCCATATCCATAGCGTATTTGTGCACTTGTTCCATTTTAAAAATGGTTGGAATTATATAATGACGATTTAGTTTAACCAATGAAGAGAATAATCTCCAAGCTAATAAACTCCAAGCTAATTTTAGTTTATAACGCACATGTACAGTACCTAATACATCAGAACGTCTGAATGATTTAGTTGAGCAGGACCCCTCGGCATTGGAAGTGCAGAGATAAGCCAGTACCAAGAGAAGGCGAAGGTTGTAGCGTGAACGTCTTGTAAAAACGTTTTGGTACATCGTCATGTTGGCGGTGCTAATGTATTCTTTGACCGACATATTCAGTTCTTGACTTTGACTTGACTTGACTAGAATTAGAATGTAATGGCAAATATTTTCAATTTAGTTAAAAATAATATATTACGAAACAGATATACAGATATACATCTGTCACAGAGATATAATGTCGCTCACCTTTCTTATTTAAGTTGAAATAATAATATTGAAATAATATTTTACCTTGCTCCTGCGGAAAAAAACTTGGCCACGAATGTTGTTGCTGTCTTGTGTTTTAAAAGGATGTCTAACCGAAACTAGCTCTATTTTCTCCAAACACACATATTTAAGTAGTTGGTCTGCATTCATAAATTTTTAAAACGGATGACTTGTGGCTGGAAAATGATATTGATCACATAAGGTAATGAGATGTAATTAGTTTATTTTGAAGACGATTTTCTTTTATGTACCGCGGTTATTATATAGTGACCTTGAATACTAAAGCAGCTACTAAATTTCACTTAAACTACCTTACGAATTATCCACTTCATTTTTGTGAAATCACCTAGCATAACAAAATGAACTAAGTAGATTAGTTACCTTAACCTCGGTAACTATATATACGTTGGTTATTAACCTCAACCAACGTTAGTTACCTCGGTTTCGGTAAATAACCTATACATAACACAATTATTATATCTATAGACTTTAATACCGAACTAAACTTAAGAAATTCAGAAGTGTAATGTAAGGAAGTTTAAATAAAAGAAACTACATGGATAGTAAATGTTCAATTACATGCATATTTAACCGCGATAAAGATCAAATAAAATCTTTTCATTGTATAGTTAGTACTGCAGTTTACTTTCCCTAGTGAAATAATTGTTTTATAAAACCAAATAATTGTTTTATAATCCATGGCGGCATGACTCTGTGTTTGGATCCCGTCATGCTGGCATTGTGTAAACATGGTCTCTCTTCATTAAGATGGCCATCTTGAGATAACCGCAAAACAACAATTTAAAAACACACTTCTGTTTAATATTCAGGTTATAAATAGGCAATTTGCAGTCCCAAACTATTCACTATTTTGCCAATGCGAAAGCCTTTCACTATTTTTATTCCTATTTTAACACTATCTACATAAGACACTACTTTATATCATTAATTTAGATTATTTTTAACGATTTTAGAAAATTACTGTTTAGTGAGCAAAGTCCTTATATAACTGGAAGATTACAACTCTCCTCTGTATTTTGTGTGTTAGTATAGTTACACTCTAATTATACTCTATATTGTATGAAAATTTCAATCTCTTAAAAGGTTTTCTGGTCCATTATTGAAGTATACATATTATAGATGTCAATTTTGGTTATTTTTTAACTACCACAGGCAGCATAATTTTGCCGTAAAGTATTCATAAAGTTATTAATAAAGTATTCATAAAGAGAGATATAAAAGACCGACGGCAACGTCATGCGGTATATCATATGCAGCATATCTACCGAATATCTACAGAATAACTGCACTATATCTATATATCTTAGAAGATTTTTCGAATATTTGTCCCTGAGACGCCCATCCAGCAAAATTCAATATCTCTTTCAATACAATATTATAGTTACAATTTATAATAAAAGCTTTTATTATATAGCTTGGATCTTGCCGAGCGGTCTTAACGCAGCTTTTCTGCAATCTGATTTGTTGCTGAGCGATCTTTACAAACCAATAAAGACCGATCATTACAAAACAACTGAAAAGTTTTTAAAAATTGCGAAAAAAATGAGGAAATGTGAGACATTTAAAAGAGCCATATAATAAAAATCTTATTTAACCTCGTTTGGTCGGACTTTACAGCAAAATTATCCTGCCTTTGGTCTTTTTGCACAGACCTCGCTCCTTCGTCGCTCGGTCTGTACTGCAAGACCGCGAGCAGTATCATTTTGCCGTAAAAACCTCCCAAACGGTCAATAAGTGTTTAATAAAGTAAACTTAAACATCTCTTAATTAAGTGGTCTGAAACATCTCTCTTGATGAATACTTTATAAACTTAAAATACATCTATAATAAACCAATCTGTTTTTATACAGTGCAGTAAAAGTTAAACTATTTGTAGATAAAAGCTCTTTCCCCTCTTTGGATCATCTTCTCATATTTAAGATAAAGATCTAATAAAATATTTTTACAGTAATTTTCTTCTTGCCCTAATAAAATGACTATACATTGTGGGTTAAGAAGGTAAACTTATTGTTAATTTCAAGTAGCTCCACAACGAGTTATTCTGTGTGTAATTTTAATAAAGAATAACTCTTTTTTTTGTCAAGTTAACTCCTTAATTGAAATTAACAGTGATAGTGTAGGTAATTAATCATGTGTCGCCTGATAAATTTTCATGTTACCATAGGATGATTCTGAAATAGATTTTAAACACATCCTTACAGATACAATGTAAGTGTCAAGTTGTCGCAGAAATATTTGGTGCACTTAAATAAATAAAATTAGCACGCTGTTCCCAGTTGACGCGGTAGGCTGTAGCTCAACTTGTAGAGCAGTAAACCAGAATCCCGAAGATGTGAGTTCGCTCGATTCAACAATTTTCCGTCGACATAATAGTGTAGCTTAGTCATGTCGATGAATTTTCATGCCACTCCATGATCTTCTAATTGTGGCAAAGTTTGGAATTAAGTAAGTCTGCTCGGCATCGAACAATTATTCCTGTTTATTAAGATATGGCCATGTTTTGATGACAACTGAACAAAAGCTAAAACAGTTAAGAAATTATCCACAAAAAGCAGCTGGTTTTGTTCGTTAGTTACAGTTACTAACACGCTGTAATGTATGGCTGTTTCAATCTCTTAAAAAGTATTTTGGTTCCTTTATTAAAATGAACATTTCACAAGTCATGTTTCGTTACTTTTCAGTCAGATGATTAATTTTTGCAGGACGTACGTTCAGATATTTATACTGTTGGTCTGAAACGTTTCTATTTATAAAAACTTAATTAGGAGGCATTCATTTGAATAATCATTAAGATAAACAGCAAACAGAATAACACATACACTCTCCTCCCATACTCTGATAAATATAATATATTTAAAAAACAGTCTGTTAATTTAGTTGGACCACAACTACAGTACAAAGAAAATTGATGAGTTTATTTTACCAACAGTTGACTTGTAATTTATTATCGTTGCATTATGGTACTAGCTTCGCTGCTTGCTTGACGAACATGAGCAAATTTATAAAATAATATTATGTCAGTCTTTGCTTAGGCAATTCGGTGTTCAGTTTTAATGAGTTGTTAATAGAATCATCATGGCTCCGCGCTCTTGCCCAAAACACAGAGAAACTGGATAAGTTAAGATGCTTGCCTTTATAATCAATAGGAAATAGTGTTTTAAAACATGCAAAATATAGAACAACTTTCCACTTTGTATACATTTAAACACAGTCTTTACAAAAATAAAATACTAAAATAACAAACATAATAAATATATGCGCCGTATAATATAATATTGCTGTTTTGTGATAAAGCTGATTGTTGAACACGTCTAACTTATGAGTTAAAGTTGAATCCGGATTTGTCCTTGTTATCAGGGCCGGATTTAGAAATGCGGGGGCCCTGGGCAATCCCTCCTTAGAGAAATTTATTCATACAGTAAATTCATCAATATATAATATTATGCAAAACAGCCGTCATCGTGTTGTATATTGACGTTTATTTTACATTTTACTATACAAATTAACAAATACGTGTTAAAGTTTTTTGACATACTTTTTCTCAGACTAGAATAGAAAGTGTGTAAGGTAGTTAAAAATTCATAGTTATTTAGATTTACAAATTACAACAAGCCGGGTTCTTTCCGTGACTTTTTCTTAACAAAATCATTTACAATATTGCTAAAGTCCAACTCGCGCAATACCTAATACTCAATGCTCATTATCGCTAGTTTAGTAAGTCGTTCATTTGTCATTGTTGTTCGTAGCCTGTTCTTTATTATTTTCATTTTACTAAATGATCTTTCACCACTACATGCAGTTCGTAACCATCAATACAAGATACATTCGAAGGACTGTTTCAACATTGGGAAATGTGTCTTTCACACATTTTTCAACTGATTAGTTTGTACAGAAAATGGTGCCGTCCAATACTGTCACTTTCAAATTCTTCTTCAAAAACCTTCGAAAACTCAGTGAATTGAATTAGTTCATTACCTAGGGAGCCATCTAAGTCATCATTGTATTTGTCAACAAGAATGTTTGCAGCTTGTTCAATTTCTTCCGTCGTTAATGTTTCCAGGTGGCCCAAAAATCCAAAATTCGAAGAGAGCTCTTCATACGCTGACAGACGTTGATGAAGTGAGTTCACAAACTGATCAATTACTGGTAGAAAATTATCCACACGAAACTTCTCTGAAGCTGCAAGGTTTACTTCTGGTTCTCGGCCATAGTCCAAAGGATCAAGGCGAACATTCCTTGGTCCGCTATTGTTTCTAGTGTACATTAACGATCTACCTTCGTTTGTTGTAATGTAATGTAATGTAAATTTATTCTTTTACGAGGAAAGCCCCATTCAACAAGTGCTTTTCATGGGGGTCCTCAAAACTATAGAATATAACTTACAAGTAAATTAAAATAGTTCAGATAATTACAATGTTACGAATTCTAGGTTAAATTAAAATTACTCAAAATATACATATTTGAATTTAGAATGACTAAAAGTATGATAAATGTTAAAATTGCAATCGTTCCACTCGGTAATAAAAAAACCCCTGGATTTTTGCATACCCCAGTTCGTTTTACAAGCAGGTACCCTAAATTGGTCCCGCTGGCGTGTATTATGGTCATGAATATCACATCCACGCAAATTTTGAAATTGATGTAAATTTCCTTCTTGGTACATTGAGTTAAAAACAAAACTGCATCGATGAAATTTACGCCGCTCATAAAGTGGTTTCCAGTTTAATAGTTTCAAGGCTTCAGAACTGGATGATCTTTTCGGAAGATCAAGTTAGTTATCATTCTGAGTTGTTTGCTGACGATACAGTACTTCATCGTCATATTGTCAACGATACTGACTGCGATCAGCTTCAAGGAGACCTGTCCTCTGCCTCTGAATGGTGAAAAGATTGGTTGGTAACTTTAAACACGGAGAAATGTAAAACCATGCACATTACCAGAAAGGCGAATCCCAAATGCCATGAGTATTCGCTAGAGGCTGCCGTTCTGCCAAAAGTAGATCAGCACAAACATTTGGGGGTTTGGATTGAGTCATCTTTGTCGTGGGACTGCCATATAAATAACATATTACCACCGCATTCAAGACTCTTGTGAGACCAATTCTTGAGTATGCCTGCCCAGTCTGGTCTCCTCATCTTGCCAAACACGTCAAAGCAAGGGAGTCAGTCCAGAGAAGAGCTACCCGTTTAGTTTGTGGACCTGACAAGTCCTACACAGAGAGACTTGACGAAATTAAGTGGTCAACTCTTGAGTTAAGGCGAGACTATCTAAGTCTTGTTCAGATGTGCAAGATCATATTTGGTTACAGCGAGGTTGGTTGCACTAAGTTTTTTGATTTAGTTGGCCGGTCGCGTACACGCAGCAACCATGAGTTTAAACTGAGGCCTAAGGCCGTACGCACCAATTACTTCAAGTACTCATTTTTTAATAGATACATTAATCAGTGGAATTATTTACCTAACGAGGTTATAACATCACCTAGTTTGGCTTCCTTCAAAAGATCTCTTTGGAACTATTTATCTAAAAACCACTGAATTAGATTTTTATTTTATATATTATTTTATTTATTACTGTAAGGAGAGTGGCTCAAAAATGGGAATTAAGTTTCCCCCTACCACTATCCAGCCAGCCGGTTTTTTTTTGTGTTTTTTGTTTTTTGTATTTTTTGTTTGTTTGTAATTTTGTGTAATGTAATTGTTTATTGTGTATATTGGTTGGCAAAGATTTTATTAAAGATTAAAGATTACGTATTTATAAAGCAGAGCTGCTTTGCGTTTCGACGATTGCAAGTATTATTTTTCTGACTCTGGAGTTGTTACGTCCGTCATTAATCGATCATGATCCTGACCAGCGTAACGAAGTGACGTCAGATTCTCAACACATGGCTATGATTCTTCAAGAAAATCCATAGTGATCAAAGTCATTTTTTCAAATTCTTCGTCTGAAAGGCTGGACATTTCATCTACTTCTCGAAGAAAACAAGAAAACAAGTAACCTCGACTGAAATTCAGGCGTAGCATTGAGAATCTGACGTCACAAACAATATTACCTTTTGAAATTGCGGGCTCACTTGGAACACGTTCTTAGTAATGGTGGTCTAAATAACAGTGATCTCAGAGCTTAAAATACTTACTTCAAAATACCATTTTTTAGGTTTTTTTACATCGATGATCACTTTCGACCCTGAAATAATATACTATGCTGAAGAAAATCTAAAATATTGGGGTGAATTTTCATCGTAGTGCCACTTTAAGATGGCAATTCAAAGACAGGGCATCGTCCAACACCTCACCCAAATACTTGAAGTTTAAAACTCGTTTTACTAGATGATCTCATATGTTAACGGTACCGCTCCCCAACAGGAGAAAGTCTGGCTGAAGTACCAAAAAGGACAAATTCAGTCTTTTTCTTGTTAAGGAAAAGATTGACGATACGTGGACGATCGTCAAGCTCGTATCCTCAGAAAAATGATTCTGAGTCCCGGACAGGAATCGAACCTGTAACCTTCTGATTGCCGGTGAGACACTCTAACCATTGAGCTAACGAGACTCAGATAGAGAGTGAAGGTTACCACATGATATGAAGTTAATGCATCACGTGATTCAAATATATTTTGCCCTGCACGAATTACAATTTCATAACAAGAAGTCTTGTTTCTCCAAAGATAGAAGCAAAGGCGAACTCCGCACAAAATATGGCTTCGAAAAATTCATTTAGATCATTTGGCTATTGTTTTCGAATCAAATGGTTTTGCATCCCGATGACATCAATGTTATTAATCTGCTTCCGTAGTGTGCATTTTACCTTCTTGTTATTCAATTATTTACCCCTGATGTAAAATATAGGATTGAAGGTGGATAACAGTATATTTTCAGTCAGTATAGATAAGCTCTTTTCTGCTTTTAACTGCAGTAATCTGCGAATTTGTAGATGATTTAAACGCCAGCGTTGAAGAGTGTTCGGATTACGCGTGACCGTTTGGCTGAAAAATAACATTGATGTTGTGCGACTCCTCCACGTTGCAAATCCATTTGTCTCGAAAACATCAGCCAAATTATCTAAATGAATTTTTCGAAACCATATTTTGGTTGTAGTTTTGCCTTTATTTCCATCTTTATTAACTGTGGAGAAACAAGACTTCTTGTAATATGAAATTGTAATTCGTGCAGGGCAATATATCTTTGAATCACGTGATGCATTAACTTCATATCACGTGGTACATTCAAATTGACCTCCAACGTTGGTTTCCGAAACGATAATTAACCACTCAAGTGATTTCGATAATAAATACTGCATCAGTCAAACGGGCCAACCTCGTTCCCAGGGCCTTATCTCCGCTCCCCGCCCGGGGCGCATGGTCCATATTCCGTCTAATGGTATCGGTTAATCCAATCACTGCAGTCTCTGTAGTATGTCCTTTTCGAAATTAGCCAAGCGGAGCTTCTACTCCGATTTTTGATACCTCAACGTGGAAAAATCAAAACATTTTGATAACGTCATCAGCAACTCAGAAGTGAACCAGTATGTACAGATGAACCAGTGAGTTGCTCAAACAATTCATTCATGATAAGACATGGACACGGTACTACAAAATTATCAAGTTTACATACTACCAGATTCTTAACAAAGATAAATGGAATGTTTCTTTAATGTACCTATCCGAACATTGGGGATTTAGCCAACCTCGTACCCAGGGCATTTTGCCTCAACGGCGGAAGGTCAGCGAAAATGGCCCTGGGATCGGCTGGTCCATTCTATAATGCGATTGGCTTGTCATAAAACTCAATTAATGCAGCCGAGTGTAATTTATTCATCTAAATCTGAATGCTGTCTTCAACTTTTCCAGCAAATTAGAAGTGATAGCTTTCGTTAAATTGGATATATACTTCTTCATACCTTTTGTAAGAGATAACCATGGATGTATGGTGGATTATTAAGTTTGTTAGCTGCTTTTATGCCGACGAATGCTGACATGAACAACTCTGAAGAGCATTGAATATTTCTCAATTATTCAGGTCGACAAAGTAGACAAAGGCAATTGAACAAAGACCACAACAATTATCATATCTAAACACCCAGAAATTCATGTGTCATGTGACCAGCCGATCCCAGGGCCATTTTCGCCGACCTTCCACCGTGGAGGCAAAATACCCTGGGAACGAGGATGGAATTTTGCCTATTTGGATTCTTCGGGGTAATATTTGGATTCTTCGGGGAAGATTTCTAATTTATCTTGTCTGACCAAAACTTCATCTTCTTGTACGTTTTTGCCTTTGATTTTGAGAGTTTTTCAAAACTGACCGTGAGAAAAAAAACTGGGTTCTAACGGCAGAAATGACGTCAAAATGACGTCAAAGCACGCGTTCTCAGAGTAAATCTGTGTTTATATAAAGAAGTTATTATTTTATTATTTTAAGTTATTATTTTAACTTCTTTGGCTTTCTGATATAAACACTGTTTTACTCTGAGAATGCGTTCCTGTTTGGCGTCATTTTAACGTCATTTCCGCCGTTAGAACCCAGTTTTCTCTCACGGTCAGTTTTGAAAACTCTCAAAATCACCAACTTAACTACAAGGGGGTTAAGTTTCGGTCTGACAAGATATATTAGAAATCTTCTACGGAGAGTCCAGATATTTTACGAATATGCAAAACACCCAAGGTCTGGATAGACACTTTAAGATTATGTTCCCAACTATAATAAGGACAGATACAGGATCTTGTTTTCAATATTTTTCTAATAACGATATTCTTATGTAAATGAAATATTCCAACTAAAATGAACGAGGACGGATTTTCATCTCAGTCTTCTTTAAAGAATAATAGTGTCCTTTCCAGTGACGCCAGTTTACTCCATCAGCAAAGGAGCTGTGAGGACCACGTAAGTACAGAGCATTCAAGTTGGAGTCATGACAGCCTTTGTACCACCAGGCACCTTTGAAACTCACAGCACAGTCTCGACTAGTATCCACGTCATTATCCTCGTCTTTAGTGCCAAACTTCATCCCATTGTGAAGAGAAAGTGAGTCACCAGCATTTCCTGTAATAAAATATCAAATTAGGACTAAAAGAGTTGAATAAAAATCTCAAATTGTTCTCATTAACATAAAAAGACAATACAAAAATATACAGATCAATTAAAACAGGTAAAAAACTTAAAAATACAACTTAAAAATATAATTTAAAAATATAACTTAAAAATATCACTTAAAAATATAATTTAAAAATTAAATTAAAAAATATAAATTAAAAATATAATTTAAAAATATCACTTCAAAATATAACTTGAGTATAACTTAAAAATATAACTTCCACCTCT
Organism: Chrysogorgia sp. JL179-B06; assembly: GCA_035772405.1. Lineage (NCBI taxonomy): Eukaryota > Metazoa > Cnidaria > Anthozoa > Scleralcyonacea > Chrysogorgiidae > Chrysogorgia > Chrysogorgia sp. JL179-B06. The sequence continues at coordinate 732,407 of JAYKKM010000213.1, read as the reverse complement.
CGAAACTTTTCCACAACCAACGTATTACCATCATGCAAGGGATGGGCCTTATCGATTGTTTCGATACCACTGAGCCTGCGGTCTTTTGCCTTTTGGTCAGCGGACTCAGCACAAACTACAGCCTTACAAGGCGTATGTGGTTTTACTGGTTTATTGAAACATGAACGAAGGTAATGATGATTCATTTGCAATTTTAATCTCCTTACTTAGATATTCATTCCTCCATTGTCTAGAGAGTGACCTCAATGACCTACTGACCTATGATACTTTGTTTACATGTCCGTTTAATAGAAAGTTATGTCGCACAAAATATCGATATCGATATCGATATCGAAAAAAAGGGCAATATCGAACCAGTATCGTATCGAATTAAAAAAGCTGGTATCGCCCATCACTACCGTTACCAAGCTCACACCAAAAGATTCATAGCTCAGTCGGTTAGACCGCTGGCAGAACCTATAGATGTCGCCGGTTTGATTCCCAGACAGAAGACTTGGAGTAGCTTTAGGTACTTTATGATCTACGACGCGAAAAATAATAATTCTTCATGCGAAACAAAGAGAATGAATTATTTGTAGTCACAAGAGTATTCTTAACACCGTCTTCGTTCTGTTTACAACGCAACTCTGAGCATTTTCACGTCTTCAGGACGACGTGATCTCGCTGAGAGGTGAGAGATGTTCCTTAATGTTGACTTCAGCTCAAACACTGCAACAGACCTGGAAATAATTCCAACCTCTCTTGGATCCTACGCTAAGGACCAAATAATTTCTTTGAAAACACGGTGGTCGCACTATGTTTCGCAAGACTAAAAGTCTGAAACAATCGTTAATAAAGCCGGGCCTAGCAATTTCCTAGTAACACTGTAACAAGATCCATTGAATTGAATATTAATCTTTTATCTTTAGAGTTTAGGCAGTTGTGTATTTGTGTAGCTACACAGACTAACCTGAACCGTTACACCTACAGTACAAGCTGCAGTGGCACTGCGGTAGTGCGCTACAGCCACAGGCCCACTGCGGCTACAGTGGCACCACAGGCCACACATCTTCTAAGCCTGGGGTTTAAGTGTAGTTAAGTTGGGAGTTGTGACTTTCTAGCCCAAAACTTTCTTACAACTAAAATAAGATCCCAGGATCCACCACTATTTCCAGAAAAGATTTAAAGTTCTTCTTTTATAACGCAGGTAGAACCACATGCTTGTGGACTATAATTTTAGGGCAACAGTAGAAAAAGAATTTCCGCTTGAACTCCAGTTTTCATGAAGTAACTTTACTATTTGATTTCGTTAAAATGAAGTCATGCTAATAGTGGGTGATTGGGTCCCTTATCAAATTAAGTTGAAATAAAAGTAACTAACCTGAATAACCTCCAACAGTTAACTTGTATTTTTCTATTTCATTTTCCACAACAAATGTTGAGTAATCTGCATAAACGTGTCCTCATTCTCAAAATCCTCTAGGTCAACTCTCAGAACGTTTTTATCACTCTTTGATAAACGATGGATATTATTATCTAGCCCAAGCCAGAACTCGCCATTTAAGTCACCAAAGCCTTTCTTATAACTCGTTCCATCCAAGATAAAAGTCAATACTTCCATCCACTCGTCTTTGAAAGACAGTCCAACCTCCTCCACTTGTTGTCATATCACACCTAGCATCGAAGGGTCCAATACCGTCAGGGTCAATGGTGTAGACACCATCTTTTCTTTCTCCTTTTTTGTACAAATCAGAACAACTCTTCGGGACTAAAGGAATACAATGAAAGTTACATTATATTAGTGGTTGTAGTAGTAGCAGTAGAAGTATTAGTGATGGTGGTGGTGGTAGATTGGTAGTGGTAATAGTAGAAATAGCATTAGAGTAGTAGTAGTGGTGGTGGTTGTGGTAGAGGTACCAGTAGTAATTGTGGTAGTAGTAGTAATAACAAAGGAGTAGTGGTGGTAGTAGGATGAGGAGTAGTAGTGGTGGTGATAGTAGTGGTGGTGATAGTAGTGGTGGTGATAGTAGTGGTGTACTGAAGGAATACAATGAAAGTTACATTATATTAGTGGTTGTATTGGTGGTAGTGGTAGTAGTAGAAATAATAGTAGTGGTAGTAGTAGAAATAGTAGAAGTATTAGTGATGGTGGTAGTGGTGGTGGTAGATTGGTAGCGGTAATAGTAGAAATAGTAGTAGAAATAGTAGTAGGAGTAGTAGTGGATGTGGTAGTAGTGGTGGTAGAGGTAGCAGTAGTAATTGTGGTAGTAGTAATAACAAAGGAGTAGTGGTGGTAGTATTGGTGGTAGTGGTGATAATAGTGGTGCAATAAAGGAATACAATGAAAGTTACATTATATTAGCGGTTGTATTGGTGGTAGCAGTTGAAAGTGTAAGTAGTTGTAGTAGTGGATGTGGTAGTAGTGGTGGTGGTGGTAGAGGTACCAGTAGCAATTGTGGTGGTAGTATTGGTGGTAGTGGTGGTAGTTGTGGTAGTAGAATGAGGAGTAGTAGTAGTGGTGATAGTAGTGGTGCACTGAAGAAATACAATGAAAGTTACATTATAGTATTATTAGTAGTAGTAGCAGTAGAAGTAGCAGTATCAGTATTAGTATTAATAAGAGTAGCAGTAGATATTATTATTATTATTATTATTACATTATATTTATATTATTGTTATTATAACAGTAACTGGACGAGGGGTTGTTACCTACACGTATTCTAGTTTGAGGATATTTTAAGTGTAGAAAACAATACAATTTTAATATTTGTTATGTACATTGTGAATATTTCGCACATTAAATTACTTGTAGAATTTAATTCAGTCAACAAAGCTCTGTTTGGTTGACTAGTGCACTCACTATCTGCTGTACCTGTTATCTACAATTGTCGATAGATATGGAGTAACGGCGAGTGACGTGTAAGGCCAATTTTTGCGTCAAAATTATAACGATTAAACTTCGTTCTTCGAAATAATTTTAAAGAAATAATTAACATAGTTAGTTATTAAGAGGTAGCTATTATCAGCTCTCAATTGCTATCAAGTGATAATTCAGCCATTGCTCACGTTGTAAGCAATAAATGATTGGCGTTGTAATAGCATTGTAACCAGTAACTAAAAAATCATCAGGTATTGATGGTATCAGTATGAAGCTATTAAAAGACGCTGGTGAAACTATTACTGAGTCGCTATTGCGCATTTATAATCTGTCACTTCAGACAGCAATCTTCCCTGAGGACTGGAAATTAGCTAAAGTTTCGCCAATCTTCAAGGAAGGAGATAAAACTGATTGTGGTAACTATCGACCAATTTCGGTAATCTCTGTTGTCGCTAAACTTTTTGAGAAATTGGTATGCAAACAGCTAAGATTATTTATGACTGAAAATAATATCCTCGTTGAACAGCAGTCTGGTTTCCGGTTACAACATTCTACCGAAACTACGTTGCTTAGTTCTACGAATGAATGGCTATACAACATGGATAAAGGTATGATTAGCGGTGTCCTGTTTTTAGATCTCAAAAAAGCATTCGATACTGTTAATCATGAGATCCTTATCTCAAAACTTGAATTTTATGGTATAAGAGGGAACACTCTCGAATGGTTTAAGTCCTATATCGGGAACAGAAAACAAATTTGTGTAATAAACGGCAGATCATCCGATACAGGAGAAATTGGTTGTGGAGTACCACAAGGATCTAACCTTGGTCCCATCCTTTTTCTCCTGTATATAAATGATTTACCGAATTGTTTGGAAAAAACTGAGGCGACTTTATTCGCTGATGATACGAATCTCGCTTGTAAAGGTAATAATTCCTATGAGATACAAAATAAACTTAATAATGATCTCGATAATGTTCACCAGTGGCTTATGGCAAATAAACTCACACTCAATAAAACTAAAACCGAATTTATGATTATTGGCTCCAAATATCATCTGGCCTCAATTAACGAAAGCCCTGAAATAAGCATAGGGGGTGATAAAAATCAAACAAGTCTCCCATAAGAAATCACTTGGTGTAACTCTTGATGAACAGCTGAAGTGGGGAAAACACAATGAAGTACAATGTAAGAAAATTTCGAAAAACATTGCTTTACTTCGAAGGGCAAAATCATTTGTTCCCCAAAAAAATTATAATAAATATGTATAATGCTTTAGTGTTGCCTCACTTCACATATTGCTCAACTGTCTGGAACGATGGTTGTATTACTCATATTAATAAACTTTCAAAACTACAAAGGAGAGCGGCGCGTGTTATAACTGGTGATACTTACAATGTTCGTTCCACTGAAATTTTAGAAAAACTTGGTTGGATGTCAATTCACGAGATTCTAGGAAATCGTCAAACTTTGATGACATTTAGAGCATTGACATCGAAATTACCAAATTATCTTGTTGACTTATTTAATACTTGTGATAATGAAAATTACAATTTACGAAGTAATGGCACTAAACTTACTTTGGCAAAACCAAATACTAATTACCTTAAAAGAAGTTACTCATATAGGGCTGCAATTTCGTGGAACGAACTGTCCAATGAAGTAACTGACAATTATCAAAGTCTATCTATCTCGTCCATTCAAACGACGACTTAAGAATCTTTCATAATTGAATAGCTGACGACTTGTAATATAATTGTATATATTGACTTACATTTGTATTTTTATTTTAGTATTGTTTATTGATATATTTATATAGTTAGGTTTATGATGTATTTATTTTTAACTATAATAGCACGGCCCTTTGAAAAACAGTTTTACTGAATAGGCTACCGTGTATAAAGAAATTTAATTAAAGATTAAAGATTAAGCTCTTCGATTTTCTAACGCGTTTTCTAACCCTAACCCCCCGGCTAGCGAGTTTTCTAACTCTAACCCCCGGCCGTGATCTCCCCATCCACTCCCCATCCCATCCACTCCCCTATTTGAGGTCCTAAATTAGTAGACAGTGAGAGAGACTAAACATGTGTGACCAACCTCGTACCCAGGGTCTCATCTCCGCTGGGCGGACCCTGGGTACGAGGTTGTGGGCTTGTAATTGACTATTACACGCATGCGCTTATAATCCAATAACGTATTCCAATCCAATAACTTATTGGTTATAATGCTATTACAACGCCAATAATTTATTGCTTACAACGTGAGCAATGGGTAGCTAATTTATAAGTGTGTATGTGACAGACAGACGGACAGACATTACCTGGAGAGGAGTTTTCCTCAACTGGATTTTTTTCATTGACGTTCTCCTGGAGGAAAAACATATTAATCTTCAGTCTCTTGGTTAAATGAGGACCAGCAGTTTTGCCAGTTAAATCAAATTAACGAGTTAACGAGTTAACATTACGAGTTAAAATATTTACATCAAGAAAAGGCAAATGTATCTTTACTCTAGTTACCTGCATAATTTCAATATATTTAAATGCTTCGTCTTTTACAAAGTTTTCTGGTTGAAGTGATTTGGTGGCGTTGTTCAGCTGACATTTATGCTTGGAACTCGGGTATTTCTCATTTGTAATTTCATAGTTGATGGATTTGCACAAAGGATAATCAGACACGATGCATAGATAAATGCATTCAATCTCACTGTTTTGTTCACTTTCTTTCATCACATTATTCTCAAGTCGAGCACCTTTTACAAATTACAAAAGAGAAAAAGAGGAATCAGCGACATCCTTTCAAGAGACCCATAAGGAGAACAAACCTTGCGACATTCTTAAATCCGAAGAGTTTGAGCTACATATATATGAACCAAGATGAAGATTGAAGGTCATGCGCATGTCTAAAATCTATAACCCTTTGATGACCACATAATATAACTGATGACTAATGAGATGCTCTAATGATTTAGATACATGGATTAAGATGACGAGTGAAGGTTATATGTGTACAACCTGTAACCTTTGGATGACATGCGAGATGCTCTAATTATTGAACTACATGGACTACGGTGATGAGTTACATGTGTACAACATGTAAACTTCTGCCGATGACAAGTGAGATGTTCTAATCACTGAGCTACATGGACTAAGCTAAATGATGAGCAAAATGATGAGTGAAAGTTACATATGTGTGCAACCTGTAACCTTCTGATGACTAGTGAGATGCTCTAACTATTGAGCTACATGGACTAATATGATGAGTGAAGGTTAAATATGTGTACAACCTGTAACCTTCTAATGACTAGTGAGATACTCTAGCTATTGAGCTACATGGACTAAGATGATGAATGAAGGTTACATATGTGTACAATATAACCTTCTGATGACTAGTGAGATGCTCTAACTATTGAGCTACATGGACTAAGATGATGATGAAGGTTACATATGTGTACAACCTGTAACCTTCTGATGACTAGTGAGATGCTCTAACTATTGAGCTACATGGACTAAGATGATGAGTGAAGGTTACATATGTGTACAACCTGTAACCTTCTGATGACTAGTGAGATGTTCTAACTATTGAGCTACATGGACTAAGATGATGAGTGAAGGTTACATATGTGTACAACCTGTAACCTTCTGATGACTAGTGAGATGCTCTAACTATTGAGCTACATGGACTAAGATGATGAATGAAGGTTACATATGTGTACAACCTGTAACCTTCTGATGACTAGTGAGATGCTCTAACTATTGAGCTACATGAACTAAGATGATGAATGAAGGTTACATATGTGTACAACCTGTAACCTTCTGATGACTAGTGAGATGCTCTAATTATTGAACTACGAGGACTAAAATGATGAGTGAAACTTGCATATACATATGTACAACCAGTAATCTTTGCATGATGACAAGTGAGATGTGTACAACCTGTAGCTTCTGATAACAAGTGAGGTTTTCTAATCAGTTAAGATACATGGACAAAGATGATGAGTGAAGGTTACATATGTGCAGGTCTGAGAGTGCAAGTCTGAGAGTGCAAGTCTGTGAGTCGCCATTCTGTGGGTTGCAAGTCTGCGAGTGCAATTCTGCGAGTTGCAAGTCTGCGATCTGCACGTCTAAGAGTGCAAGTCTGCGATCTGCAAGTCTGCGAGTGCAACTCTGCGCGTTGGAAGTCTGCGAGTTTGTAGTCTGCGAGTTGCAAGTCTAATAGGGAAAGTCTGAGAGTACAAGTCTGCGAGTACAAGTCTGCGAGTTGCAATTCTGCTAGTTGCACGTCTAAGAGTGTTAGTCTGAGAGTGAAAGTCTGCGAGTTGCAAGTCTGCGAGTTGCCAGTCTGCTAGTTGCATGTCTAAGAGTGCAAGTCTGAGAGTGCAAGTCTGCGAGTTGAAAATCTGCGAATGCATGTCTGCGAGTGCAAGTCCGTGAGTGCAAGTCTGCGAGTTAAGAGTCTGCGAGTTGCAAGTATACGAGTCTGCGAGTTGCAAGTATGCGAGTCTGCGAGTTGCAAGTATGCGAGTTCGCAAGTCTGCGAGTTATGAGTCTTCGAGTTGCGAGTTATGAGTCTGCCAGTTGCGAGTCTGTGAGTTACGAGTCTGCGGGAACCCTGATCATGGCTGACAATTTTGAGTTGGGAACGAGTTCACTGTAACAAAATGTTGGAAAAATCATGATCACTCGTTTTCATATAGTGTTTCCTGTCTGGTTTGACAGTATAACATTTATTATTTTGACAAGTGCCTTTCTTTGACATACACTTATTCAAAGTCTTTTTGTCGCATTTATCTTTGAACGCAATTCTGCTCAACCACTGAAACATATTGTGAACACACAAGGTACAGCTGCAAGCGGCGAAAGAGCGTTTCATACGAAAATCAAACAAAATCATCAATTGTGGATCGATATAAGGAAATACAAGTTTTTATTATGTTTTTCCCACAAAACAGTTTATACCAAATACGATAAATAAGATATAACATATTAAACGTACTTTAAACACGTTTCCAAGGCGAAATTGTCAGCGATGATCAGGACACATGGAAGCTAACTTATAAATCCTACTTAGACGTTCGTGAGGTTGTTCTGGTCCGGGAAGCCCAAGTCTACCAATTAGCTGTAAACTACGTATGCCCCAAATAAATCACTCATAGTTACACAGGAGAGGGGCATATAACAGCTAGGCAATACTGGGACAACCATCATAAGAAATATAAGTTGAAATCAAATGAGGCCAAGTTGCTGCTGTTATGATAAATTTAATAAAATAGGTAAAAGGTTAAAAACGTTTAAAAGAGTTTAGCTTTCGTTGTACTATACAACATCGTCAGAACTACAAGATTATAAACAAGGTGCGGTTTATATACATAATAAACGGAGTGTAAGTTATGCTAAATAGAATAAAGGGATATATAAAATATATGCAAATATGATAACAAATAACATGATAATTAAAATAAAAGGTCAGCTACAGTGTAGTTCACTACGTTCCTCTCTACTGTTTATTTCCGGTTTCTGTCTACGAATGTAAAAGGCTTCTTTTAACCGCAAGTTAACTGGATATATAATAATCCATCCAGCTGCAACAAACCTGAATGCGCTACCTCTAGAGATAACCTTTGCTTCGCCAGAAAATGTAGTTTACCAGATCACCTGTAATGTATGCCAGCCATCAGAAGAACACATGACCGTATTAAAGAACATCTTAGCAGACCTACATCATCGTTATACAAACACTTCGCCAACCTCCCATATAACACAGAAAAACCTAGAGAAAACAAAATAATCATGAAGATCATAACGATAGACAACCAGAACAGTAAACAGAAGCCTATCATAACACATCATAACCAGAAATAAAACAGACGGAACAAGACAACTGACAAATCAAAACATCATATAAAAAACCAATACAACTTACACGACAAAAACAAACCACACCACAACAAAGATAAACGTAACAACCAGCACAACTAGACAACAGCACTAAAATGACAACTATATAAAAAACACTTGTGTGAGAGGACAACTAGAAAACTTAAAGAAAATTTTGGAAGAGTCAAACTGGTTATGAAAACTACAACACAACACTGCTTTGATCTTGCGCTGCATAGTTTCGTTTGCATCCATAAACACAAAATTGCCATGTATCCATAACGTGAGACGTGCCAGCATTGGGGTTAAAAGAATTTTAACTTGAACAGCCATAAAAAGAGAATTGAAGCAATTTTATTTTAATACATGAGTACAACTAATAAACCTTTATTTATGCAAATGATTAAGTGATAATAAACGACAGATAAGAGTGAAGGTTGTAGCGTGAACGTCTTGTAAACGTTTTAATTTTACATTTTATAATGTATTCATACAGTAGACTTTCTTTGAATTATATTAATGACGATTTAGAACTAAGAATGTAATAGCAAAATTTTAGAAATAAACAACAGATGATTCTTAACTGTAAAGAGACTTTTGAAATAATATTATGTTAAATTTTTTGAGAAAATTTTCTTGCTCCTGCGGAAAAAAACTTACGAATTTTTAAAAAACAATAAAATTTTATTGACTCATATGTACTTTATGTTAATTTCTTGATTAAAATAAATAAAATTAAGATATGTTTATATTTATTTTTGGTTAAATTAATACGATATTAACTAATGAAGAGAATAAAAAAGAAATTTTTAAACTAATTTTAGTTATAATCTTACATACCTAATAACTGAACGTTGTTATTATCAACGAGCATTTATAACCATACCAAGAAAAATTTATAACACTTTAAAAACGTTTTTACATTATATGTTTGTAATGTATTCTTTGACCGACATATATTCTTGACTTTAATTATTATAAATTAGATTATAAATATTTTAATTTAGTAAAAATAATATATTAAAAAATGTATATCTGTACAGATAATGTATAAATATATTATATTTATAAATAATATATATTAAATAATATTTTATTTTATATAAAAAATTATAAATTATATAAAAATATATAATTTTCTAAATATAATATTAATATATATTATTATAAATATTTTAAAAATATATATATATATAAAATATATTATAATATATATTTAAGAATATTTCATGATATTATATATATTAATATAAATATAATAAATTTATTAAACTATTTAGTATATACTATATATATTAGTATCTCAGATAATATTTTTATCTAATAACACATCTCGTGGTACGAAATAATATAATAAAATAAAAAATGCCTAGTCACAATCGTTTCATTTCATATAATATTTAAGGTAATATAATCTGTTATATGTAAATCTAATAAGCTATAAAATATCTCTGTTTTTTGGACATTTAATCTATCATCTAAATAAGGGCAGACAGCCCCGAAGGCGTATATATATATATATATATATTATTTTAAATTAAATATTGTATTTTATATATATATATATATAATATATATATATATATATATATATATAATATATATATATATATATATATATATATATATATATATATATATATATATATAATATATATATATATATATACTATATATATATATATATATATATATATAAATATATATATATATATATATATATATAAAGTTGAGTAGACTATAATAACATTTGCAGAGTGCTCAATGGATATCCAGAGCATAATTAAATGAAGATACGACTCAACACATTTGACTAGGCATATTTATTACTATTTAGTTTCGTACCACGAGATGTGGCACTCTTCAGATAAGGCTTTTTTATCTGAAGAGTGCCACATCTCGTGGTACGAAACTAAATATAATAATATCCTAGTCAAATATACATCTTCATATATATATATATATATATATATAAATATATATATATATATATATATATATATATATATATATATATATATATATATACACATATATATACACATATATATATATACACATATATATACATATATATATATATATATATACATATATATACATATATATATATTAATATATATATATATATATATATATATATATATATTATATATATATATACATATACATATACAGTACATATACATAACATATACATATACATATACATATACATATTATATAATCTATATATATATATATATATATATACATGTACATATAACAATCTATATACATATACATATATACATCTATATATACATCAAAATATATATATGTTGAAAGGATTTATGGTGAAGGAAAATTTAGAGTGTTGGAATACATACATTTTAAGACCAAACCGGGACCAGTTGCGAAAAATGCAACTTAGCGGCCTTCCGGTAGGAATTGAAACCGCGACCCTGCGATTGCCAGTGCAGCGCTCTGACCACTGAGCTACGGAAGCCGTTGCCAAGAGCCTTGTCACGAGTTCTGTATATATGGTGGTAATGCCGGGAAAGATTCTGGGTATATTATAGGTAATATTTGGCATTTCACTCGATCAAACTACATGTTGAAAGGGCCTATGGTGAAGGAAAATTTCGAGTGTTGGAATACATACATTTTAAGACCAATATTAAATTTAAGACTAATACCTCAGTCAGGAGCGCTGCACTAGCAATCGCATGGTCGCGGGTTCAATTCCTACCGGAAGGCCGCTAAGTTGCATTTTTCGCAACTGGTCCCGGTTTGGTCTTAAAATGTATGTATTCCAACACTCGAAATTTTCCTTCACCATAAATCCTTTCAACATGTAGTTTGATCGAGTGAAATGCCAATATTACCTATATATATATATATACATATATTATTATTATACACTATACATTATACATTATATACTATACATACATATATATATAGTACAATCTACAGACACCGTGTTTTTCCTCAGCTCATCAGTGTAGCTCGATACAATCTAGATATGACATGAGAACTATTTAAACCCAAGCGATTGCCGGTGACAATCGCTTGTGGAACAAATAGCAGTCATGCGCACATCCAGAGAGCGTAAAGCGGTGTAGGACCAGAGTGCTCAAACTACCACAAGGGTAGTGGGCGTTGCATTATCGCTAAAGGACACTCACACACCAACCAACTTCACAGAGTGCTCAACAACACCGAATATACATATATATATATATATATATATATATATATATATATATATATATATATATATATATATATATAGACATAGACATAGACATAGACATAGAGACATAGACATAGACATAGACATAGACATAGACATAGACATAGACATAGACATAGACATAGACATAGACAAGACATAGACATAGACATAGACATAGACATAGACATAGACATAGACATAGACATAGATATAGATATAGAAGTGTTGTGATAGAAACTATCAGGTTCAAAATCATATGGGTAGAGTGCTCAATGCGTATACGCAGAGCCAAATAATTACAAAATGAAAACAACCGATTATTTCATTGAAGTTGATTCGCGACAAATTTGTTTCGTATGACAGGCCGAAGCTTGCCACACTCATCAGTGTGAATGACTTATATTACAGTTTAGCCGGATATATATGTGATATGCCTACAGTCAAATAGGGCTCGTATTACGGTTAGTGATGTAAGTTAAATTATGTTGGATATTTACATAATAGATATTTCTTTCGATGTCGGCAGGTGGATATTAGTTCGTTTCTTTTGTTGAGGGAGCTTAGTTCGGGGTGGTAGATAATTACAAATTTTTCGTGGAGGCATAAGTTACAGTGTTTTGTCTTGTTGGAGTAGGGTTGGCATTTCTTGAGGGTTTTCCAGTTGATTGTGTAAGGGATGTTATCTTCTTTCAATGTCCAAATGTGTTTACTTAGTTTCTGTGGCGTGTTTTTTTATGCTTGTTTCGAAATGATGAAGTGTGGTTCAGGTATCTTGTCTTGAAGCTGGTCTCTGTTAGACCGACATAAGTTTGGTTTTCGTTTCTTTCGGTATTGGTTACGGTGGCTTGGTACACTACGCTTTTTGTCAGGCACTTTCCTTTCAGCGGGCAGCTGTTTTTTTGTCTGCAGTTTGCATTCTGGTTCTGGCTCTTTGTGCTTCTGTGCTTCTTGTTTCAAGATGTACTTGTTATGTGATGAGATGATGCTCTGCACATTCGGCATACAAATGTAACTCAGCTTCACTGTGTTGCGGTTTAATAGCTTGTGGAGTGGATGGTTTCTCGGGAAGCACTCGTCAACTGCCTTAAGAAACTTATGGCCGATGTCTGTGGCGACGTTCGAGCTAAATGGTGGGTAATTGAACCAGGTTACGTTTCTGCTCCTACGGTGTTTTGTGGTTGTGGGTCGTAATGTAAGTTGTAGTTAAAACCGCTGTGTTTGAGTGCATCTTGGTAGGGTTGGGAACTGCTATCAAATGTTTCTCTGTTCGATGAGATTTTTGTCAATCGCCGGTTAATCGTCTCAGGTATTCTCTGTAGGATAGTTGGAGGGTGGTTGCTATTGATGTTGATATATTGGGTGATGTTTCCGGGTTTTGAGTATGGTTTGTAGGTGTCAGTTGTCAGGTTGAAGGTGATATCGAGGAAGTTTACGCATTTTTTGTTCGCTTCGATAGTTAGTTTTAAATTGTGGTCGCTAAATATCTTGCAGACTTGTTTCTTGATGTTTTCGATGGTTCTTGGTGGATCATCGAAAGCGCCAAGACCGTCGTCTCGATATAGACCGATCTTGTTTCTCAGGTGGGAGGTAGTTGTGACAGGAGATAAGAACCTACAAGTTCGCAAGTCTCGGCACCGTCAAAACTGCCCATTGTGACGTCGAAATTTGAGTTTGAATCCTTCTTGCACCACGCTTCTGTTTCGTTAAACAGGAGGGAGTTCTTTGCTTGTATAATTATATGTTTCTCTTGCTCAGTGATCTCGTCGAACTCGGCGGCAAATGCGAGGGCTTTGTTCAGTAAGTCGTCTGTTATCGACGGGTAGAATTCTACCACGTCGAAACCGATGAATGAATGTGCTGGTTTGTTGGTGATGTTTTTGTACCAAGTTATGACGGCGTCCGCTATTTTTTCCACTGGTTTACGCCTGTGGCTGACACTACTTTGATTAGGCGAGATGTCGGGTTGTTGTCAAAGTTCGGTTTGTGGTCTTTCAGCGTAATAAAGCATTCTTTCTCGGCTAGGGTGTCAATTCGGTTTGTCTAGTTTCAGTTTTCTCTGTGATTTTCTTTTCTTCGGCTATTATTTTGGCTGTGCTGTTGGGTGGCGCTTTCTTGTAGGCTTTGGTGATGTTGGTTTTGAGTAACTGTTGATATGAGTCGGGTTTAACGTGGTAAAAGTTTTAGTTGTTTTTGTCGGCGGGAACTAGTAATTATTTGTCTTTCCATATATTCTTTATGTCTTGTGAAAGTTTCTGCTGAAAAGGACAGTTCGTATTCTTGAATTCGATGTTCTTGACGAGCGTGAGCATTCGATCTTCAAAAACGCGTAATTCATCGATTGGTGGTGGTGAGTTTGTTGTTTTAAATCCGAAAGTGTTGTTGGTCGTTTGGGAGTCAGTCGGTCAATCTCATCGAACAGAGAAACATTTGATAGCAGTTCCCAACCCTACCAAGATGCACTCAAACAGAGCGGTTTTAACTACAACTTACATTACGACCCCCAACCCACAACCACAAAACACCGCGTAGGAGCAGAAACGTAACCATTTAATTGGTTCAACCCACCATTTAGCTCGAACGTCGCCACAGACATCGGCCATAAGTTTCTTAAGGCAGTTGACGAGTGCTTCCCGAGAAACCATCCACTCCACAAGCTATTAAACCGCAACACAGTGAAGCTGAGTTACAGTTGTATGCCGAATGTGCAGAGCATCATCTCATCACATAACAAGTACATCTTGAAACAAGAAGCACAGAAGCACAAAGAGCCAGAACCAGAATGCAACTGCAGACAAAAAAACAGCTGCCCGCTGAAAGGAAAGTGCCTGACAAAAAGCGTAGTGTACCAAGCCACCGTAACCAATACCGAAAGCAACGAAACCCAAACTTATGTCGGTCTAACAGAGACCAGCTTCAAGACAAGATACCTGAACCACACTTCATCATTTCGAAACAAGCATAAAAAAACACGCCAAAGAACTAAGTAAACACATTTGGACATTGAAAGAAGATAACATCCCTTACACAATCAACTGGAAAACCCTCAAGAAATGCCAACCCTACTCCAACAAGACAAAACACTGTAACTTATGCCTCCACGAAAAATTTGTAATTATCTACCACCCCGAACTAAGCTCCCTCAACAAAAGAAACGAACTAATATCCACCTGCCGACATCGAAAGAAATATCTATTATGTAAATATCCAACATAACTTACATCACTAACCGTAATACGAGCCCTATTTCACATATATATCCGGCTAAACTGTAATATAAGTCATTCACCTGATGAGTGTGGCAAGCTTCGGCCTGTCATACGAAACAAATTTGTCGCGAATAAACTTCAATGAAATAATCGGTGTTTTTATTTTGTAATTATATATATATATATATATATATATATATATATATATATATATATATATATATATTATATATATAAATATATATATATATATATATAATATATATATATATATATATTATATATATATATATATATATATATATATATATATATTTATATATATATATATATATATATATATATATAGCAAAGTGTTGTGATAATAAATATCGGGTACAAAATCGTACGGGTAGAGTGCTCAATGCTTAAGCAGAGCGGCATAACAGATGATTAAAACACAAGTTACTTCATTTAGAACTTTATTTCCAACTACAAACTTGTTTCGTATGGCAAGCGTATTGCTTGTCACACTCATCAGGTGAAAAGTGATCTAAAGCCATACGAAACAAGTTTGTAGTGGAAATAAAGTTCTAAATGAAGTAACTTGTGTTTTAATCATCTGTTATATATATATATATATATATATATATATATATATATATATATATATATATATATATATATATATATATATATATATATATATATATATATATATATATATATATATATATATATATATATATATATATATATATATATATATATATATATATATATATATATATATATATATATATATATATATATATATATATATATATATATATATATATATATATATATATATATATATATATAACCGGGAATCGAACCCTGGCCTCCGAATTAACGTTTCGGCGCTCTAACCTTTGAGCTAATGAGACACGGTCAGAACTGTCAGTAATTTTCCCATATACATATTAAATTTGCCGCTTTCACTCGACACCAACAGGCAGACATCGCGTCTAACCATAACGTGGAGCAAGGCCTCTCGAGCGCACTTCCCAAAGTAGCGAAGCGATGCACAACTTCTTGTATACAGAGGGCTTTAAGAATAATAATTAATATTAGAGAGGATTTAATATATTCAAATACATATATGGAGAAAGTGACTGCCCCAACCGGGAATCGAATCCTGGTCTAGTCTCCGATTTAACGTTTCGGCGCTCTAGCCTTTGAGCTATTGAGACACGGTCAGAACAGTCAGTCGGATTTCTAAAAGGTTTATACCCAAGATACAATTCCGAATACCGAGAACATTGCACTTTCAGGGACACTTTCTTTGTCAGAATTGTAAGCATGTGGAATGCTATAAACCAGATGATATTAAATCATCTATGACCCTTATAACTTTTAAACATAAACTTAAGAACTTTTACTTTGAACGTTTAAGAAGGGTTTTTGATCAGGATAACATTCGAACGTATAATATTTAGTATTTAGTATTAATATTTTAGCTTCATGTACATGTTAAACTTTATTTTATTATTATTTATTTATTTACTGATTGTACGAGACGTGGACGATCGTCAAGCTCATATCCTCAGAAAAATTATTCTGAGTCCCGTACAATTATCGAACCTGTAACCTTCTGATTGCCGGTGAGACGCTCTAACCATTGAGCTGACGAGACTCAGATGGAGAGCGAAAGGTTACAATGATGTATTGGTTCAATTGATATATGTACTCGCCTATATGCATGCAGCAGTACTCTACTCCGAGCTCTCCCACATTCACTACAACATTGTGTATATTAACGCATCCAAGTATTACAATCGAACCAGTACATCATTGTAACCTTCGCTCTCCATCTCAGTCTCGTTAGCTCAATGGTTAGAGCGTCTCACCGGCAATCAGAAGGTTACAGGTTCGATTCCTGTACGGGACTCAGAATAATTTTTCTGAGGATATGAGCTTGACGATCGTCCACGTATCGTCTGTCTACTCCGAGCTCTCCCACATTCACTACAACATTGTGTATATTAACTGCTTATTGACCGAGCGTGAGGTCTGTACAGTGAAATATCGGACTGAGGTTTTTTTTAGTACGGACCGAGCGAGCGCAGCGAGCGAGGTTCGTGCAAAAAAACCGAGGTCCGATATTTCACTGTACAGACCGAACAAGCGAGGTCAATAAGCTGTTTATTATATGGCATCAAAAACAATTTTTAACAGTCAGTGTCTGGCTTTCGCTAGCGTGCATTTGTTGGCTTTCTCATTTTTCATTGATTATACGCAAAGCACAAACAAAGATTTTTACATCGAAAAAAACGCCTATTACCGTTGAAATTTATTACAAAATATAACGTAACATTTCGTTCACTGAAGCCCAGCGATGTCATATACAGCTAACATGGATAAAGAGGAGCATTCTCCAAGTGATTTTCACAATTCTGACGAGGAAACAGATGAACTGAAATGCCACTTTTCGTTACGAAAAGCCAGCAACAAAACAAGACAGGCTTTTTAACCAGTCGGACGGCAAAAATAACTATAAAAAACAGGTGGAACTTAAATATCCTTTAAAATACCTTGAATTACAATCATGGCAGAACTAAAATACTTGACCTACCTTTCCCCGACTCTCGATTATCTCCTTAGGCTTTGCAAGTTCTTCAACTTCATGAATGTCAAGCTTTTAGACCGAAGCGAATACGAACCAAGTACTCCTAACCTTAATTTCTGTATCCTGCAGCATTCTTTATATTCACAATCGTTTTTACTTAGCAAATTTTATGTGCTAGCACGTTTTTCGAAGGCATCTAGTCTTTTAAAAAAGGCTGCTAGCCCTCGACAAAGGCGAGACAACCTTGAAACAACCTTGAAATCTCCGCCGGCAACAACAACATCCGGGACACCGGTCCGGATACGGAAAAAGACGGACCGTGGGCCGGATACGCATTTTTACGGACCGGGCATTAACCAATCAGAATTCAGGATACGTGAAAGCCATATAATAATAACGCTTACTGATTGTCATTAGTTTTTTCCTTGGTATATGGCCTAGTATGGCGACTACGAGTCATTTTGTTTAGTACCTTGCAACTTATGTATTACTAAATCATTAAAATCAAATTATTTTGAGAAATTATATCACGAGTACTGTCATCAAGTGGGTAAAGTATTCTAGTTGATCTCATTCAGGTGGCTGAGGGTAATTAAATCGACATAACTTTTTGACTTTTTTCGACATGTGTCTGTCGATTAACCAAGGTTAAAAGTTCAGGTTCGTTATTTTGTGTATGACAGGTATTAATTATCTTGTCAATGAACATAGTGACTTCATCATCATTATCAATACGAAATATTGGGGCATTTTCCAACCATATTAACATATGAATATGCGGTCAGCCTCTTTGCTGGTACTCTATTCGATAAAACCAGTCTTTTATTTTTCCTAAAGGATTAATGCTGCTCATCAAAAAATTTCTCAAAAACTTATTAAATCGATAATCAAAATGTCTAGCACAGCTGGTCACAGAATCACTTTGAATAAGTCTACACTTTGCTTCCCAACTCAGTTCTTCCAATTCAGCATATGTGTAGTCTTTATGAATATGATCGACAAGTTGTCCCAATATTCTAAGAAGATGATTCCATTTTGTTTCAGCTGAGGAAAAGCTGCAGAATAATGTTGTAGGACCTAATTGTCTTATCATAGCAAAAAGATCTTTCTTAGCCGTTTGAAAATATGGTGGTGACTGGTGATCCTCTTTGTGCTTTTAAAATTGTTTAGCCTTCATCGAAATGGACAGTTTTTTCTAAGCTACCGTGTTTCTTTAATTGTTCTGCTGTTAAACTGTCATTGTTTCTCTTAGATTTTCTCGTTGCAATTTGGAATTTGCCCAAAAGTATTTTCATCTGAAGCTTTTTAGTTTTGAAAAATATATTTTCAATGCTCTCCTGTCTGACCTTCTTAATTCTGATTTACATATATATCACAATAGAAAACGTTCACTGATCTGTCTTTCTCTTCTGGGCGTTTTTGACCAAGAAATATTCCTGGATAAGCAAGTTCTTCAGAATATTTATCTCCGAATATATACTTATAGTGGTCCGTTACCTTCCCCTGGTGCAACATTGTGTATTGATTCTCTTTCATAATCTTCAAGAAAATCTGAAGCTGTTAACATGTTATCTGTAACTTCTGCAGCTATATTGTCTGTCAGCTTCATCTTCACTTCATTCATCATTTTATGATTTTTCATGTTGTGTGTTTTTCCATTGTGTTTTGTGTAGCATTCATTCACGATATGGTGCGGAGACAGTGTAGAAATACAAATCGAGAGATAGAAAGGTCAATGTACTGCCAAATTACGGAATACGTATGGTCTAACGTTTCCAGCGAAGATCCTTCGTCGGAGAAGGGCCTTCATAGCCTCGGCGAGCCTCGGTCCTTCGCTCGAAACGTTAGATCATATATGCGTATTCCGTTATCGTTATTGGGTATTTGGCCGTACGCCGACCTTCTATCTCACAACTTGTTATGTACATGCTTATAAGACAAAATTTGTTGTGGCGTTCCGTTTGTAAAGCAAACAAAAGCGTTGCAAAAATATACTGTAAAGTTGCGGCGTTCAGCCAGGGCAGACTATAATCGGTGAAGGTGATCAGATCAATCAGACTGAGAATGAAAACCCAGAAGCAGAAGACTCCATTGACAAAAGAAAAGAGCAATTTCTTCTAGTTTGTCAAAGTTTGTTAGAACGATTACTCGAAGCGCGCCATAGTTTTTACTCGTTGAGATGAAAACAACCTTGATTTCTGGTGTCATATTTCAGTTGTCGCATTAAATGCGACGCAACTTCGACGTCTAAATTGAAAGTTACCACTTCCGTCGCATTACCGTCGCATTAAATGCGACGCATTAAATGCGACGGAACTTCGACGTCTAAACCAGGCCTAAGGCGAAGTTCCGTCGCATTTAATGCGACGGTAATGCGACGGAAGTGGTAACTTTTCAATTTAGACGTCGAAGTTGCGTCGCATTTAATGCGACACCTGAAATATGATACCAGAAATCAAGGTTGTTTTCATCTCAACGAGCAAAAACTATGGCGCGCTTCGAGTAATCGTTCTAAACCAACTTTGACAAACTAGAAGAAATTGCTCTTTTCTTTTGTCAATGGGGTCTTCTGCTTCTGGGTTTTCATTCTCAGTCTTACTGATCTGATCACCTTCACCGATTATGGTCTGCCCTGGCTGAACGCCGCAACTTTACAGTCTATTTTTGAAACGCTCTTGCTTGCTTTACAAACGGAACGCCACAACGAATAAAACAATATTTTGTCTTATAAGCACGTACATAACAAGTCGTGAGATAGAAAGGTCGGTGTACGGCCAAATACCCAATAACGATAACGATAACGGAATACGTATATATGATCTAACGTTTCGAGCGAGGGACCTAGGCTCGGCGCCGAGGCTATGAAGGCCCTTCTCTGACGAAGGATCTTCACTGGAAACGTTAGACCATACGTATTCCGTTATTTGGCAGTACATTGACCTTTCTATCTCTCGATTTGTATTTCTACACTGTCTCCGCACCACACTACTTTAATAATCCACATTGAAAATGAAGTTCGTGGATCCCACGAAGCACGCCACGCAGCATAAAATGTGGTTTTATAGGATAATGAGGGATAGAAAAATGAATTATACTAATTTATGCATTAAATGCGACGGAACTTCGACGTCTAAATCAACGTCGCATTTCCGTCGAATTATGCGACGAGGCTCGTCGCATAATTCGACAGCGTCGCATTAAATGCGACGCGTCGAATAAAATCAGTTTAGGGCCTGTTCAGACTAGGTGCCCGGGCACCGGCACTAAAAGCGCGTGTGTTCAGATTCGCGGTGCCCAGGACCGATGTGCGTTCATACTGCGCAGGAATTTCAATTCTCGGAGCTGCAATATGTGTAGAGCTTGCATTTTAGCGTTCTATTTTCAAGCGTGTACATGTTATACTGTTCTTTTGGTACTATAGTTATCTTCTTCGGTGAAGAAGCCGCGAGGGATCGACGAGATAGAGAGATTGTGAATGATATTGTGGGAAGAATCTGCTACGAGTCGATAAGAAAACTACACCAGGTTATTGCTTCTCGACATCCAGGAAACGTGCGGAATATTTGGCGATTTCCTCGGATTAACAATGTTTTAGAACAGGAGTTCATCAATTTAAGCGAAAGAAGATGGCTTGAGAGCTACAGAGTCCCCAAAGTCATATTTGAGCAACTTGTTTATTCGATGCAGGAGATTAGATGTGCTACTACAAGAATGCGAAATCCTGTACCTGTAAAGGTTATAGTTGCAATGCTGCTCAAACAACTTGGAAAAGGCTTGGACTATCGGGAAATCGGAGACAAATTTGGGTATGGTGCATCCACAGCTTGCGAGAAAGTTAACATGGCAATGCGTTTTTTAATAGAAACAAAAACGTACATGATCAGTCGTCTGCAAAATGGTAGAAATCTAGAAGCAATTATGGAAGGATTTCTTGAAAGGTGGAATTTCCCACAATGCTTGGGTGCTGTGGACTGCACACATATTCCTATTAAAGCCCCCCAGGACCACCACAGTGACTATTTCAACAGAAAATCGTACCATTCAATTATTTTGCAAGCAATTTGTGACAGTGAGTGCCGCATAATTGATGTTTTTGCAGGATGGCCAGGACGGTCTCATGATGCCCGTGTTTTTAGTTGCTCAACAATTGGTGGTAGAGTTCTCAATTCAACGTTGTTGCCAGGGGAAACCCCATTATCTAGAACCATTAATGGGCAGGTCATTGAGCCATTTCTTGTTGGAGATGCTGCATATCCTCTTTGTAAACAGCTTATGAAAGATTATACTGGAGCTAATCTTACACCAGAAAAGGGGTACTTCAATTACAGATTGAATCGTGCCCGTATACAGATTGAAAGAACATTTGGCCTGTTGAAGGGAAGATGGCGTTGTCTTCTGCGTCCTTTGGAATGCGATCTAGAGAATGTTGTTCATCATGTGATTGCATCATGTATACTCCACAATATTTGTGAAGAGGGAAATGCTGACTATATTGAAGAATGGAACAACAGGAATAATGATGAAGTAGCTGACCCACCCTCACTTGGTCCCCATGGTGATGATGCTGGTCTAGATAATGCTGAACAAATCCGAAGTGTGCTAGTTCAATATGTTGGACACAACCATTAATTTCCTCTCATATAATGTAACATGTTGTTGACTTTTTAACTATAGCATATACTGTTTAAACATATGTGCCAAAACATGTGTGTTCAACTACTGAGAAAACAGTTGTTTTGATATTGTAATCCATTACAGACAAATAACCTAGTCACCAAATTTTTGTCTTCTACAATACATGTACATGTCATACATATAACTTTTGTATATTCAACAAGCTTTAACGTCAAGGATAAAGACATTGGTCTGGGGGTGTTAAGATTTAAGCGTGATTGTTTTGCATGGTTGAAGACAACAGTTTGGTCACCATTATATCTTTGCACTGCAGTTTATAGTTGTATGTCAAAACATTGGTAAATATTTACATTGTTTAAAGATTGTTTAGAATTTAGATTGCTGTCAATTATTGACAGCCATCAAACATTTCATTTTGATAGTGATCTGCAATTTAACATTGAACTTGTAAATTGTATAGGATGTGATTAATATATAGCAAAAACATTTCCATTTGAGTTTTTAGTACATACTTAAAATATTTCTTGAAGGGAATGCTGACTGAAAAATAAATAATAATGCTAGCTGTGTTCATGTCAAACTTTAATTCAAGACCCAAATTGATCAATATATTCATTTTCTGTGAACAAAAAACAAGCTAACCATAAAATCAATGTATATACATGACTATCATCATCTTAATATGAGTGCTGCATTAGGCAGTGTTTTGGATATAGCAAAGTGTAAAGGTGATGAACTGCCAAGATTTTTAGCAACAAAATACTGATGTTTCGAGCACAGCCCCACATTTTACTCTGATGAAGATCTCTGCTCGAAACGTCAGTATTTTGTTGCTAAAAATCTCGGCAGTTCATCACCTTTACGCTTTGCTATCATCATGCCCCTCCCTGGGTGTGAGTTGGCACCAACATGTCATCAAAATTGGAAGGCATTGTGTGTGACAGATATTAGCTTGACTCAGGGTGCATACAAATATAAGGTTGCCATAATGACTATAAGGTTGTGTAACATCAATATCAACTCTTAAACAAAGATTTTACAATCAAAATTCTACTCAAAGTAATCAAGATCACTATTTCCACTTGATGAATTGTATGGCGATTGTGATCTTCTGTCACTGTATGGTGAATGGCTTGATGAAGTAGCCGATGGTGTTGGTGTATGATAGCCATTGTATGGTGAGGGATGCATATGTAACACCTGCTGATTAGATGGATGGTTAGATGGCTGTGGCACTGGCTGGTATGCTTGATACACTGGAAGCTGACTACCAGGATTATGTACTTGTGTTAGCATTTGAGCCATTCCAACCATGGTCTGGGAAAGGCTACCAAACATTTCCCGGAAGAATTCCCTATCTTCCTTCCTGTCATTAGCATGTTCTTCCTTGGTGATGATGTTGTTGGACAGTGTTGTGTGCAACTGCTCCATTTGCTCACTTGATTTATGAAGAGCATCTGTAAGACGTGGTTTCTTTATGGGGAGGTCTCTTTGGAATCTTTTTTGTTTTTTCCTTGCTTGTGTTGTCATCTTTTTCTGCCACCGTCACACCGTTCTCTTCAATATTGTTACCAGTGGCATCATCAGTTGTGTCTTCTACATTACTGGATTCACTTTCAAATAAATGTTCTGCAGGAGGATCATTCACAGGTCGAGTACCTATTTTCATACAGGGAATATATATACAAAACATTTCAATAGCATCTATCTATAATTACAGTATATAATAGAATATGTTTTCCTGGGTCTCTATTACATTGAAATCCAAGTGATGTAATAAAAATATGAGAGGCAAGTGCTCTCACAACTTCTTGAGTGTTTTTTGTTACTTCACAAGGGTTTCAAGTCAAGTACGTTATGGAGGGGGCTTATGATAAGAAATTTTCCAATGCAGTAGCAATGATTTTAATAAGTTATTTTATTATTTGTAGCTCAATGTCATGCCAAGGGGGCTTAATAGATGGGGGCTTATTTTTATTTTTCACTTAAGGGGCTATTAGAAGGGGCAAGGGGTTATTAGAAGGGGCTATGAGAAGGGGGTGTAATTGAGGGAGGGGGACTAACCCTGTCCCTACTATGCCAGTCAAAAATTGGCCCCTTTATTCTTTTACTCTGTCTAATGCCAGAAAAAGTGAGAGCCCCCAGGAGGAAAATGGTTAATAGAGGAAATATGGTATATCAGCTATTTACTATCCATTTTAACCAATAGTCTCAGTTTTACTTCCTTTGCATTAATTAATTAATGTAATACAACATGCAATAACCCAAACGTTTCCACAGTACTATAGATAAAATTCATAATTTATGTTCATGGTATTATGTTTTCACTGTTTTAGATTTTCACACTGATGACAATGACAGGACACTAGTAACAAAGCGTCATAAAAGTGATTGAACAAAGTGTTGTCTGTGTTGAAGAGTAAATACTCTGTTCCTGTATGAATGTTAATGTTTTATCTATAGTTTCAAAACATTCTCACCTAGAATTCGATCCAAATGTCCCAGTGTTGCAAAGCGACTTTTTCTATGCTGGAAAGAGCACTTGAGAAGTAGGGTCTTTCGGTACCAGATGTTTTCATTCTGTCCTTCAGTTTCCCAAAACCACTTCGCAATTTCTTAAGTTTCGTTTCGATTTGCTTTGGTGTTCGTTCGACATTACTATCGTTATTCATGATCTTTTGAATTTCCTTATACACCTCTTTGTTGGAAACCATTCCGTCTACCGCTTCCTGGACCCTTCTTTCACCATAGGCATTTATAAGAGCCACCGTATCTTCTTCCGTCCATTTGGCACCCGCCATTTTGTTGCTTCGGATTACGGTATCAGGCGATTTCGCCCCATTACAAGTTCGCCCCCTACAAGTTCGCCCCCAATCTTATACCAGTTCGCCCCCAATCTTATACCAGTTCGCCCCCAATCTTATACCAGTTCGCCCCCACGTAGTTACCAGTTCGCCTCCATGTTATACCAGTTCGATGATATCAATAAACACGTAATATGGCTAAACCTCTGCGGTAAAAGTCGCGTGATTTCGAAAGAATATTTCCTTTTTTTCATGATCAATTTGAAATAAAAGTTATTTCTTGGGTAAGAAACTTGTAAATTTATACTAAAACAATTAGACGCGGGCTTGTTGTCTAATTGTTAAATATATTTTAGAATTGCATGTCTAAGGATTTATGGAAAAATTTCGGGTGTTTGAACATATTCCATGTTTACAAAGGCTCTGTTTATGGTTAGCAGCGATCTTGTGAGACTATATATATGAAGTCAGCCATAGCGCCATTGAAAGTGGTCGCGGCGAATTAATTCGTCGCGGCATTCGGCGAATAATTATTATTAGCATTCGCTTTAAAAACTGACGAACGAATTTAACATAAAACCTTTTAAAACTAAACCCGGACTACTCTGCTAGACAAAGGTTCCCTCCCTCCCTTCTTCCTAGCTCCCTGTAGCCGGGACCAGTTGCGAAAAGGCAACATCAACTAGGCGTTCCGTTTCATTTGACGAACTTCGTAAAACATCGTAAAGGACATTTGTATAGTGCAAGGGAAAACAGTTTCGAAACGAACATTGAAACTTTTATTAAAAGCGGTCAACATATTAAGAAACTTCATTTAGACGATTTGAAAGGATACAAAAGCTCATGTCTATGATTAGCAGTGATATTGTGAGACTATATATTTATGAAGTCAGCCATAGCGCCATTGAAATTGGTCGCGGCATAAGAGGAGTTCTCAGTCCGTGCAACGCTTTGTGTCTGACAAGATTTTACATATAAACATAAAAAAACATGAACATCTCAAAGCTGATCAGTTTCCACGTGCGAATATTTTTGCTCAAACTGGCATAAAGTGACAGTTCTATAACTCTATTGTGAAAAAACCCGCAAATGGGACACTATTTTTGTGACACTTAATATTTCTATAGATTCTATGGACGCCTGAGCCTTTTATTGTGACATTTAGCATTTCTATGGACGCGCTTTCCATGAACGATTCTAAACAATGAGCAATGACTCATAAACATTTTTTAAACATTTCTTTTGACGCGTAGGTCTAACCCATCACAAAAGCTTTCAATGAACACTGTTTCACAATGAATGATGTCATAAGTAAAGTGATAACCATCACCAACACGCTTTCCATGAATAGCTCTTAACAATAAGCGATGACTCATACAGTATTAAATTATTTCTCACTATTGTCTCCTTGCGCATAAAAGGAGACATACTGTAGTTCAGAGACATTTCATTTCCGTGCGTACACATACGAACACGATTATCTACACGATCACGATGTCTTCCAACGATAACTGTATTTGCTGTGGGAAGCCAGTTAGAGCGCGCCAAGAAGGTCTTCAGTGTGAGGACTGTCTGCGGTGGCAGCACCGAACTTGCCAAACAGGGATCTCTCAGAGAGTTTACAGAGAAGCTGTGCGCTCTGGCCACCCCATTGACTGGTACTGTTCGTTGTGCGCTGATATCTCACAACTGGATGATGAACCTGACTTTGAAAGCACAAGGCTGGAGCTTTCTGAATCGTCGCCACGCACAGTCACTCATGACGGCTGGAGCTTTCTGAATCGTCGCCACGCACAGTCACTCATGACGGGAGTGAGGATCTATTTCCCGAACTTGGAACGTCGCCGCGCACAGTCACTCATGACGGGAGTGAGGATCTATTTCCCAAACTTGGAACGTCGCCGCGCACATTCACGAATGGTACTCATGGTAGTGAGGATCGAATCCCTGACGAAGAATCGTCACGAAGCATTGTCACGCAGAGGAGTGAGGACCCAGCTCCTGGTGAAGAATCGTCAATTGAAGAACCCGAAATCGTAGACCGTACCATAGACGATCATCCACCAACTATCGCATACGAAGTCATAGAAGACTCTACAAAAAGAGGGAAACATAAACTGACCGACAACCGAGGATATTCGTACAACGTCAAGAGACAGCGTGTGAATGCTACAGACTGGCAGTGCACCGTCAGACCTAAGGTAATGTAATTTCATTTTTGTTTATTGTAATTGTCACACTTTGAAGTAAGCAAATAAAATAGCTAAAATGTGTAACACTATCATTTTGATTGCTACTATTGCTACTTCGTTTAGCATTCCATAGTAATTACCTGGGTTGAAACGTAATCAGCTAGGTTGAAACAGATTGACCTAAAATACAAATTTACCTACAACATATTATATATATATAAAAAATAAAATATTTTATTTTTGGTTCTTTATAGGTTAACCCGTGCAGAGCAATCGTCATACAAAGGGGCGATGGTGACTTTGAGCTTCGGAAAACTCATAATCATGCTGGCGAGGTTGGGGCTATCCATGCTGCGAAAATAATATCACAATTAAAGAGGGAAGCTGTGGCAAACCTGTTCAAACCTGCATCAGCCATTGTTAACAAGGTCCTGCTAGAGGAAATGACAGATGCCCCTTGTCCAAGTCTGCCCAACCCAACAAATCTTGCCCGTGCAGCCAACTATCTACGGAAGCAACTGCGACCCACAGACCCAACAGACCTTGACTTTAATTTGGATGAGCATCACATACCAGATGATTTCCTACGTAAAGACATCAAGGTTAGTAATTGTTTTAATTGAATTAACCGAGAGAAATACTATTTTAGTTTGCGAGGAACATTTTTATTATCATTTTATTCAAGTTTTTTTCATATATATATATATATACATATATATATATACATATATATATATACATTTGCAGTTTGAGCGCTCTGGCATGGTTTTTGATGTCCCACATTTGTGTGGCATCAAGGGTGACTGTAATAGCAGTTATCTTCATCCTGCTCATCAGCACTAGTTGCGAAAGTTGCGAAAGTTGCGAAAAATGCAACTTAGCGGCCTTCCGGCTGGAATTGAACCCGCGACCCTGCGATTGCTAGTGCAGTGCTCTGACCACTGAGCTACGGAAGCCGTTGCCGAGAGCCCAGTCACGAGTTCTGTATATATGGTGGTAATGCCGGAATAAGATTCTGGGTATATTTATTTTATTTTCACTCGAAACGTCAGTATTTCGTTAGTAAAAATCTTGGCAGTTTACCACCTTTTCACTCTGCTATACTGTATATTCAAAACACTGTCTATGCAACACTCTATACTTTTTATTTTTTACACTGTATTATAATTGATAAATAATAATGATGATATATTCTAATCTAATAATATATATATATACTCATTACTCGTATTAGGTACGTAATCGACGTCACCTGTTCTTTGCCACAAAGAAACAACTCGATGTCCTGAGTCGTGCCAAAAGTTGGTATGTGGATGGTACCTTCAAACTCTGTCGTCATCCATTCAGCCAGCTGTTGACAGTGAATGCATTTGTAAGGACAGATGACCATGCCAAACAGGTCCCTTTACTTTTTGTGTTGATGTCGGGCAGAAAGAAGTACGATTATAGGGCTGTTTTTCGTGCTATTTTGGACGTCCTTCCCATTAGGCCATTGGTTAAAGATCATTGGGTGTGCTTTTCACTGGACACAAGCTTTATGGAGAAAGGTTAGATGACACTGATTAATAGTTTTCAATTGTTATTACAAATTAAATAATGAACAATTTTTAATATTATTTATTAATTTATTCTACTAAAGTATCGATTTTATTTTTATTCTAGATTCAAGCACTTGGCCTGCAAACAGCCTATACCACAGACCGGGGCACCTACAGTTTCTTAAGATTGGTGATGGCACTACCTTTTCTACCACATGGTGAAATTGTGCCAATCTTTACCCGTCTAAGACAGCAAGCAACCACAGAACCCCTCCTCAAATTTGTCGATTATGTAGACACCACATGGATCTCAAGCAGTACATGGCCACCTTCTAGCTGGAGTGTCTATCTGCAAGCCATCAGGACAAATGATGTTGAAGGGTGGCACAATGCTCTCAACAGGCGTGCTCATGGAAAAAACTCAGCTCCCACTTTACATGCTGATAGAATTACTTCATCAAGAAGCAAGGCTGACATCCTTACAGATCCGACTGGTCAGTGAAAAAAAATTATGCCGCATTCAGCGAAAGGTGTACCGTGACATGCAGGCAAAAATATTCACTCTCTGGGACAACTACAAGACAGGCAAGAAATCTGCATACCAGCTGCTGAAGGCATGCCAGTATCTAAATGGCAAACTAGTACACTAAATGTGGAAACAATAAAAAAATAGTTTTACGCATGCACTAGTATTAATATTGTATATATTTTATTGTATATTTTATTGCCACTTTACCTTTCTTATTTAAAGCATTATTACACCAATTCTTTGTTAATATTTGCTGTATTGGAAACTGGAGCATGAGGTCTGAATTCGGAAGGATATTGGTCGAGCTGTGTAATCAGGGTAAAATTGAAAACATTTTTACCCTGATAACACAACATGCATCTTAATTAGTCTGCAACAAAAATGTCAGACAATTACAGCCATGAGAGGCTTCTTTGAATACAAATGAGATACTCAAGGAGAAAAAATATTAGCCATACCTTTTCGTTGCGAAAACACCATTTATAATTCCTTCGAATGTATATCCCCATTCTATACTTTACATCCTCAACAGTCAAGCACTAACCAGATATGGGACCGCTTTGAAACCAAATCGAGATTTCGTGTGATGCCAATTGCCAAAAATATATTTTTAAGATTCTTAGTTCTAAAAAAACTGTATACAGGTGAGGGGAACTGGTTTACGATTGGGGGCGAAGTGGTATCCGATTGGGGGCGAACTGGTATCCGATTGGGGGCGAACTGGTATCCTATTGGGGGCGAACTGGTATGAGGTTGGGGCGAACTTGTAGGGGGCGAACTTGATATGGGGCGAAATCGCCGTAATTCCGGATTACGAGGAATCATGGGTAAAATGAGTGGGCACCACGAAATTGTGTTCAGACTGGTGCCGGCGTGTAAGCACAGTGCCCGGGTACTACCCTTTCGCTTGGTGCCCGTACCCGGGCACTTTCAGTTGGGCACCGCGAAAAAGCTATGTTCACATTAGTGCCGGTGCCCGGGCATCGTGCCCGGGCACCTAGTCTGAACAGGCTGTTAGACGTCGCATTTCCGTATAAAAAATAGGACGCATTAAATGCGACGGAACTTCGACGTCTAAACCAGGCCTTATCCTTAATTAGTCTAATCCTTAATTAAATCGCAATCCTATTCCTAACCCTAACCCTGATCCTAACCTCACGCAAAATAAAGACCAGACACAATAAGTGGCGTTCTCAACAGTTTCTTATAACACGCTTTTTAGGCGAAAAAGCTCAAGCGTGGGAAACAAATCCGCAATACTTCTTGTTCAATGTTTATATAATGCAATGTAAACAAACGATGTAAACAGAAACGGGGACATGCGCAGAACGGAGTGGACGGCACCTTTAACCATATATGATATCTTACCCAAAATGTCAAATGGTTATTATTAAATTATGATTATTATAAAATTAGACTTCCACAGCACAAGATATGTTTCCATTTTCGGACAGTATGCTCTTCGTTTTAATACTAACTTAGCATATTAGGCCGTTTGCCGTGAAATAATTTTACATAACTTCCCTTTTTAAAACTGACCCTGAGTCCGAATCCAAAAAGTTCCCGCTCCCTAGACCCGCAGTTTTTTCGCAAAATCCTTATTTATTTTCACGCCTTCGACGAACTTTAAACAAACACGCGCCATTTTGAAATTAAATAACATCAGCCTCAGTAATCCTTTTTATCCCGTTATTGCTCCCCAGTCTCTGAAATTCATGACCCAGTTATAATTTAGAGCAATGTTATTTAATCTGCTTCAAAATAAACACAATTCACATGGTTTTCAAAATGGACGAAGCCAGTGATTTTTAGTTTACTTGCAAGTGAAAACGGTAAAGAATAAGAAATAAAAGTTCTATTAATGATGCCACAGAGATAATTGTTAAAGGAAGGGAACTGTGGTTGTCTGCACATTATATGCAACTAGGTAACAAGTTCTGTTGGAGAAGAGTTGAAGCGAATTTTTCATCGTTTCAGCATTTGACTTACAGATATATTGTTTTGGCATCATTTTGTTGTCATATGAAGTATATGTATCATCTTCTGAGGTTTGCTTGATTTGTAATTTTGCCCTGTTCTCCTACCCGTCCTCAACTGTTTAACACATTTGACTTTTATATTGTCAATACGGACTGCAGCATCATACTATAAACAATGTATCAGTAAATATGTGTATTCGATCTGTATAATGCTTATAATGTGAATTTTTTTCGTTGCAATGTGATTAAAAAGGTTATTTGTTGTATTGTTATATCCTGATATTTTGTTGTGGTCTGTTGTAATTTTTATGCATAGAAAATCTGAAAATATATACCAACCTTACTACAAATGCCAGTCAAACATTGATTCATGTATGTGTATGAAGTAAACTTATTTCGATTCTTAATACTTGTAACATGGCCTAAATTTTTTGGCAAATTAGCTCATTCAATATGTGTTTAAAACTTTTAAGCTAATAGAGGGAAAGGATTATTGGCAAATTTTGACATCTGCTAAAGTTTATTGTCAAAATTCCTATTTCAGAGATTCTTATGCTGGTCAAAGTTATAAATTTAGAAACGGATAATATTTTAGCACATTCATTTATCACCCCCACTGATCTCTGTGAAAGGTCCTGAAGGCCATCAAAACCATGAACTTTCCATAGTATAAGTGAATTTTATTATAGGGTGTTGCTTTCATAACTCTAAATCCCTAGCTAGGAGGAAGTAGAGCAACGAGTTCAAAATATGTTCAGCTGTTATCTTTAATAACTCATTTTGACAAAGCTAGTAATATTTTATGACTTACGGGTTTTACTACTCCTGGTTAACGTGTAATTAGTACTAATCCATAGCTATCTAAATACTAAATGTAGGCCACTTGCAGGCACAAATAATACTTTCAAGGAATAAAAAAGTGATTCGGTGGCTGTTCAGATGACAAGATTTTCTTGTATGGTATCTATGTTTCATGCTTTAATACTGCCAGGAGTAAATTAATTTCAGTGTAAAATTTTGAACAATTAAATGGTATATGGAGTCTTGATTTATTCATGGTTACTATTGTAATCCGAATTTATAGTTCACCAAATAGTAGTGAGCATGGTGTATTTTTGGAACACTAACAATAATGGCACAAATGAAAGGAGCAGAATGTAACCAAGCTCCCAACACATTTTGCAGACAATTGTGGTATTTGAAACACAAACCTGACTAGTGAAAAAAACTTAATATTAACTACCATGAAAGGAGCACAAATTTATTATGTACATAACCTTGATTGGATGTAAACAGATTGATATAAAATACAAGGCAAACTACATGGAATACCTACTTTAACTAATTAATTTTAAACTGATCAAGTACACACTACTTATATTTGTTCTTTGGTCGTCGAAGGTTCGTTACTCAAAACTGATATATATCTGACAGAGCTGTCTATCACTCCCTTTTGCCGTTTTGGAATACATTTACTTGCAGTTCATCTGTTCATATATAGTTCAATGGTCATTAGCCATCAATTCAAGACATTCATACGGCGAACATTTACCTCGTCCCTTCCTTTAACAATATTCTCTGTTGCATCATCAGCTAGAACTTTTATTTCTCATTTTTAACCGTTTTTACTGGTAAGTAAACTGGAAATCACTGCCTTTGTCAAAAGATCGATTTTTTCTGCGCATGCGCAGATCGATTTTTTCAGAAAAAAATTTTTTAAAAATTTTTTTCAGAAAAAATAATCTGTGTATGCGCAGAAAAACCCCGCCCTAATATACACGAAGCCTTGATACATGTATCAGTATGAACGGATGTAGGTTCTGTTAAATCCTTGTAAATGCTCGATTTTTTCTGAAAAATATTTTTTTTAAATTTTTCTAAAAAAAAATTGATCTGAAAAAATCGATCTGGGCATGCGCAGAAAAAAATCAATCTGCGCATGCGCAGAAAATCGATCTGCGCATGCGCAAGTCGATTTTATTCTGCGCATGCGCAGATCGATTTTATTCTGCGCATGCGCAGATCGATTTTTTGCTGCGCATGCGCAGATCGATTTTTGCTGCGCATGCGCGGATCGATTTTTTTCTGCGCATGCGCAGATCGATTTTTGCTGCGCATGCGCAGATCGATTTTTTGCTGCGCATGCGCAGATCGATTTGCATGCGCAGATCGATTTTTTGCTGCGCATGCGCAATTCGATTTTTTCAGATAGATTTTTGTCAATTTTTATTAAAAAATTTTTTCAGAAAAAATGTGCATGCGCAGAAAAACCCCGCCCTAATATACACGAAACCTTGATACATGTATCAGTATGAACGGATGTGGGTTCTGTTAAATCCTTGTAAATGCTCGATTTTTTGCTGAGCATGCGCAGATCGATTTTTTGCTGCGCATGCGCAGATCGATTTTATTCTGCGCATGCGCAGATCGATTTTTTGCTGCGCATGCGCAGATCGATTTTATTCTGCGCATGCGCAGATCGATTTTTTGCTGCGCATGCGCAGATCGATGTTTTGCTGCGCATGCGCAGATCGATTTTTTGCTGCGTAGCAAGTTATCAAGTTTAGACTAGATTCATAGCAAAGAGAAATGAAAAGTTTCTTTAACTTTATGTTCAAACTATAAGGACAAATGCAGGATCCTTGTTTTCAATCATTTCACAAATAAATTTCTGATGTAAAATAAAATATTCCAACTAAAACAAATTATCAAGTTTATTCATAACAAAGAAAAATGAAAAGTTTCTTTAACATTATGTTCACAACTATAATAAAGACAATTGCAGGATGCTTGTTTTCAATCTTTTACACATGCAATAACGACATTTGGATGAGAAATAAAATATTCCAACTAAAACAAATTATCAAGTTTAGAGACCAGATTCATAATAAAGAGAAATGAAAAGTTTGTTTAACTTTATGTTCACAGCATTGACAATGATAAGGTCACGTGCAGGATCCTTGTTTTCAATCTTTTCAATTGCAGGGTGCTTGTTTACAATCTTTTCAATAATGACGATATTGGGATGTAAACTAAAATATTCCAACTAAAACAAATTATCAAGTTTAGATATGATATTCTTAACAAAGAGAAATGAAAAGTTTCTTTAACTTTATGTTCACAACATTGACAATGATATAAGGACAAATCCAGAATCCTTGTTTTCAATCTTTTCGTAATATTGACTTTCATATATGTAAAGTAAAATATTCCAACTAAAACAAATTATCAAGTTTATATATAATATTCTTAACAAAGAGAAATGAAAAGTTTCTTTAACTTTTCAAACTTTTCCTAATAACGACATTCGTATGAAAACTGAAATATTCCAACTAAAACGAACGAGAACGGATTTTCATCTCGGTCTTCTTTAAAGAATAATGTTGTCCTTTCCAGTTATACCAGTTGACTCCATCAGCATAAGAGCTGTGATTACCTCGTAAATACTGACCATTCAAGTTGGAGTTATGACAGGCATTGTACCACCAGGCACCTTTGAAATCCACAGCACAGTTCCCGCCAGTCCTCAGGTCATTATGCGCGTCTTTAGTGCTAAACTTCATCTCATTGTGATCAGCAAGTGAGTCATGATAAACATTTCCTGCAATAAATTATTAAATTAGCACTAAAAGTGTTCAATAAAAATCTCACCCTTACGAAAATTCCACATGAACTGTTCCAAAAGCACATGCGATCACATGTGATCACATGATCACACGTGTGATCACATGTGATTTTGAAACACGTTCATGTGGAATTTTTGTAAGGGCAAATTGTTTCATTAACATAAACAAGTATACCCTCATATATAAATGCCAAATATTGATTCAGTATTTCCCATAACATTTACCGGCATTACCAAGATTACGTCAAACGCTGAGGTATTATGCAAATCAACCATGGGCATGTCTGGGAGTAAGCGCATGCGCGTAACAGTCAATTACTAGTCCCACATGCTTAGTCTATCTCGTGAGTCTATTTATTTTTTATAGCAAGTATGGGAGACAAGGATGGGGGACAAGGATGGGGGACAAGGATGGGGGACAAGGATGGGGGACAAGGATGGGGGACAAGGATGGGGGACAAGGATGGGGGACAAGGATGGGGGACAAGGATGGGGGACAAGGATGGGGGACAAGTGGGATCGTGTCTTAAAAGTTGTTACGCGAGGGGTTAGGGTTAGACTCGTTAGGGGATTGCGAACTATTACTTCCGTGGTTGATTTGCATGGTTATATATACCCAGTTTTTTGGAAAGAATTATACCTCAAACGCTTCCATAGCTCGGATTAGACAGCTGGTTTAGAAACCAAGTGATCGCGGGTTCGATTCCCAACCGGAAGACCTTGATGTTGCATTTTCACAACTGGTCCCGCAAAGATTTAAGGGAGTGATTAAGACGTATTTCGTTGCTAGATAACCGCGGTTGCTAAGTAATATTTTAAATCCGAGTTACTGTTTTAGACGTAGTTTCTAAACCCGTGTGCTCATGGTACATGGGCAACATCGTACCCAGGTCATTTTGCCTCCACGGCGGAAGGTCGGCGAAAATGGCCCTGGGATCGGCTGGTCCATTCTACAGGGTGTATAAAAAAAAGCGCAACCTCGGAATTTCCCAAGAAATCCACTTTGTTTTTATTAGCACAAAATATTTTAGGCCTCTGGGAATTTAACTGTTGTTGATACTTGTAAACTAAACAACTTACCATTAAATAATGCATAAATTTCGATTCAATTCTGCTTTACGTGTTCGAGTTTGTAGTAATTAGACAGTTATGCCCCTGGAATACGATTACAGCTATTTTAAATTTCCAGGGGCGAAAATCTTGTGTGTTTAAGAACACAGTGGATTTCTTGGGAAATTTCGAGGTTGCGCTTTTTTGATACACCCTGTATAATGCAATTGGCTTGTCATAAAACTTAATTGAGTTTTCAACCTTCAGCCAAGTATAATTTATTCATCTAAATCTGAATGCTGTCTTCAAATTTTACAGCAAATTAGAAGTGATAGCTTTCGCTAAATTGGATATATGCTTCTTCATAGCTTTTGTAAGAGATAACCATGGATGTATGGTGGATTATTAAGCTTGTTAGCTGCTTTTATGCCGACGAATGTTGACATGAACAACTCTGAAGAGCATTGAATATTTCTCAATTATTCAGGTCAACAAAGTAGACAAAGGCAATGGAACAAAGACCACAAAAATTATCATATCTAAATACCCAGAAATTCGATAGGGGTATCTAGTACGTATTCCTTATAAGGAAGCGCAAATAGAAGGCATTGACGAGCAAATAGAGTGAATTAACGAGCAAATAGCTGACACGTTCAACCCTCGTACCAGCCTCCTTGTTAATTGGATTGTAACCGACCCCAAAACAACAAAGGTCCTAACCCTTTGGCAAACGTTTTCTTGAGAAATAAACCACCCCCAAAGCTATAGAATATATCAAAGGAAAGTTAAATTATCTATTTACAACATACGTACAGCTTTATCCCGGTAGCTAACTTAGTTCTCTTTAAAAGCGCGGATAATCGAACATGCCAAAATATAATTTTCCTAATACGGATACCATCTTGTAAACAAAAACACGGCTGTCTTCGACGAACGTTTTCTTGAGAAATAATCAACTCCCAAAGCTACAATATATATTAAAACAAAGATAAATTATCTGTTTACAATATGCGTACAGCTTATCCTGCTAGCGAACGTAGTTTTCTTAAAAAGAGCGGATAATCGAACATATCGTAACGTGTTAATAATCCCACATCCAGCGGGCTGGTACGAGTGCCATGTATTTGTTCGTTAATGCCTTCTATTTGCTCGTCAATGCCTTCTATTTGCTCGTCGGTCACTTCCTTATATGGAATACGTACTAGAAGTACATATGAGAAATTCTGGGTGTCATGTGACCAGCCGATCCCAGGCCATTTTCGCCGACCTTCCACCGTGGAGGTAAAATGCCCTGGGAACGAGGTTGGGTACATGGGCACATTGATAGCATTTTTCGCAACTTTTCTTCGCATGTAGACTTGCACGTTACATCATGACAGCCATGTTGGTTGCAACTTAAACAAAAGAATATCATTAACTTCTTTTGTTTGTGTGTTAACAGGGCTCCATTTAAATCAGCGTTTAGCTGAATTGGGCTACCCTCATGTATAAATCAATCAATCAATCAAAGTGGCACCAACATGGCCACCAAACCTTTGTCTTCGGAGTCTAAAGGATTGGTTGCAAGTCAAGATGCAAATGTGTGCACTTTCACACTTACTGAACACATTGTATTTTCTGTATAATGAAGTGAGCAGCCAATGGCAGCGTTTGGGTTTAGTTACCGTGCTGTGTATATATTAATGAACGTAAAACAAAAGACTTCTGCACTTTCAGGGCATCCTCAACATAAATCGAAGCTTGTTGTTAGCCGCTTTGAATAAGGGCTGATTACATGGAGAAATTCCAGCCCGGGCTGAGATTTCTGCCCGGCTACTGAAGTATGGTAAATTACGGAGTATGGAAAATCATTTAAATAGCTTTGTTTTTATGCCATGTTTGTTACCGCTTGACCGCTTTCGACACCGTGATTTCTATTCTCCCTCTTTACCATACCTCAGTAGCCGGGTTGAAATCTCAGCCCAGGCTGCAATTTCTCCATGTAATCAGCCCCTTAAGGCTCAGTTCAGATGCCGTACTTCTCATAGCCCAACCTAATGTAAATTAGAAAAATCCTTCGTTGAAACTTGAAGCTCATTTAAATTAGGTTCAGCTTATGAGAAACTGGTCTAACTCGGATCTGAAATTGCTTATCACACATCATTAGAGTCATAGCACTGAGGACAATGTCAATCCATGACAAAGAATATGAAATCTCTTGAGATATGCATACAAGAGAGCTCTATTATTAATTTGCATTTGGTGGAGGGAACAGAGTTCGCATGCATCGTTGATCATTCATGCACCGCATGGTGCACCGCATACTTCGTGATAGCGTAAGAGGAAAGAAGAAACGTTTTCGAGAACCCCAAACTCTCGAGAGCATCACAGGACTATGAAGAAAGAAGTTCCTCAAAGTACTCTATACAAAAATCGTTGGGATGTGCGAATATTTGAAGAGTAGCAAACTGAACGTGAGAACAAATTCATTATGTCAGAGGAAAATCCATTTGCCTTAGATTTGTCCCAAGTTGAACTAATGTGGATGCTAACTTTTGTGAGATGTCAATGAAGAGTATGTGAACGTTTGGCTTATCACAATTTGCTATTACAAGTTTGCACAAGAAGTTGGCGACAAGGACGGTGAACGGTACCCAGAGAAAATAATTTATCAAATTGCGTGTTCGATGAAGCGTCATTGAGAAGAAAACGGGAGAGCGGAAGCTAACATGTTGGTTCCAAATAATTACTGGTAAGTTTATAATTTATGTGTTGGATTGCGCGTCCTTTGGCTGTCATGACTTAATTTCTTGACGTCGAGATTTTGCCGACTATAATATAAGCTTGTCTATTCTCGGTCTTCAAGTTTTCAGACCTTCAGAATAGTCCTTGATACCGTGTAGTTAACGTTTCGTTTAACGCATGCTACAGATCTTCCACTTGCACTCCAGTTTTCTTGCAATAACTTTAATATTTAATTTATTAATACATCCCATTAACATGCATTCTATCTCTAGTTATATGGATGGATATATATAGTTATATAAGAGTAACCATGGGTAATAAAAAGACTGGATAGGAAACTAGCTGACGTCAGCGTGAAAACCTAATATCACGAAGATGTCACGAGCATGCAGATTTTGCTGAGTTTCTCTTTGACTTCTCCATATTTTTGTATTCAGGTAGCTATATTGAGATTCCATAAAGTTCCATCGTCTCACAAACCTGCCTAAGCCACGACTAAGTGTTCGAGGTAAATGTTGCTCGTCTTTCTTTCAGCTGTTTTCATTTTGTTGTGAAGAAACTGCATGGCGTCGCAAAAACTACCGTTGTTTTAGTTGAAATTTGCGACGCGTTTTTCACCGTCTAAAGTTGGAACTTTTCATCTAAAATGAGTAATGGTAGTTGGATATTCCATCGTAAAGTGGCATTGTTATATTTTTCGGTAGTTTTACTATCATTTTTAGCTGTATTATTGATAAAAGTTGCGATTTATGGAGATTTTGTGACGTCACGATTTTCAACTAGGTTTTCACGCGATCAACTGGTGCCTTAACTAATCATCACGCTGGAAACGTCACACGTGATCTTAGTTTCCTATAAAGTCTTTTTACTATCCATCGTGTAACTAACCTGAATAACCTCCAACAGTTAACTTATTTGTCGGTTTCATTCGAAACTGCGAATGTTGAGTATTCAGTGTAACGTGTGTTGTTTTCAAAATCTTTAAGATCAACTCTCAAAACGATTTCGCCACTTTTTGACAATCGATGGATATTATCCAGCCCAAGCCAGAACTCGCCATTTAAGTCACCAAACCCTTTCTTATAGTCATTCCATCCAAGATAAAAGTCGACACTTCCATCGACTCGTCTTTGAAAGACAGTCCAACCACCTGCACTAGTTGACATATCACACCTAACATTGAAGGGTCCAAGACCATCAGGGTCAACTGTATAGATACCATCTGTTCTCACTCCATATTTGTAGAAATCGGAACAACTCTTCGGTACTAAAGAAATAGGTTGAAGATTATAATAACGAGTTTGGATTTCCAGGACTGTATGCGGAAAGCAGTATTTTGCTACCTCCTTGCGAACAAACCCATGCACGTACAGACCAATCAAACGAGCAATACACGTGAACAATACATGTGAACAATACACGTGAACAATACTCGTGAACAATACACGTGAACAATACATGTGAACAATACACGTGAACAATACTCGTGAACAATACTCGTGAACAATACTCGTGAACAATACTCGTGAACAATACTCGTGAACAATACACGTGAACAATACACGTGAACAATACACGTGAACAATACTCGTGAACAATACTCGTGAACAATACTCGTGAACAATACTCGTGAACAATACTCGTGAACAATACTCGTGAACAATACTGGTGAACAATACTCGTGAACAATACACGTGAACAATACTCGTGAACAATACACGTGAACAATACACGTGAACAATACACGTGAACAATACACGTGAACAATACACGTGAACAATACACGTGAACAATACACGTGAACAATACACGTGAACAATACACGTGAACAATACACGTGAACAATACACGTGAACAATACACGTTAACAATACACGTGAACAATACACGTGAACAATACACGTGAACAATACTCGTGAACAATGCACGTGAACAATGCACGTGAACAATGCACGTGAACAATACACGTGAACAATACTCGTGAACAATACACGTGAACAATACACTTGAACAATTATACACGTGAATAATACACGTGAACAATACACGTGAACAATACACATCAAATGCACAATACACGTGCCCCATTAAAGCCTGCATGGTTGCCATTTGGTCGCCACGATCGCAACGGTGTCATAGTGGTCGATGTAATAGAGTATCGATCTATCTTGTCTTTTGTCTGCTGTATGCAAAGCAGTCTTTACTGATTGCAGAGATAGATACACACTCTATTACATCAACCACTATAATAATAATAATAATAACGACGTATTAGGAGCATTATACAATCGTCTCAATGCTCTTACAACAATATATTCTTAATGTTGTTTATAAAACTAATTACAGTTTCATTATAAGATAAAGCCTACTACATATATTAATACCACTATGAACAAAAAACTATTCATTAAAACTATTAATTACGTAACAAGGCCACTAGGTTCTCCACAGTATGATGAATCCCGCGAAGAACTAACCAAACAAAAGGATAACGTGGATTGTTCGGAGCAAAATCATGGCGCGTGTGTCTACAGCGAGTACAGTTCGATGAGTTTTATTCCAAGTAATATAAGGAACACGTACTAGATACCCCTATCACAAATACACGGCGTGCGCGGTCAAAATACGTTTTCTTGAGAAATAATTAACTCCCAAAGCTACAATATATATTAAAACAAAGGTAAATGATCTGTTTACAATATGCGTACAGCTTAATCCAGCTAGCGAACGTAGTTTTCTTAAAAAGAGCAAATAATCGAACAT
Organism: Chrysogorgia sp. JL179-B06; assembly: GCA_035772405.1. Classification (NCBI taxonomy): domain Eukaryota; kingdom Metazoa; phylum Cnidaria; class Anthozoa; order Scleralcyonacea; family Chrysogorgiidae; genus Chrysogorgia; species Chrysogorgia sp. JL179-B06. Next base: position 690,822 of record JAYKKM010000213.1, on the reverse strand, counting down.
ATCGAACGTGTTAACTATCCGCATCCAGTGGGCTGGTACGAGGGCAACGTATTTGCTCTTCCCAATCCCGTCCGATATGACCTCATATGGAATACGTACTATAAGTCCATATGGGTGAATGATAAAGAAAAAATTTAAGCGGATTTCGTCATTATTCAAAATCTACTTTCGAATGAAGGACATTATGGAAACTTAATTTTTTCATTTCATAGCCACTTTAAGCGAAATTAAATTCCAGAGATCAACAATAGGCTACTACTATCGTACACTGAAGTGCTCAGCGAATTGTTTGGTATTTCATTTTTTCCTGTACGATTTTGAACGGGATACTTCTCAAAGTGGTCGGTAAAGTGTTCTTCTATTGGAATCTGAGAAACACTCCAAGCATCCTTTTCGCCATCTAAATAATATTTAGTGAAATACCGGATTGTCTATACCGAGACTTTTAACGTTTGCTTTTCAAGCTCGCGTAAAAACGGTTGGTCTTCACACGCAAGCAAACGAAGCACGCTACGTATGCTGACGACAGTGCGCTTGCTTCAATTTGATCTGTGCGCGTGCGTGCAGTACATGTAACTAACTTGGAAAAAAACTCATCGAACTGTCAACTGTCAATATAAAAATTAGCATATTCGCCAATGGCTGGTGAAATTTCAAAGCTCCCAGTAATTCTTCTAATTTTAGTTCTAATTGATAACAAGATACTATTTGGTTGATTGTCTAATGTTCGCAAGTACTTCTACTTTAGGGATATTGATGGATTGGGTACCGATGACCTAATTTCAACGCATACTGAATGTAAACATTTTCATCTTGGCGTTCGTGTTGTTGTGAGGAGACAGAATTTACAAACACAATATACTACATCGTCTGCCTTAGTCAAGCATTCTAAGCATGGGTCTACATGTTTGGCGCTTCCCTCTACACTTTTTGTTACTGATTTAACGGTTTGTATGGATATATCGCCGAATCCTGGACCATTTTCGGAGTTGAAAACGAAATACAAAGAATCAGATGGCTTACACTTGTCTTCTATAACAACAATACCGCGATCGATTTGTTTTTTACAAACAGATCTATTATCGTCAAAGTATCTGGCCCTGAACTCTTTGACCTATCAATATAGATCAAGTTTAGGGAGTCCTGATCAGTTTCAGACAAGTGGTATCTACTCCAGAGTGAGGAAATACAATTTTACAAGTTATCAAGAGGGTATGAACAATTATTGCTCGGTTTTGAATACTATATGAATACTATATCCCAATGCTCATTGCTATCCCATTCAAACTAGAATATCAACACAGCGTAGGAATGTGATCACTTCTTATAGACGACCCATATACGAAATAACCTGATTACGATTAGTCGCACACCTATGGATCCGCCTTTTAAACCAAGTCGAGCGATACACTTTAGTCTACTGAATACCAGATCGTTAAAAAATAAAGCCTCACTTGTACATGACTATATTGTAGACCGCAAGGTGGATATCTTAGCGTTAACAGAAACCTGGCTTTCTCCTGGAAATATTAGTGAAATGGAAATAAATGAGACTACTCCAGATGGCTATGCATTTCTTCATGTCCCAAGAGAAACTCGTGGTGGTGGAGTTGCTGTTGTGTATATAGAAGGTCTCTAAAATTTAAGAAAAATTCTACTGCTGAAAAGTTTACATCCTTTGAATATATGGATCTGATCATGAAATCTGGATCGAAGTCTATAAGAATTATAATTATATACCGACCTCCATCGTCAAAAAACAATAATTCGAATGAGTCAACCTTTTTCAGCGAATTCACTAACCTACTTGACAAACTTGTTCCAGAATGTGGTAGTGGAAATGTTCTCTTAGCGGGAGATTTTAATTTTCATGTAAATGACGCAAACAATACGCTGGCAAAAAGGTTTCTTAGTTTGACTATAGAAACCATGTATGTACTGATACTCACAAGAAAGGCCATACCCTGGATTTAATATTAACAAGATCAGACGACAAATTTGTAACCAACGTAGATGTGTTTGATCCCGCTATCTCTGACCATTCAGCTGTAAATTGCAAACTCTTGCTTGCTAAACCACCTCTTATAAAGAAGCAAGTTAGTTTTAGAAACATAAAATCGATTGATTTCGATTTGTTTCGTGCTAATATAAAATAATCTGGTCTACTTGAAACATCTAGTAGCTGTACCTCAAACCTTGTTGACTCCTATGAAAGCACACTCAATGCATTGTTGGATATCCATGCACCTATTAAAAGTAAGACAATAACACTACGTCCTGTTACTCCTTGGTATACTCCTAAGATTCGAGAACAGAAGATCGTTTGGAGGCAGTACTTGGAACGACGATGGAGGACTACTCGACTTATGGTAGATAAAGAGCTGTATACTCAACAGTGCGCTGTTGTGAATAAGCTGATCTCAACTGCTAAGACCGAATACTATAAGGAGATGATAAACGAATGTAGATCAGATCAAGGAGAACTTTTTAAGAAAATCGACAACATGTTTAAAGGAAATCAACAGACAGTAGAGAAAAGATATCCACCATGTCCTTCGTCTAACCAACTTGCAAATATGTTTGCAGACTTTTTCAACAATAAGGTTGATGTTATCAGAAATGACTTGTTAGCAAAATCTACAAACCTAACACGCCTTCTTACCACCGAGACAACTTCACTACCAAAAAACGCAACGCTTGCATCTTTTTCGCCTGTAACTGCTGGAGAGCTGACTGCACTCACGAGAAAATTGGCTAAGAAATCATGTATTCTTCACCCAATCCCTGCGAAGGTCTTAAATGAATGATCAACTGAACTATTTCCAGTTATTACCAACATAGTTAACAGTTCAATTGAAACAGCTACTGTACCGTCTGCCTTGAAATGTGCTGCTCTTGATCCACGACTTAAAAAAGACAACCTTACTACGGATGAATTTTGCAGCTTCCGTCCAATTTCGAATCTTAAGTTGGTATCAAAATGCACAGAGAAAGTGGTAGCAACTCAGTTGGATCAATTTATCACGGAGAATAACCTGGGTGAATCTCTACAATCTGCCTACAAAAAACATTACAGCACTGAAACAGCATTAATAAAGGTTCAAAATGACATTTTGCAAGCCATTGACAACCAACATTCTGTGATTTTAGTGCTTCTTGACCTCTCCGCTGCTTTTGATACTGTGGACCACGAAATACTATTGAATCGCCTCTCTTCTATGTACGGGGTCGTGGGAAAGGCTCATGAGTGGTTTAAGTCATATCTCTCTGATAGAACGTATATGGTACATGTCTCTGGGGGTAAATCTACTGAAAGGACTTCTAGAACTGGTGTTCCGCATGAGGGTAGCATTCTGGGACCAATGCTTTTCTCGTTGTACATAGCGCCAATTGGAAATCTCATTCGATCACTGGGCATTGTCTTCCATCTCTATGCTGACGACACACAATTGTACATCACCTTTAGGTCAGCTGATCCAGATAAATTGGTGGAGGCAAAGCTAAAGATGGAAGAGTGTATTTGTATAATGGATGAGTGGCTCACCCTTAATAAACTAAAGCTAAATAGTGATAAAACTGAGATAATGTTACTATCTGCTCTTCATCGACCCTATCCATTTTTAGCTTCAATAGCTGTGTGTGATGACATAATTCATCTTTCTCCCAAAGCAAGGAACATTGGGGTCATAATGGACTTACATTTAACCATGGAAATGCATGTGATAACGGTCTGCAGATCGGGATTCTACTATTTAGGAAAAATAAGCAAAATAAGGAAATATCTCAGTTTTAAATCAGCAGAGATTTTAGTACATGCCTTGGTTACATCACGATTGGATTTTGGAAATGCACTATTGTATGGAGTATCAAACACTCTTTTAGATCGAATTCAGAAGGTTCAAAATGCTGCAGCTAGGATTATTACTTTAACAAGGAAAAGGGATCATATAACACCAGTACTGTATGATTTGCATTGGTTGCCAATCAGAGAAAGGATTATGTATAAGATAATGTTAATGACATATAAGTCCCTAGCTGGACTAGCGCCAAAATACATCATGAACTTGTTAGAAGTTTATGTGCCCAAACGTAATCTTAGATCAATAGATAGGAGGTTAGTAGTCCCAAAGTATAATCTAGAATCCTATGGCAGAAGGTCCTTTTCAGTATCTGCACCATTGTTGTGGAATAATCTACCACAAAGTCTAAGACTATGCGAGTCACTAGATTGTTTTAAATCTGAACTGAAGACACATTTGTTTAGAAATGCTTACACGGACTTGATCTAATATATTTTAATAATTGGTAAGACTTGTATATAACTTTTTAACTATTAGAAACGGATTGTAAGTAATTTTACTTGTAAGATACCTAATTTTATATCATAAATTGTAAAGCGCCTCTGGGCATTTATGGAAGAAGCGCTATATAAGAATTAAATATTATTATTATTATTAACTGTTCTCGCTGTAGACACACGCGCCATGATTTTGCTCCGAACAATCCACGTTATCCTTTTTGTTTGTTTGGTTCTTCGCGGGATTCGTCATACGGACTACCGATGAGAACCTATAGTGGCCTTGTTAGGAAATAATTAATAATAATTAATAGTTGTTTTGTTCATAGTGGTAATATATGTAGTAGGCTTTATCTTATAATGAAACTGTAATTAGTTTTATCAGTAACATTAAGAATATATTGTTGTAAGAGCATTGAGATGTTCCTAATACGCAATGATCCTAATATTACAGATAAAGAGCTGTCCAGATCAATTTTTTTAATATATATATTGCGTACTTTACAGCCATTAGTGCTAAACAAAAGATGCGAATATCGTTCAAAGAAACGCATTAAATACATGTCATGTTAATTATTTTAAGTAAATTTATGTTAATTTTTATTATATATTATGTATATATAGGGCACTTTGAACTGAAGAAGAACGAATGTTCGAAATATTTAAAAAATTTATCTGGACTGGTGAGAAGTTTTCTTGCTCTTTGTCATTCTCTTCAATTCATATATAATATCATCCAAGAGCATAACCTGCATCTATGTTTGTGGATCCTTCTTCTAGGAGTATCATCGTTCTGGTCTGCCTGTTCTTTTTTTAAATTCAACATATATATATATATATATATATATATATATATATATATATATATATATATATATATATATATATATATATATATATATATATATATATATATATATATATATATATATATAACGAGATTAAAGAAGATTACAGGATACCAAGATTTTAAGGCGAAAAATTCACTTTTTTCAGTAAGAAATTCTGACGACGACGACGACGAACATCGCCGCTTACACTGGTTCTTGACGAAAGCACGACGAAGATCAACGTATCATGCACAAGCGTATAGTAAGTAATATGATAGATTGATGAACCGTTTAATAAAAATCATCTTGCAGCATAAACTGCTGAATTACATGATTTATAAAAGCTAACTAATCACAATAATATTAATTAATTTATTAGATAAAAATAATATTTACAAACATATATAAATTGCTACGTATTAAAATGGATTAAAAGCTTGAAACAATGAAAGTGTTCTTAAATCTATCTGTAACATGGAATCTTGGAATAGAGTAAAGGTTTTATGTTTCTTAAGTCATAATTGTGAACAGTCATACTATTGGGAAGAAGGCTATGGAAATTATGGTTTTCGTCTTTTACAATATTAATTAATTTCCTGCAAAGGTTTTCTATGCAGTTAAATGATATTTAACTAAGTTAACAACCAAGAGCGGTTCAGTATAGCGTAATTGGCGGTTAGCGGTCAGCGGTCTCTAGCGTCCGCTTGACGCATCCTTGTTCATTATTAGTGTATTATATATATATATATATATTTTTTCATTTTTATTTTATTTTTTCTTCTTGTGTCCCTCAATTTTCCACTGGCATTGTCAGTGTGACAGGTGCCTGGAGTTGGGGTAATAATATTAATTAATTTCCTGCAAAGGTTTTCTCTGCGCGATAACAGCGTATGGGTGATAAAGAGTTCCAAGGCATGTTCATATGTTAGGCTAGGAAAAATTATATTCATTGAACGTTTCTGGATTCTTTCTAGTTTATCTGATAGGTATTGAGGTGGGAAGTAATGTAAAACCTGACAGACATATTCCAAGACAGATCTTATACAGGGCAACATAAAACCAGATTAAATTACTTTCATTAAGTCCAGATTTCTTCAACTGCTTTAGGGGAGATATATACGTTGATGGTGGTCATTTTGTCTACATGCACGTATTCCATTTGAGGTCGTCAATTAAAACAAGGCTAAGATAGATAGATAGATAGATAAACTTTTATTTAAACAGGATAACCCAGTCAGTATAAAAATATACTGGTATCAAAAGGGGTCCTGCATTAAAACAAATTTACATATACGGTGTAACTAACTAACAAATATAAACATTAAAAGATCTAAAAATAAATAAATTAATTAATTAAACAAGTGAATTATAAATAACACATTCATTAAAATAAAAATATTTCTTAGCACTTTCCGTTTTCACTTTAGGAAGGTGAAGAAAGTTACTCTGCCTAGTACAGTAGTTCTTGAAATAATGTCACGGTTAAATGTAAAATAGTTCATTAAAAACTGTGGTGCAGTATTCATTAGTGATTTTTTAACTAATTTAAAAACATGAAGCCTCTTCAAAAGAGGGCCCCATCTCAAAGCATCCATAGCAATTTCGCTGCAATTGCATTCATAAACTGTCTTTGAATATTCTCGAATATTCTTTCCATCAATACAAACAGGGTCAAATTCTCAATTATTCTCTCAACTATTTTTAATTAGTTAATCTCCTCAACTATTTTTAAGAGCCTGAGAGGTGGTCCGACCCAGCATTTGAATGTGTGGTAACCACTAGACCATGATGGTAAGACCAATACTCGAATACTCAAAAGATATATAAGGAATTAAGAAGATTGCAGGATACCAAGGTATTTAGGCGAAACATTCACTTTTTAAGACCGCGTTTACACTAGAGCAAAAGTTTCCGGATTCGTCACGAATCCGGAACGTTTTGGTACCGGATTCGTTTTGCCGTTTACACACAAGAGGATATATGAATCCGAAATAAAACGTCCCGGTTTGGTCGCGTCTCCGGAGATTTTGAATCCGGAATCTAAAGTGGAAATTTTGTATCTGGATACTTATGAATCCGGAATCTTTTGTAGTGTAAACGGGTATTCCAATGAATCCGAATATTTTTCCGCCCGCGATCACACGAGTTTGCGGTGCAGACAAAATGGCGGATGTTGTTGTTATTGCACTGTTGTCGGTAGTTGGTTGTCTGATTTTGTTGCAGGCACATATGATGCACGAACTACTCCAAGAAGAAATTATACTTCATAAACACTCTCTGTAACATCCTTTCTAGCCTTCTTTTTGGGCGGCATTTCGCGAAATGCTTGGTAACCGTTCCCACATAAATGTTTCCGGATTTCATCGGGTGTGTAAACGATGTGAATCCGAATACTCCCAAGTGTAAACAGCTTACCAATCCGAATATTCGGTTTATGATGAATCCGGAAACATTTACGGATCCGGAAACTTTTGTAATATGATATCTACTTCCGGTCGTTGTTTGCCAGCGATTACCAGGATTACGCATCCTAACCATTTGCCGAATTTTCTTTCTTTTGAAACATTCGATTATTTTACAAGTTTCTTGAACTAAGCGAACCACTCTCGTCCTCATTGCTACATGCACGTGCTTTGGTTTCGTCAGAGAGTGAAACGTGAAACGTAAAATGAAATGAATGACATAAGTGAAACTTTGCTATGTTTTTATTCATGAACAAGGTACGAAAAACAACAACAAATAATGAGATGTAAAAGTAGGAATGTCATTTGCTATTTTTAACGTCAATCAGTAAACAGGGCGCCATGTAAAAGAATGCTAATAAGTGGGAGGTGAATAAATTATGTTGTCAACAATCTATGAAAATATTTAATTCTATAGAAAAACTATGGGAGGGTGGCAACATGTTGATAATGTCATCAAAAAGTATTATGACAGTCAACTCTCGCCTTGCGGACCGCCATTAAGGACAGTTGGTAAATTCCCGGCCGAAACTACTATGAAATGTATTGAAATAACTCTCGCTATTACGGACTCTCGCTATTACGGAATTGCGGACACTTCATGTGGTCCCCAACAAACATTTTTATTGTTCTACTCTCGTTACAACGGACACCTTGGACGTATTTTTTTCTCGACACATGAAAGTGAATGACTTTTTAATTTATCGAGTGACATATTTGCTGATCTTGCTGTTTGTCAGCGGAAGTACTTCGAAGATTCCGTTCGTCATCATTTCTGTCGACAAAAATGACAAACAGAAAAAATAAATGTTTCGATCTTTTTCCGCTTTATTCACATCCGAGGTATTTTAGTTTGTTTTGCCATTTCAATATTTTTGACAGACTTGCGCTTTCCTGTAGCCTCTGCCGTACTCGATATTCCTTCTTGTTTGGCTCGCAAGGACTATCCAGCCATATCACTGCCCATGATATTTGAATACAATTTTTGACTTGTATTTTGATTTGTACTGTGTACTTATGTATCACAGTAAACGTCAACTAGAAATTGAAATAAACTGGATATTTTAAAACAAAAAAGCAGTAATTCATTGTAGTGACATTTTACAACCTGAAATCGGGATATTTTCATCGCATCCCGCTATTACGGACACCTGACTGTAAATGGTATTGAAGGAATAAAACTTCTCAAACACTATCGGTATCTAGAGAAATATTAATCGACATATATAAAGTACTTGTAAAACCTTATTTCAATTATTGCTCTTTAGTTTGGGGAAATTGTAACACAACACTACAATTACAACTCGAGCAACAAGGGTAATAATTGGAACGCTGCAGTGTGCATGGGAAAGGCTGCCAAAATCTGTAACACAAAGTACTAAATTGTAAAAAGAGAAAATTAGTGACACACATGTGCCAAAAACGCGGCACTGTTATTCAAAGCTTTGAGCGCGCCACGTCAAATCAAACTCTGCATATTAGAAAAATAGATAACACAATGGACTTCCTCAAAGCCATTGAACTGTATTAAATAGATATTATATAGTTTAGATTTTCATTAATATATTATTACATAAATTCAGGACACACATTTATAACAATAAAATTGTAATTACTGAAGTGTATTTATCCTGATTAAAAATTCGTATTAATAATAATAATAACCTTCCTGCCTGATACTAACCTGTTTCGTTCCACTTTGGTATTATTGTTTTTGGGACGTTTACAGCAGGGCGGCGCGCGCTCTTTATTATCATCCGTGAAATTCTTACTTTCGTTTCTTCAATTGCGCACAAGGCTGCAGTTCTGGCAATTACAAGGTTTGGATTTCAAAGTCTTCTCAGCAGGAATACATGGTTTGTCTTTCACCTCGTTGGTAAAGAACAATATCATAAACACAATCGACAAGGTGGCAAAAATGACGACTGTTACTATCAGTACCACTTTGTTCCTGAAAAAAATACTTGATGACGTCCTTGACTGATGCTATGATCGACGATGTTGAGTGTTTGGAGAGAAGGAATTTTTCTGCCGGGTTGAGAAACGTTGATGAATGACCGCGCTGGAGATGGCTGGGGTTGAGTAGCCATGCAGTTCGGAATATTTATATCATGTTCTAGTGTTTGAAGAGAAGCTTTTTCGCGCTGAGAAACGTCGATTAGAGGTTGATTTGTATCCACGTCTGAAATCACATCACAGTAAACATGTTGTAACTCTTCCATTTTCACAGTATACTGACTTCAACACTGTTGGTAATTGCTTTAAAACAAAGATGACAAAAAGAACATCCGGTTTGACTGTGATCAAGATGAGAGTTCCTTGTTCCTTGCTGGCAATCATTCCCTTCAAATTCGCCAACAACTTTCAAGATTAATTTCGTCGGCTTTTCCACACATTAACCTGTTGTATTTCGACCTGTTTGCCGTCTCTCTAGTTTCTTCCGCTTCAAAGACCTGATTCCGATGCGATTAAGATCTCATGTTGTATATAAATTTACGTGCCAACGATGTAATTCGTTGTATATTGGCGAGACTTGCCGTATTTTACACATAAGAGCTTCGGAACATATGGGTATTTCGCCATACACGGGAAACACTATCTCTCATGAATCTTCTTTGTCTGGTATTTTTTCTCATATAAGACAAACAGATCACCCTATTTCTTTTGACGAGTTTACCATTATATCCTCTGCAGGTAATTCACAATTTGATCTTCTCCTTCGTGAAAGTTTACTTATAAGTAAATTTAATCCTTCTCTAAATGCCAATATCAGATCTTTTCCTTTGATGCTATTTTGAGTTGTCACTTTTGACATATCTCACTGACTTCCTTTTCCTTTACATTCTTTTATTATTGTTACTAGACCCTATATTGTAATAGCATAGTTATATAAACTGAGACATGTAAATATAATTAGTTACTCTGAAGATGTTACTGGTTTAATGACGAAACGTTATTTTAAATAAATTTTCTTAAAATGTTCAATCCCGTGTTTTAATATGGCGTTCCTGAGAATTATTTGCTGGGCAATTATTTTTATCACCAGATTACGATTTCCACCTGGTACCTCGATTGCTATTGTTTAATCATAACATTTGCTTTGCATTGAGGTTTTTTTCCTGTAAAAGGTATTTTATATTTTTTTTAATTGATTTTTCTGAAATTCTAAAATGTTTTTGAGAAGACAGCATAACTATATTTAGGTTGGAACAAGCTTTCTATAAATCCAGAATATTTTGAAAATTAATTATCTCACTACCCCAACCGGGAAATCGATCTCAAGGTTTCTGGTCTAACATACCACCAGTGCTCTGACTACTGAGCTACTGCGACATACGGTCGTGGAATGCTCTTGGACATTTGAGGAATTGGCAGTGGGTGTCCCCGCGGTGTAATTTAGGGCACAGTATGTCCAGTTACATATTTCAGTTACATATTTTCTATACGGCGAATTGTAAAAGGAGGTATGACAAGACGAGATGCACCACCTAGAGATATCAGTATTGAACAAAAAAAGCAAAAAGAATGGGATTACGCTTATAAGTACAGCAACGCCGATATTCATAGAATATGCGGAACTACCCCATTGCAACACTTCATCAAGATACAACATCTCAAATGGATTGCACATGTTATCAGAATGGACAACCAAACATTTGAGAAACAAACTCTCTTTATGGAAGGATCGCATTATCCATAGAAGAAATTGGAGGATGAATTTGGGATGGACCGTTCCGAGATTCGACGTATTATGTTTTGTAAGGATAATTTTGATGGCTGGCTGGCAAAATTTTGTACAGCCAGCAGTTTATATGCATGAAACACGTAAATAATATATAAATGGATGGATGGATACGTGTTCTGCTCACCAGTTCACTATAAAGGACCTGCTTTGGTTGCCTAAAAATTTAGCGGGGTTGGGACCTATAGTTGTTTTAGGGTTAGTAGTTCTATGATGTATGTCTTTCCTTAATGTCCGATCGTATGATGTATATCAAATATCGAAAGGGTCTCATCTCTACCGACGTTTACAATTATTTAAGCACTTTTGAATCAAAATACAAATCTCGAAATTATGATCCTAATTAATAACTTTAATTTAATTATAAAACATAAACAGGACTACTTGAGGAAATCGTTTTTTATTAGGTCAGCTGAACTGTGGAACACTCTCCCATCTAGTCTCAAATCCTACAATTCTCTCGCTCTATTCAAGTCTAGTCTCCACAAAATGTACTCTATCAAACTACCTGCCTATAGCCCCCTTGGTATATGTCCAATAAGTCCAAAATCCAATTATATCTACCACCAGGGGTCAGGTGTCAATTGGGACGTAAGTCCTGTTCCTTTCTCCTGTCACACCTGTCTTATTCGTTATATTTGTATGTACTTTTTGTATTAATAGTAACTTGTAATCATGGGCCGAACTAAACTAAGTATCATGGGCCGAACCCAAGTGTCTGTTCATGTGAGGCATATTTATAGACTTGATGGTTGGAAGATTTCAGAATTTGTGCACGTGACTGTGCTAGGTCTCTTTACCTGTACTGTTATTTTCAACGAGTAGTTTTAACTCTTTTAAGAGGATCAAAGTTAACTCCATGCGGGTGAGTTATTTTACAGGAGTTATTTTAACTCTACTTTTTGGAGTTTTCCCCCGCAGGTCAGGGGGAACGCAGGCTCTGGGAACGAGATTGCGAGACAAGTGTGCAAGCAAAAGTCAACCTCGTACCCGGGGTCTTCCGGCCGAATAGAGGAATGAAATTTTAGCTCGATCGTAACCTTTGCAGTTATTGATTTAATATATTCCTAATTCTTGACGATATTTTTCGTTGGAAGTCAATTTTTTAATATGAGCGTACCGGTACTGCTTTCTCAAACCATTTTATCTGGTGGAGTGGGGTCGGGGATGAGAAGAGGGGTTTATAGACACAAAAACATGCCGCGATATGCGGGGATTTAGCTTTATTTAGTTGTCAGTCTGGTCTAAATCCCCGGTCTTTCCCGGGTCTGTGGGTGCGGGGATTCCACTGACAAGTGCATTACTGGAATTTTAGGTTCTACAAATCTGTTAATAGAAATATTGTAGTAGTTAATAGAAATATTGTAATAGTTAATAGAAATACCATCGTTGGTGGTGTTTCTCCAGTGTCTTTAGGTGTTTCTATAATACCACTACATACACAGTGCCATGACCTGACGTGACGTGAAACTGTTTGGACGTGCACTGAAGTACGCTCCGCGCGAATTGTTTCGTATTTTATTTTTTCCTGTACGATTTGAGCGAGATGCTTCTCAGCGTGGTCGGTGAAGTGTTCTTAAGGAACACAAATTAAAATGTCTCTTAGAATAGATAGTGTTTGGTACTTTTGAAGGATTTTCTTGTTTTCTTCGTTGCTTTGGTTTCCAGTGCTACACGCGGTCTGTCACCATACAATGCGGGGCCCATCAAATCGCGGGGCCCGTAGCATTGCTACATCTGCTACTGTACTAATCCGGCACTGTACATACATCACACTGAATAATGACTTATTGGGAATGTTGTTACTTTGCCTGTTTAGTGTCATGCGATACATACGTGCATATAGATAGTTTTAATTGATAATCTCAATTATATTCCTGATTTTACTGACCTCATTAATTATGCAGCGTGACGTATTTGCAGCACGGGTTGCGCCCAGTTACGACCGACCAACTTAGTCAAATCTCACTCCAGCTTTATGTAATGATCTTTCCTGTTTTGTGTTTTGGTTGTGCAACTTTTAATTCTATAAAAAATGAGGAGTCGCAAACACTTTTCTTTTTCAAGTTTGCTAATTGTTGTTCTCCATGTTGGATTTCTTTAGAACTCGCAACATTTTTCGTTTCACACTTGTTGCAACACTAAAGCCTCTTTTCCAGTCATCGCAAAAACTGGTTCGCAGCTCGCTGAGAGTACTTGCATCTGATTAAAAACAACTCACAACGAGCAAACAAGCACTGCGAGTTCTTTTTAATTACATGCAAGTACTCGCAGCGAGCTGCGAACCAGTTTTTGCGATGACTGGAAAAGAGGCGTTATATCACGTGTGACATGGTCGTGTGGAACCTGAAGTTTGTTTCTTTGCGACGCAAATGCCATGGCCAGAAATCTCCAGAGATACTTATAGTACGTATGCCAAATATAAGGTCGGACCTGGTAACTAGGGCAATGTATTTGGTTGTCAGGGCAACGTATGCATGTTCTTTACGGCAATGTATTTGCTCTTCGTTATATGACCTTATATGGAATAATTTTACTCTACGCACGCTGTGATTGGTCAGTTTGCCGGTCTCGATCAGGCTACGCAGACCGTAATCAGTGACGTCAATAACTAATGAGAATTAGCATAAAATCAAAATCAAAAGCGTTATAAATCGTTATTATTCTTTGGTATAAGCGATTGTTCCTGAATTATTTTATAAAAATAATAGAATACGTTTTCCTAGGCCTCTATAACGTGACCGAACCCTCGTGAAGTAAAAAAATTCGAGAAATTTTGCAACTCGGCCATGGTCCAAAAAGATATGGAATGGAAAACTTGATTTTAGTAGGGTAGTCCAATGAGTATTAAAATAAATACTGTTATCAATAGGAGCCTTACAGTAAAAACTGAACATTACATCATTAAAAAGATCAAGATAATATATAAAATTATTAAAAAAAAGAGAAATAAAATAAAACTAGCTATTATACGAAGTGTTCGAATCACAAGTAAAACTATTAAAAACAATGCAACCATTGTAATAGAATGATCTCTTAGCCGTCTCTAGTTTAACGTTCGGGACATAAATTACTCTGCCTTGTACGTCTTAAACACCTATCTCTATTAAATGTAAAGTAATCAATTAAAAATTGTGGTACACATCTTTTTAAACATTTATTTACAAGAAGATAAACATGACGAGCATGCGTGTGTTCGAGAGTGCTCCATCGTAAGGAGTTAAGGGCGGCATCACTATTATTTACTTCGAAAACAACTCTAGCCGCTCTTCTTTGAAGACGTTCCAGCATAACGGCATCGCATTTGTTACTGCACGCCCAGGAAGAGTCACAGTAGTCGAAAATCGGAAGAATAAAATATTTATAGATGACATTTGCTGCATTCAGTGTGATATCTTGACGTATTCTTCCCAACATTCCAATTATCTTACATGCTTTAGTAAAAATGCTATTAAATGGTACTACGATCAAATTTTTAGCTATCTATATTTTTACGTATTTATAAAGCAGAGCTGCTAAATATTACTCGGTCGAAACCGTTTTGCGATTCGACGATGGCAAGTATTATTTTTCTGACTCCGAATCTGGAGTTGTTCAGCGTAACGAAGTGACGTCAGATTCTCAACGCGAAGACTCCACATGGCTATAATTCTTCAAGAAAATCCATAGTGATCAAAGTCATTTTTTCAAATTCTTCGTCTTAAAGGCTGGACATTTCATCTACTTCTCGAAGAAAACAAGAAAACAAGTAACCTCGACTGAAATTCAGGCGTAGCATTGAGAATCTGACGTCACAAACAATATTACCTTTTGAAATTGCGGGCTCACTTGGAACACGTTCTTAGTAATGGTGGTCTAAATAATAGTGATCTCAGAGCTTAAAATACTTACTTCAAAATACCATTTTTTAGGTTTTTTTACATCGATGATCACTTTCGACCCTGAAATAATATACTATGCTGAAGAAAATCTAAAATATTGGGGTGAATTTTCATCGTAGTGCCACTTTAAGATGGCAATTCAAAGACAGGGCATTGTCCAACACCTCGCCCAAATACTTGAAGTTTAAAACTCGTTTTACTAGATGATCTCCTATGTTAACGGTAGGCTGAAGTACCAAAAAGGACAAATTCAGTCTTTTTCTTAAGGAAAAGATTGACGATACATGGACGATCGTCAAGCTCTTATCCTCAGAAAAATGATTCTGAGTCCCGGACAGGAATCGAACCTGTAACCTTCTGATTGCCAATGAGACGTTCTAACCATTGAGCCACCGAGATGGAGAGCGAAGGTTACCACGTGATATGAAGTTAATGCATCACATGATTCAAATATATTTTGCCCTGCACGAATTACAATTTCATAACAAGAAGTCTTGTTTCTCCAAAGATAGAAGCAAAGGCGAACTCCGCACAAAATATGGCTTCGAAAAATTCATTTAGATCATTTGGCTATTGTTTTCGAATAAAATGGTTTTGCATCGCGATGACATCAATGTTATTAATCTGCTTCCGTAGTGTGCATTTTACCTTCTTGTTATTCAATTATTTACCCCCTGATGTAAAATATAGGATTGAAGGTGGATAACAGTATCTTTTCAGTCAGTATAGATAAGCTCTTTTCTGCTTTTAACTGCAGTAATCTGCGAATTTGTAGATGATTTAAACGCCAGCGTTGAAGAGTGTTCGGATTACCCGTTTGGCTGAAAAATAACATTGATGTTATGCGACTCCTCCACGTTGCAAATCCATTTGTCTCGAAAACATCAGCCAAATTATCTAAATGAATTTTTCGAAACCATATTTTGGTTGCAGTTTTGCCTTTATTTCCATCTTTATTAACCGTGGAAAAACAAGACTTCTTGTAATATGAAATTGTAATTCGTGCAGGGCAATATATCTTTGAATCACGTGATGCATTAACTTCATATCACGTGGTACATTCAAATTGTCCTCCAACGTTGGTTTCCGAAACGATAATTAACCACTCAAGTGATTTCGATAATAAATACTGCATCAGTCAAACGGGCCAACCTCGTTCCCAGGGCCTTATCTCCGCTCCCCGCCCGGGGCGCATGGTCCATATTCCGTCTAATGGTATCGGTTAATCCAATCACTGCATTCTCTGTAGAATGTCCTTTTCGAAAGCCAAGCGGAGCTTCTACTCCGATTTTTGATACCTCAACGTGGCAAAGAAAATAAAAAATTTAACAAAATCAAAACGTTTTGATAACGTCATCAGCAACTCAGAAGTGAACATTATATACAGATGAACCAGTGAGTTGCTCAAACAATTCATTCATGATAAGACATGGACGGTACTACAAAATTATCAAGTTTACATACTACCAGATTCATAACAAAGATAAATGGAATGTTTCTTTAATATACCTATCCGAACATTGGGGATTTTACCAACCTCGTACCCAGGGCATTTTGCCTCCACGGCGGAAGGTCAGCGAAAATGGCCCTGGGATCGGCTGGTCCATTCTATAATGCGATTGGCTTGTCATAAAACTCAATTAATGCAGCCGAGTGTAATTTATTCATCTAAATCTGAATGCTGTCTTCAACTTTTCCAGCAAATTAGAAGTGATAGCTTTCGCTAAATTGGATATATACTTCTTCATACCTTTTGTAAGAGAAAACCATGGATGTATGGTGTATTATTAAGCTTGTTACCTGCTTTTATGCCGACGAGTGCTGACATGAAGAACTCTGAAGAGCATATTGAACATTACTCAATTATTCTGGTTGACAAAGTAGACAAAGGCAATTGAACAAAGACCACAACAATTATCATATCTAAACACCCAGAAATTCTGGGTGTCATGTGACCAGCCGATCCAAGGGCTATTTTCGTCGACCTTCCACCGTGGAGGCAAAATGCCCTGGGAACGAGAATGGAATTTTGCCTATTTGGATTCTTCGGGGTAATATTTGGATTCTTCGGGGAAGATTTCTAATTTATCTTGTCTGACCAAAACTTCATCTTCTTGTACGTTTTTGCCTTTGATTGTGAGTTTTTCAAAACTGACCGTGAGAAAAAAAAATGGGTTCTAACGGTGGAAATGACGTCAAATGACGTCAAAGCACGCGCCTCAGAGTAACACTGTGTTTATATCGGGAGAAAGCCAAAGAAATTATTATTTTATTATTTTAAGTTATTATTTTAACTTATTTGGCTTTCTCGCGATATAAACACAGTTTTACTGTGAGAGAGCGTTACTTCCTTAACGTCATTCTGACGTCATTTCCGCGGTTAGAAACCAGTTTTTTTTCTCACGGTCAGTTTTGAAAACTCTCAAAATCACCAACTTCGAAGGCAAAAAAACTACAAGGGGGTTAAGTTTTGGTCTGACAAGATATATTAGAAATCTTCTCCGGAGAGTCCAGATATTTTACGAATATGCAAAACCCCCAAGGTCTGGATAGACACTTTAAGATTATGTTCCCAACTATCATAAGGACAGATACAGGATCTTGTTTTCAATATTTTTCTAATAACGATATTCTGATATAAAGTAAAATATTCCAACTAAAATGAACGAGGACGGATTTTCATCTCGGTCTTCTTTAAAGAATAATAGTGTCCTTTCCAGTCACGCCAATTTACTCCATCACCATGAGAGCTGTGAGGACCACGTAAGTACTGAGCATTCAAGTTGGATTTAAGACAGTTCTTGTACCACCAGGCACCTGTGCGAAATACAGCACAGTTTAAACTACTATACACGTCATTATCCTCGTCTTTAGTAGTAAACTTCATCCCATTGTGATAAGAAAGTGAGTCACCAGCATTTCCTGCAATGAAATATCAAATTAGGACTAAAAGGTTCAATAAAAATCTCAAATTGTTCTCATTAACATAAAAAGACAATACAAAAATATACAGATCAATTAAAACAGGTAAAAAACTTAAAAATACAACTTAAAAATATAATTTAAAAATATAACTTAAAAATATTACTTAAAAATATAATTTAAAAATTAAATTTAAAAATATAAATTAAAAATATAATTTAAAAATATCACTTCAAAATAAAATTTGAAAATATAATTGAAAAATATAACTTGAAAATATAACTTGAGTATAACTTAAAAATATAACTTCCACCACTCGAAACTTTTCCACAACCAACGTATTACCATCATCCTTATCGATTGTTTCGATACCACTGAGCCTGCGGTCTTTTGCCTTTTGGTCAGCGGACTAAGCACAAACTTAATTTAATTTGTTTTCTTGTTTACATACACAAGGCAAGACACAACAGGGATGTTCAGCCCTAGTCATGGTGTCTTACTCTAAGAATTAACAAACATACATAATACATTACATATATAACTATAACATTTACATATTACTATATCACAGCCTGTGATACGCTTATTATATCACTTATTACAACAAATACATTATACTAACACACACACACACACTTACGTACGCACGCACAGTTAATATTAACAACAAATACTGAAGTTCTGCGATTCAAGGTCTCTGAAGAATTACAATTTAAACATATTGAGCGCCAGGTAGATATAATATCAGTATTGAATGTGTTCTGGAGAGCGACAAAGTATCTTGATTTTAAATAATTTTTAAAGAGACTATATTTGTTAATTTCTTTTGTTTGATCGGAGAGTGTGTTCCAAAGTCTAGATGATCTTATGAAAAAACTTTTTTGAAAATGTTTAGTCCGAGGTTTTGGTATTTTGAAATTATGTTTATTTGAATGCCTGAGATGGTTAACCGGTAGATTTGGAAGATAGTTAGATAAATCGATGTTGTATTTTCCATTTGAGCAACCATGAAGAAAAAGCAAGTCCTTAATTTCGTGCCAATATGAAAGCGGAAGAAGTTTGGTTTTTATTAGTCTGACTTTGTAATCGGCGGACAACTTTGGTATGCCAAGGATGTATGTTGTGGCTCGCCTTTGGACGCCCTCGATATCTCTCATTTGATTAATTGATTGGCCAGATCAAACTACAGCCTTACAAGGCGTATTTACATGTGGTTTTACTGGTTTATCGAAACATGAACGAAGGTAATGATGATTCATTTCCAATTTTAATCACCTTACTTAGATATTCATTCCTCCATTGTCTAGAGAGTGACGCGCTCAATGACCTACTGACCTATGATACTTTGTTTACATGTCCGTTTAATAGAAAGTTATGTCGCATAAAATATTGATATCGATATCGAAAAAAGGGCAATATCGAACCAGTATCGTATCGAATTAAAAAAGCTGGTATCGTCCATCACTACTGTTACCAAGCTCATACCAAAAGATTCATAGCTCAGTCGGTTAGACCGCTGGCAGAACCTATAGATGTCGCCGGTTTGATTCCCAGACAGAAGACTTGGAGTAGCTTTAGGTATTTTATGATCTACGACGCGGCCTTCGAAAAATAATAATTCTTCATGCGAAACAAAGAGAATGAATTATTTGTAGTCGCAAGAGTATTCTCAACACCGTCTTCGTTCTGTTTACAACGCAACTCTGAACATTTTCACGTCTTCAGCACGACGTGATCTCGCTGAGAGGTGAGAGATGTTCCTTAATATATAACAATGGCCGATATTTTTTCGCATCGATCAATTTTATATTTTCGCCTGAATTTTTCATCATCGTTGTAAGTCGGCTAAACAACACACATATCAAATTTTAAGCCAATTTGGTGAATTATTTCCTACATTTCTAAACACGGTGAATTTTGACCTTTTTGACCCACATGCATAGAACGTATTGTCTTTGTGGTGTAGCTCCCGTGCGGGTGGACCGGTGCGGGTGGGATCTCTGCAGAGACTCTGCTTCGGGTAAGGGGGGAGCAGAGAAGGGGGTTCATTTTTCTCACTGACCATTTTTTTGCTTTGTTAAACTGTATTTACATTGATTATTTTCAATTCAACAGATAATAAACTGCTTTTCCTTTCACGCTTTTTCTTCGATTATTTTCAATTTACCTATTGTTGCTTATTAACTCTTTCCCGACAGGCTGAAAAACATCAAAAATTGAACCACCACGTTGTTCTATTGATATCTTTTGAAATAACCATAACTGTTGCGAAAGCTATACATTTTCTGGAAGCCCAATAAACCGGCTTTTACTTGTGCTTTTAAATTTCCCGAACAAAATAAATTATGTTAATATAAATTAGCATTAATTATCATAAATCAGGTTGAAAAATTTACATTTTTCTAGAAAAGGCCATCTTGCATGCCCGCGTAGCATCTTGAAAACTCAAAATGCCACCAATCGCAGAGTTGTTTATGAAATCAAATCAAACTTGGCGTGTGCGTGGATCTCATGTTCCTGGCGCTTGTTGAATTTTAATTTGTAATCTTGCGTTACCGTGTGCCGTGTTTTTCGATTGACAACTTTGCGGGTCTTCTACGACCCATTTGGACTGGGCCGGTAAGGAAAGAGTTAATGTTGACTTCAGCTCAAACACTGCAACAGACTGTGGTGTATGACCGCAAGGCCTTGTGGGCAGGACCACGAGGAAATAGATGGAGTTTATGTTATTGTTGATAGTGTGAGAAGTTCATTAAAATACGGTATTATTGGCATACAAGAACTTAACAATTGGCGACGAGGATAGGATCAGTAAGCGGAGAAAAGTTCACTGATTAACATTTGGAACTGTTGAAAACGAGTGATTAACGTATGCGATAGTATTACCATTTCCATAACACAGAAACGACGACTGAGTCTGAAGTGATACGAAATGACGAGCTCTATCGGTAAACTGGAGGCATTTGACGAAACCTGTGAGGACTGGATGACATATGTGGAAAGAGTAGAACAATATTTCCTAGCGAACGATGTCGAAACGAATAAAAAAGTACCAGTTCTGCTGACTGTAATCGGAGGTAAGACGTATAGTTTATTACGTACATTGACATCTCCAACGAAGCCATCAGCGAAAACATTTGATGAAATCATAGCAATCCTCCAAGGTCATTTGTCCCCAAAACCCCTGATAATTGCGGAAAGATTTCGATTCCACAAGCGAGATCAACGCGAAAATGAAGGTATACACTCGTACGTTGCTGAACTTAAGAAACTATCTGAGCATTGCGAATTTGGTACAAATTTGGGCGACTTATTACGAGACCGAATCGTTTGTGGCCTACATAACGAAGCTATTCAAAAACGCTTACTTGTAGAAACAAATTTAACATTTGACAAAGCTGTGAAGTTGGCGGTTGCGATGGAAACTTCCACAAAAGATTGTATGGAATTGAGAGGGAAACCGAAACCAGAAATCGAAGTAAACAAAGTCAGTAGCGAAGACCGCAAGCAACGTAAGTGTTATCGCTGTGGAAAAGATGGCCATGATGCGCCAGAATGCTATTTTAAAGATCAATACTGTAGAAACTGTGGTAAAAAGGGCCATGTCAAACGAGTATGTCGCTCCAAGCCAATCAACA
The DNA here is from genome assembly GCA_035772405.1 of Chrysogorgia sp. JL179-B06. Lineage (NCBI taxonomy): Eukaryota > Metazoa > Cnidaria > Anthozoa > Scleralcyonacea > Chrysogorgiidae > Chrysogorgia > Chrysogorgia sp. JL179-B06. The sequence continues at coordinate 669,050 of JAYKKM010000213.1, read as the reverse complement.
CATTTCCCACAGTCAAGTCAGGCTTATCTAAGAAAAAAGAGAGAGACCTAAATAATATCCAAGATGAAAGTGACAGTGATGATACTTTGGCATCCCTAGAGCTACACAAAGTCGACAAGAATAACAGTAGTACTATCATTTGGGTTACCCCTGAAGTAAATAGGAAACCTCTTCGAATGGAACTGGACACTGGCTCAGCAGTATCCGTTATTCCATATAGTCAATACAACACTATGTTCAAGTCTGCAAAGCTGCATCGAACAAGTACCACCCTCAAGACATACACAGGGGAGAAAATTGAGCCAGAGGGAATGCTCAATGTCGAAGTGAAATATAAAGGAGAGTCACACCAACTTAACTTATATGTAGTTAAAACACAAGGGCCTGCCCTCCTTGGCCGTGACTGGTTACAGAGCATTGCACTCGACTGGAAAGCTATTAAAGCCCTGTCAACCAGTATCTCAAGTTCCCAGGGTTCACCCACCAGACTCCAAGAGATCTTGGATAAGTATGCTGAAGTTTTTAAAGAAGGTATTGGTATGTTAAAGAATACAAAGGCCAAACTCACATTGCAAGAAGACAGTCAGCCCAAGTTTTGTAAAGCAAGACAAGTGCCATATGCTCTTCGCCCCAAGGTGGAAGCTGAGTTAACGAAATTACAAAATGAGAACATCATAACCAAAGTGGAATGGAGTGAATGGGCATCACCAGTTGTTCCAGTGCTAAAGAAGAATGGAAATGTCCGACTCTGCGGGGATTTTAAAACGACCATTAATCCAGTTCTATACAAGTCCAGCAATACCCTCTTCCAAGAATTGATGATATTTTTGCTTCCCTTGGAGGTGGACAAAAGTTTAGCAAACTTGATTTACGCCAGGCTTATTTACAGATGGAAATGGAAGAAGAGTCAAGGAAGCTTCTTACCATCAACACACACAAAGGGTTATTCCAGTACAACCGACTTGTCTTTGGTGTGGCAGCAGCCCCTGCAATCTGGAAACAGGCAATGGATCAAGTATTGGAAGGAATTCCACAAGTGCAATGCATTCTTGATGACATGATCATTTCTGGTAAAACAGAGCAAGATCACCTCAACAATCTGGAGATGGTTCTCAGCCGTTTACACAAGCATGGTCTGAGGGCTAACAGCAGTAAATGTGAGTTCTTCCAAGATAAGATTGAATTCTGTGGTCACGAGATCAGTCAAGATGGCTTACACAAGTCTCAGAAGAAGGTCGAGGCCGTTGTAAATGCTCCACGCCCTGAGAATGTCTCTCAAGTCCGTTCCTTTATTGGTCTTATCAATTATTACCAACATTTCCTGCCAAACCTCTCCACCTTGCTTCAACCTTTAAACAAGTTGTTAGAAAAAGGCATTGAGTGGAAGTGGACCCCCGAGTGCGAAGAAGCCTTTGTTCAAGCCAAGAAACTAATTGCTTCAGAAGAAGTTCTTGCACATTATGATCCACAACGACCCATAAAGCTTGAATGTGATGCTTCGCCATATGGCTTGGGGGCTGTCTTAACTCAAGTCATGGAAGATAACACAGAACGCCCCATCGCATATGCCTCAAGGACTCTTACAAAGACAGAGAAAAACTATTCACAGATAGATAAAGAGGCGTTGGCTCTTATATGGGGTGTGAAGAAATTCCATACTTACGTATTTGCAAGAAGATTTACACTCCGTACTGACCATAAACCTTTAACAGCCATCTTTAATCCTGCAAAAGCCATTCCAGCAACAACAGCAGCCCGCCTTCAAAGATATGCCTTGTTCCTCACAGGGTTCAACTACGATATTGAATATCGCAGTTCGACAAAGCACTGTAATGCTGATGGGTTATCCCGACTTCCTCTGGAACCAACTACAAAGATGCCAGAGCAAACCGAAGATGCCGTTCATGCATTTCAAGTGTCACAGTTCAATGTTCTACCCGTCACACACCAGAAAGTAAGAATAGAAACTCAAAGAGACCCCACACTAGTTAAAGTTTATGAATCCACAATGAAAGGTTGGAATAAGGAACAGACACCCACCATGGCACCATTTTATTCTAGAAAAGATGAACTATAACTGTCCATCAGGGATGTATCATGTGGGGGAGCAGAGTTGTGGTGCCAACCAAGTTGCGAAGTCAAGTTCTGGAAGTACTACATGAAAGTCATATCGGTGTAGTCAAGATGAAAGCACTAGCGCGAAGCTACATTTGGTGGCCTGGAATCGATCACGATATTGAAGAACTGGCCAGAGGATGCAATGGATGTCAACGTGTTCAACACGCTCCAAAGTGTTCTCCACTTCATCCGTGGGAGTGGCCGTCAACCCCATGGCAACGTATTCACATTGACTACGCTGGGCCATTTCTTGGTATGATGTTTTTAGTGGTCGTAGATGCTTCGTCTAAGTGGCCAGAAGTGATTGCAATGCACTCAACAACAGCACTCAAAACTATTGAAGCACTCCGCGTAATATTTGCAAGAAATGGTTTGCCTGAGCAGCTGGTCAGTGACAATGGGCCACAATTTATTGCTGAAGAATTCCAACTATTTCTGAAGAAGAATGGAGTGAAACATATCACATCAGCTCCCTACCATCCAGCAACCAATGGCTTAGCAGAAAGGTTTGTCCCGACGATGAAGCAATCCCTGACATCAATGAAGAAAGGTCCAGGATCGACTCAGACCAACCTTTCCAAATTCTTGATGAAGTACAGAAATACTCCACATAGCACAACTGGTGAAACCCCTGCAAAACTATTCATGGGACGAATTCTCCGCACAAGGCTGGATCTCATAAAACCAGACCTCAGAAAACATGTTATTTGCAACCAGGAGAAGCAGGCTAAAGCAAAGTCCAATGGTTCATCTGGGGAAGTACGGCAACTGTATGTTGGCCAACCAGTAAGCGTGAGAAATTACAGAGGGAAGGAGAAGTGGATACCAGGAATCGTACACGCTCGGACAGGACCTGTATCATATCGAGTCAAAATTGCACCGAATGTGATATGGAAGAGACACATAGACCAGCTGCTTAGTTCAAGTGTCAAAACAGCTACTGCAGATTCAGTATTGGAAATACCAGTGATGTCCTACGAATCTGTTACAGAAGATAAGACAACACACATACAACCATGTCAAAGGAATGATGATCCGACATTGCAACCAGCATTGTCCATGCAAGACCAGGACAATTCTGAATCAGAACCAATACCTACAAGGCGTTATCCAGTTCGGATACGACAAGAACCAGAAAGACTATAAATATATATATAATTAAGAAGACTGAAAACATTTGCTATAATGGAATATATATATTTGATTCGGACACGTTCATGTTTTGTTGTTACAGCATATTGCTTGTAACCTAAATAATAGAAAGGGAGGAATGTGGTGTATGACCGCAAGGCCTTGTGGGCAGGACCACGAGGAAATAGATGGAGTTTATGTTATTGTTGATAGTGTGAGAAGTTCATTAAAATACGGTATTATTGGCATACAAGAACTTAACACAGACCTGGAAATAATTCCAACCTCTCTTGGATCCTACGCTAAGGACCAAATAATTTCTTCGAAAACACAGTGGTCGCACTACTTTACGCAGGACTAAAAGTCTAAAACAATCATTAATAAAGCTGTGCCTGGCAATTTCCTAGTAGAACTGTAGCAAAATCCATTGAATTGAATATTAATCTTTTATCTTTAGAGTTTAGGCAGTTGTGTATTTGTGTAACTACACAGACTAACCTGAACCGTTACACCTACAGTACAAGCTACAGTGGCACTGCGGTAGTGCGCTACAGCCACAGGCCAGCCCACTGCGGCTACAGTGGCACCACAGGCCACACATCTTCTAAGCCTGGGGTTTAAGTGTAGTTAAGTTAGGAGTTGTGATTTTCTAGCCCAAAACATTCTTACAACTAAAATATTTTCTTGGAACGAGGATCCCAGGATCCACCACTATTTCCAGAAAAGATTTAAAGTTCTTCTTTTATAACGCAGGTAGAACCAAATGCTTGTGGACTACAATTTTAGGGCAACAGTAGAAAAATAATTTCCGCTTGAACTCCAGTTTTAATGAAGTAACTTTACTATTTGATTTCGTTAAAATGAAGTCATGCTAATAGTGGGTGAGTGGGTCCCTTATTAAGTTAAGTTGAAATACTAACCTGAATAACCTCCAACGGTTAACTTGTATTTTTCTGTTTCATTTTCCACAACAAATGTTGAGTAATCAGCATAACGTGTCTCATTCTCAAAATCCTGCAGGTCAACTCTCAGAACGTTTTTATCACTCTTTGACAATCGATGGATATTATCAAGACCAAGCCAGAACTCGCCATTTAAGTCTCCAAAGCCTTTCTTATACTCGTTCCATCCACGATAAAAGTCAATACTTCCATCCACTCGTCTTTGAAAGACAGTCCAACCTCCTCCACTTGTTGTCATATCACACCTAGCATCGAAGGGTCCAATACCGTCAGGGTCAATGGTGTAGACACCATCTTTTCTTTCTCCTTTTTTGTACAAATCAGAACAACTCTTCGGGACTAAAGGAATACAATGAAAGTTACATTATATTAGTGGTTGTAGTAGTGGTAGTAGTAGTAGAAGTATTAGTGATGGTGGTGGTGGTAGATTGGTAGTGGTAATAGTAGAAATAGCATTAGAGTAGAAATAGCATTAGAGTAGTAGTAGTTGTGGTGGTTGTGGTAGAGGTACCAGTAGTAATTGTGGTAGTAGTAGTAGTAGTAATAACAACAAAGGAGTAGTGGTAGTTGTGATAGTAGTTGTAGTAGTAGGATGAGGAGTAGTAGTGGTGGTGATAGTAGTGGTGGTGATAATAGTGGTGCACTAAAGGAATACAATGGAAGTTACATTATATTAGTGGTTGTAGTAGTGGTAGTAGTAGTAGAAGTATTATTGATGGTGGTGGTGGTGGTAGTAGATTGGTAGTGGTAATAGTAGAAATAGCATTAGAGTAGTAGTAGTGGTGGTGGTTGTGGTAGAGGTACCAGTAGTAATTGTGGTAGTGGTAGTTGTGATAGTAGTTGTAGTAGTAGGATGAGGAGTAGTAGTGGTGGTGATAGTAGTGGTGGTGATAATAGCGGTGGTGATAATAGTGGTGTACTGAAGGAATACAATGAAAGTTACATTATATTAGTGGTTGTATTGGTGGTAGTGGTAGTGGTGGTAGTGGTAGTGGTAGTAGTAGAAATAATAGTAGTGGTAGTAGTAGAAATAGTAGAAGTATTAGTGATGGTGGTAGTGGTGGTGGTAGATTGGTAGTGGTAATAGTAGAAATAGTAGTAGGAGTAGTAGTGGATGTGGTGGTAGAGGTAGCAGTAGTAATTGTGGTAGTAGTAATGGTGGTAGTGGTGATAATAGTGGTGCAATAAAGGAATACAATGAAAGTTACATTATATTAGCGGTTGTATTGGTGGTAGCAGTTGAAAGTGTAGTAGTTGTAGTAGTGGATGTGGTAGTAGTGGTGGTGGTGGTAGAGGTACCAGTAGCAATTGTGGTGGTAGTATTGGTGGTAGTGGTGGTAGTTGTGGTAGTAGTATGAGGAGTAGTAGTAGTGGTGATAGTAGTGGTGCACTGAAGAAATACAATGAAAGTTACATTATAGTATTATTAGTAGTAGTAGCAGTAGAAGTAGCAGTATCAGTATTAATAAGAGTAGCAGTAGATATTATTATTATTATTATTATTACATTATATTTATATTATTGTTATTATAACAGTAACTGGACGAGGGGTTGTTACTTACACGTATTCTAGTTTGAGGATATTTTAAGTGTAGAAAACAATACAATTTTAATATTTGTTATGTACATTGTGAATATTTCGCACATTAAATTACTTGTATAATTTAATTCAGTCAACAAAGCTCTGTTTGGTTGACTAGTGCACTACCTTTAACCCTATGGCAAAAACCGCATTGCATTGTGGTAGTGTAGTATCACTTCACTTCGATGTGAAATGGCCGCCGCAAGGCGAGCATTTTACTTCGAAGAACAATTGGCCGATTTACACGGCTTTTTATTTTGCGAGGACGAAATTTAATCATTTCTATGGGACAAGGAGCTCCTTAATTACATTCTGTAGAAAAGGTAAATAAATCGCTGGTGTCATTGTCGAGAAAATTGAATTCACCGGTCGAGTGCTGTTCGAACAAAACATTCTTTAACCAAGGTGTTTCTTCCTGTTGCAAGGTAAGTAACCGTATTAATTGCCCTTCAACGAAATATTTTGCTCTGTGGCTATTCATCTGTAGTTTGCCTGTCTAAATGGCGTATCAGTTGTAGCTGTGAACGTCTCTTTGTAATTTTTTTCATCACTTGAGAATGACACACTCGGTGATGCCTTTTAAATCATTTGTTCGATAATGATGACCACCCGAGACATATTCTAGGCCTGTTTTGGCGCGAAAATAAACAAGCTATGAGTCGGAAATCAAGTATTTTCAAAAACTACATCTCCAATGTACTGTCACTTGGACTTTTGACTGCTGTGTTTGGTTTCGCATACCCTTGGCAGTGCTTTAGTTCCTGTCTTCGAATAACCAGTAGGTTATTGAAGTTATAAAACTAGTTTAAGTTGTAAATATAAAATATATATATGCACTAAAATATGCATTTTCTTTAAAAAACCTTTGGTGTTTTTCCCTGCGTTATATACTTCAAATTGTAAGTTTACAATAACTCATAACATACTGTAGTTAGCTTAAATATTATAATCCAATGTTCTGTTGTAAATATATATAAACATAGTTTAGTGGTAGGTTACACTTCACAAATACAGCAATATTATTTTTAGTCTTTTATAATATTCTTAATTTTTTAATAGTTTTAAAAACATATTGTTAAATTTAATAACATTAATGTATGATTTAAATTATGTAGTACTTAAATAAAAAATAGTGCTGTTTATAAATTTTAATAGTAGGAATAAAGTTAGATAAGAAATGGAGGACAGACCTTGCACATCAAAAGATGCAGACCAAGTAACACTGCAGGTTAAACTTGAACATTGGACTAAAGATTTATAGTTACTTCCACCTTTTACATATGACTTATTGCAAAGGCACTTAGCAATCTGAACAGGTAATGACAATTCGACCAGTGCTCATAAGCACAAGAAACTGGGCTACCACCTGTTCAAGGACAGATATGTCAACAATGTGGAGGTGCCATTATCTGATCTCCTGCTTCGAGAAGATTTAGGATCCCTCATCCCACAATCTTTTGTATTTTTTTATCACTAGTTCTACTTGCATAATATAGACTATAGCCAAAACTTGGGTATCCATTTGGGGAAATACCAAGCAACCCTTTGCTGGTGTTGTGATGTTTATAGGAGGAAAAAGTAACAGATTGATTTCTGCAGGAAGTCAATGGCATTTCTATTAAAAATGCTCGGTGCAGTCTATATATAATTACCTACTCTAGTTGCTGGAAAGCTTTGATTAAACCAAGCAGGCATATTCTCGCCAATGAATTTTCTGGTGCAAAAAGGTTCAGGTAATCCAAATTTGTGAAACATGCATAGATGACATGCCATACCTATGTGCCAGGTATGGCAGTAGAAAACCACAATAAAATAAAGCTAACACCATAAATAATTAGTATGTTGATCTTTGTTTACAGTACCACATTTTTTCTGGTCAGCAGAGCTTATGATGCCAGTGCTGGATCTGTGGTAGATTAGACATACTGGTGATAGATAATCAAAAATATTTAAATGTGGAGTTGTCTGGAAATCCAGTGTAAAATCTAAAGTCACTATCAGATAATGGCAGACCGTGGTTCTGCTGGGGTAACATTAAATATCCCTGCATTTTTAAATGGGAAACACCCACTTGAAGAGGAAACCTCCAGGCTTTTTTCCTCTACCTCATCATTTCTGGGAACATGCCACTGTTGTAGAACTTGGGTGCGTGTAACATCATCAGGGACCACTGACAGTTCTAACTGGATATAATCAAGAATGTGGAACAGTAGAGCAGCAACATATGCTTACAGCAACCTATGTTTACATAAACAATGGCCATGAACAACTTCACCAGTTGCTTGGTTCATAGGTTTTCAAACATAGGTTTTCTTCTTCATTGTGCCACTGACAAACTTTCACCATTGTCTTTTCTAACATTTGCCTTTACCTCCACATTGTTGACATATCTGTCCTTGAACAGGTGGTAGCCCAGTTTCTTGTGCTTATGAGCACTGGTCGAATTGTCATTACCTGTTCAGATTGCTAAGTGCCTTTGCAATAAGTCATATGTAAAAGGTGGAAGTAACTATAAATCTTTAGTCCAATGTTCAAGTTTAACCTGCAGTGTTACTTGGTCTGCATCTTTTGATGTGCAAGGTCTGTCCTCCATTTCTTATCTAACTTTATTCCTACTATTAAAATTTATAAACAGCACTATTTTTTATTTAAGTACTACATAATTTAAATCATACATTAATGTTATTAAATTTAACAATATGTTTTTAAAACTATTAAAAAATTAAGAATATTATAAAAGACTAAAAATAATATTGCTGTATTTGTGAAGTGTAACCTACCACTAAACTATGTTTATATATATTTACAACAGAACATTGGATTATAATAAGCTATGTTATGAGTTATTGTAAACTTACAATTTGAAGTATACAATGCAGGGAAAAACACCAAAGGTTTTTTAAAGAAAATGCATATTTTAGTGCATATATATATTTTATATTTACAACTTAAACTAGTTTTATAACTTCAATAACCTACTGGTTATTCGAAGACAGGAACTAAAGCACTGCCAAGGGTATGCGAAACCAAACACAGCAGTCAAAAGTCCAAGTGACAGTACATTGGAGATGTAGTTTTTGAAAATACTTGATTTCCGACTCATAGCTTGTTTATTTTCGCACCAAAACAGGCCTAGAATATGTCTCGGGTGGTCATCATTATCGAACAAATGATTTAAAAGGCATCACCGAGTGTGTCAATCTCAAGTGATGAAAAAAATTACAAAGAGACGTTCACAGCTACAACTGATACGCCATTTAGACAGGCAAACTACAGATGAATAGCCACAGAGCAAAATATTTCGTTGAAGGGCAATTAATACGGTTACTTACCTTGCAACAGGAAGAAACACCTTGGTTAAAGAATGTTTTGTTCGAACAGCACTCGACTCATCAACCTCGGTGAATTCAATTTTCTCGACAATGACACCAGCGATTTATTTACCTTTTCTACAGAATGTAATTAAGGAGCTCCTTGTCCCATAGAAATGATTAAATTTCGTCCTCGCAAAATAAAAAGCCGTGTAAATCGGCCAATTGTTCTTCGAAGTAAAATGCTCGCCTTGGCGGCGGCCATTTCACATCGAAGTGAAGTGATACTACACTACCACAATGCAATGCGATTTTTGCCATAGGGTTAAAGGTCAATTGTCGATAGATATGGAGTAACGGCGAGAAGAAATAATTAACATAGTTAGTTATTAAGAGGTAGCTATTATCAGCTCTCAATTGCTATGAAGTGATAATTCAGCCATTTCTCACGTTGTAAACAATAAATGATTGGCGTTGTAATAGCATTGTAACCAGTAAGTTCTTCGATTTTCTAACGCGTTTTCTAACCCTAACCCCCCGGCTAGCGAGTTTTCTAACTCTAACCCCCGGCCGTGATCTCCCCATCCACTCCCCTATTTGAGGTCCTAAATTAGTAGACAGTGAGAGAGACTAAACATGTGTGACCAACCTCGTACCCAGGGTCTCATCTCCGCTGGGCGGACCCTGGGTACGAGGTTGATGTGGGACTTGTAATTGACTATTACACGCATGCGCTTATAACCCAATAACATATTTCAATCCAATAACTTATTGGTTATAATGCTATTACAACGCCAATAATTTATTGCTTACAACGTGAGCAATGGGTAGCTAATTTATAAGTGTGTATGTGACAGACAGACGGACAGACATTACCTGGAGAGGAGTTTTCCTCAACTGGATTATTTTCATTGACGTTCTCCTGGAGGAAAAATATATTAATTTTCAGTCTCTTGGTCAAATGAGGACCAGCAGTTTTGCCAGTTAAATCAAATTTTAATATACGAGTTAAAATATTTACATCAAGAAAAGGCAAATGTATCTTTACTCTAGTTACCTGCATAATTTCAATATATTTAAATGCTTCGTCTTTTACAAAGTTTTCTGGTTGAAGTGATTTGGTGGCGTTGTTCAGCTGACATTTATGTTTCGAAATCGGGCATGTCTCATTTGTAATCTCATAGTTGATGGATTTGCACAAAGGATAATCAGACACGATGCATAGATAAATACATTCAATCTCACTGTTTTGTTCACTTTCTTTCATCACATTATTCTCAAGTCGAGCACCTTTTACAAATTACAAAAGAGAAAAAGAGGAATCAGCAACATCCTTTCAAGAGACCCATGAGGGGAACAAACCTTGCGACATTCTTAAATCCGAAGAGTTTGAGCTATATATATATGAACCAAGATGAAGATTGAAGGTTATGCGCATGTCTAAAATCTATAACCTTTTGATGACCAGATAATATAACCGATGACCAATGACCAGTGAGATGCTCTAATCGTTTAGATACATGGACTAAGATGACGAGTGAAGGTTATATGTGTACAACCTGTAACCTTCTGATGACTAGTGAGATGCTCTAACTATTGAGCTACATGGACTAAGATGATGAGTGAAGGTTACATATGTGTACAACCTGCAACCTTCTGATGACTAGTGAGATGCTCTAACTATTGAGCTACATGGACTAAGATGATGAGTGAAGGTTACATATGTGTACAACCTGTAACCTTCTGATGACAAGTGAGCTGTTCTAATCACTGAGCTACATGGACTAAAATGATGAGTGAAAGTTGCATATGTGTACAACCTGTAACCTTCTGATGACTAGTGAGATGTTCTAACTATTGAGCTACATGGACTAAGATGATGAGTGAAGGTTACATATGTTTACAACCTGTAACCTTCTGATGACTAGTGAGATGCTCTAATTATTGAACTACGAGGACTAAAATGATGAGTGAAAGTTGCATATATGTACAACCACTAATATTTTGCATGATGACAAGTGAGATGTTTATAACCTGTAACCTTCTGATAACAAGTCGTGAGGTGTTCTAATCATTGAACTACATGGACTAAGATGATGAGTGAAGGTTACATATGTCTACAACCTGTAACCTTAGTGAGATGTTCTAACTATTGAGCTACATGGACTAAGATGATGAGAGAAGGTCACATATGTCTACAACCTGTAACCTTCCGATGACAAGTGGAATGTTCTAATCGTTGAGCTACATGGACTAAAATGGTGAGCGAAGGTTGTGCACATGTCTACAATTTATAAAAACCTTTTGATGAGCAGATGATGTAGGGCCACATGGACTAACATAATGAGAGAAGGTTATATATATATATATATGGACTAATTATATAATTAGTACAGTACAACCTTTAATCTTCTGTAGACCAATGTTATGGCCAAACCATATGAGTGAAGGTTACAAATGTATGTACAACGTCAGTGTCATATTGTAACAATTGATTTTGATTAATAATGTGACGAGTGAAGGCTCAATACAGATCTAAACAACGTGCAACCTTCTAAGCGTCAAATATTTGCACTAATTACTGACATGATAAGTGTGGAGGTTCCATATATGAAGAAAACACGCAAAATTTTAGATAATTGAACTACTAAGATGCAGATAGCAGAGCTGCAGATCGAAGGTCGTTCATTTTGCATATTCATATACTCAGGAAAGGATCATAAAAACAGCCACCCTGTAAGTTAGTCACGGTAACAAAACCTGAGTTTGTCTAGAATGCAAGTTGCAAGTCTGCGAGTTGCAAGTCTGTGAGTTGCCAGTCTGCGAGTTGCAAGTCTGTGAGTTGCCAGTCTGCGAATATAGCAAGTCTGCAAGTTGCAAGTCTTCTAGTTGCAAGTGTACGAGTTGCAAGTCTGAGAGTTGAAAGTCTACGAGTGGATGTCTGATCTGCGAGTTGCCAGTCAACGAGTCTGCTAATGCTAGTCTGTGAGTGCAAGTCTGCGAATGCAAGTCTGCGAATGCAAGTCTGAGAATGAAAGTCTGCAAGTGCAAGTCTGAGAATGCAGTGCAAGTGCGAGTGTAAGTCTGCGAGTGCAAGTCTGCGAGTGCAAGTCTGAGAGTGCAAGTCTGCGAGTGCAAGTCTGCGAGTGCAAGTCTGCGAGTGCAAGTCTGCGAGTGCAAGTCTGCGAGTGCAAGTCTGCGAGTGCAAGTCTGCGAGTGCAAGTCTGCGAGTGCAAGTCTGCGAGTGCAAGTCTGCGAATGCAAGTCTGAGAATGAAAGTCTGCAAGTGCAAGTCTGAGAATGCAGTGCAAGTCTGCGAGTGCAAGTCTGCGAGTGCAAGTCTGCGAGTGCAAGTCTGCGAGTGCAAGTCTGCGAGTGCAAGTCTGCGAGTGCAAGTCTGCGAGTGCAAGTCTGCGAGTGCAAGTCTGCGAGTGCAAGTCTGCGAGTGCAAGTCTGCGAGTGCAAGTCTGCGAGTGCAAGTCTGCGAGTGCAAGTCTGAGAGTGCACGTCTGAGAGTGCACGTCTGCGAGTGCACGTCTGCGAGTTGCCACTCTGCTAGTTGCAATTACAATATCGCAAGTACACAGTATGGCGGTTAACAATACGGTCAAGGACGGCTTTTAAGTACCAATTCAAATGATCTACAAACTTCTGATGTTCCTGATGTTTTAAATAAATATAACGAGAACCTATCCAATGATAGAGGCAAAGTCAAATGGCTGGGCTCTTTGGAGGACCTCAAGAAGTTTGTGTATGACATGTTTGGCGACGATGGCAAATAGCGTTCACCTGGGGGGAAAGCGAAATCGTTTAGAAACGATCATATTACCATTACCTCGTACTCCGACAAGAAGACCTTATTATTCCAGGGCCAGGTCGGTAACACATTGAAGGAGCAGATCCTGAACTTTCTAACTTCGGAGGTTGTTACATCGGATGAAGACAGTGCTTCAGTGATCGATATTTCAGCCGGTTCTTCGACACCTACTTTGGACCTGTCTATGCGGTTGCATGAGGATGAAATAGAGAATGAATGTTGGGGGTGTAAGCGTGTTTCGGCTGAATTGGCCGAAATTAAGTTGGACATCGAGATTTTACAAGCTTTTAACAAATACTGTATGTCTAACTATAATTCGGAAGGTATCCCTATTAATTTAAATATGGAAATTTCAAGGGAAGATGCGTGTACGCAAACGACCTCCGACCCAGAGTATCCACCATGTGATCAAACAGACGTTGGGCCAAAGAAGAGAAAGTTTACAACGAAGAATTCCGAATCTGAAAGCGTTTTATTTCAATTACAGCGAGAACTGTCGGATGAGAAAGAGAAAACCAAAAGACTCGAACAGGATATCGCTTTGGTCGTAAAAGAAAGAAATAAGGAAATAATTGGTTTGGAAAATAACATCATCTCTCTTGAGACCAAAATAGCCAAGTGTGACGAGATAAACGCTTCCCTTAGGTCATTAATCAACTATACCAGACAAGATTATAACAATGCAAATTCAAATTTCGATGACAAATGCAGTTTGGTCGATGAACAATATCGGAGTTCTGGCGTAAACAATGCCTTTAAATTACCAAATCCTAATAACCAGAAGTCACATAGTGGTTTAGCATCGAAAATATTAGATAACGGTAATTCAAATGAAGTTGACAAATGGGGTGAAGTAATGGTCCATAAGAATAACAAAAAGTCTACTAACATCACCAACTTAAAGTCCTTGGATAACCAATTAGAAAGATACAGAGTAAATCAAAGAAAGGCTTATGATCAGAATCGCCGACCTAATCATAGAAACAAAAAATCCACCTCTCGACACCAGAAGGGAAACCCCCTTTTTCGGAGTCGACCGTCAAATCATCCACCAAACCCCGAATGGAGAGAATATCTAAAGTTTGTCCGATATATGACAGGGGGTATGACCTATGGCCGAATCAAAATTCCAGCAGTCGCATCGACCATCAGTCGAGAAAGGAGATTTCAAACACCTTAAGATCAAGCCAGAGCCTAATACCTGTGATGATGACCCCGAACCGTTCTACTAGATTTAAAAATTTACATCGTACAATGAATTATAATAATCTATTCCTTATTAATTGTTTACCACAGCAGCATGTCAGTCAAGCAAATCCTCCAAGTTCTTTCATCAAACCAAAACTTAAAATTGCACATCTCAACATACAATCAATGAAAAATAGGAACCATTTAATCCAAGCTAGGCTTCTAGTTAAGGAGAAGGACTTTGATGTCTTTACCGTCTCCGAAACATGGTTTAACTCTACTGTTAAGAACACAGATATCGAGATCGAAGGATATAAACTGTTTAGACTTGACCGACTGCATAAAGTTGGGGGAGGTGTGTGCGCCTATGTGAGATGCAACATCAAAGGATCAATTCTTAAAGAAGTGACCCAAATTTCCGACTCGGGACTTCACCAACTTTGGCTAAAATTACAACATAAGAAGATGAAGTCTTTCATCATATGTATCTCCTACAGGCCTCCTGACTGTTCTATTAACTGCTTGTACAATGAATTTATGCCAAATTACATCAGTACCTTAAGTTTTGGTAAACCGATCATAATACTGGGTGATCTGAACTGTGACCTCCTTAAAAGAGGCCATGAATTTTCAACAATTGTAGATCTTTGTATTACCATGAACCTAACCCAAGTTATTACCGAGCCAACTAGGATTACCGTCCGATCAGCCACACTCGTCGACATAATCCTTGTTTCAGATCAAGCTCTGGTTACCGAGTCTGGAGTCATCGACACTGGCATTAGCGATCATTCATTAGTATACTGCATACTAAATCTTAAAATACCTAAGGCTGCGCCATCCTACATATCTACAAGATCTTATAAGAACTATGATCCTATTTTATTTTCTATGGCAGTCTCTCAGTTGCCCTTTGACAGAGTCTATCTTGCTCCAGATGTAAATACTAAACTGTCTATTTTTAATCAATTGTTCCTGGATGTTTTAGATCGACATGTTCCCGTAAAAAAGGTTAAAATTCAAAACCGCGCTGTCCCATTTGTTAATAACGATTTAAAGGCAGTTATGAAAGAGAGAGACAAATTCATGAGACGTTTTAGACTTACACGTGACGCGGCAGACTGGTCTCTGTATAAAGCTGCACGAAACAACGTTAAAACAATGTTAACACAAGCCGAAATCGCTCATGTGCAGGGAGAGATCAACAACGATAAGGGCAATACTGGGTCCATGTGGAAAACAATTCGGAAATGTCTTCCTTCGAAGCTTACGACCAGACTCACTTATAGCAAGGATTTAAATCGTTTGGCAAGTGAATTTAATGAACACTTTACTTCAGTGGGACAGAAAGCCGCCGATGCCGCATCCAACCTGTTAGCAAATGTTGATCCTATCAATTCCGCCATTCTGGAAGATACAGCCATAAATTTAACCAGCTTTTGTTTCCGTCCAGCGTCAACCTTTGAGGTCCGCAAAATCATATCTGACATGCCATGCCATCTAACAAATCTCCCGGACCCTTCAAAATATCAATGCGGGTTATAAAGGACTGTTTATTTCACTTACTTCCTGTTTTAACAGATATCATAAACAGTTCCCTGATGAGCTCTGTCTATCCGGACGCCTGGAAACATGCGGAGGTCATTCCCCTTCTGAAAGAGGGTGATCACGAAGTTGCTTTAAATAATCGCCCATTGTCTCTATTACCTACTATATCAAAGATATGTGAAAAGGTGGCCCTGAAGCAGTTTGCCGAATACTTGTCACAATATAAGCTCTTAACTCGACATCAGAGCGGCAACCGTCCATTTCACTCTACTGAGACTCTAAACATCTTCACCACAGACTCCTTTTTAACCGCAATGGACGAGAAGAAAGTGTCGACCCTCGTTTTACTCGATCTTTCTAAAGCATTTGACAGTTTAAACCATACGATTCTACTACGTAAACTGGAAAAAGTTGGAGTATCTCCTTCTTCCGCGCTTCGTTGGTTCAAGAGTTACCTGACAGGAAGGTCACAAGCTGTTCGTATTGGAATGAGCACATCTTGTCCCCTTCCTGTAACACATGGGGTTCCTCAGGGGGCAATCTTGTCGCCATTACTTTTCACTATTTATTTAAACGACCTGCCTTCCGTCATCCGACACTGTTCATTGGAATCATACATTGATGACTCCAAATTGTTTATGTCATTTCCAAGAAACGATATAAAAGATAGTATTAAGGACTTAGAGGAAGACCTGGAGAGAGTGATCCATTGGTGTTGTAATAATAGATTACTAATCAACCCTGACAAGACCAAGGTGCTTCTCATCGGAACCCGCCAAATGCTAAATCTAGTCCCACAAGAGGCAGGAAACGTCAACTTGATGGGAAAGTTGATTATCCCCTCTACATCAGCTAAAGATTTAGGCGTGACCATCGATACCAACTTAACGTATGACGCCCATATATCTAACATAGTATCTTCTGGTATGTCAAGCCTCTGTCAGATCAACAGAATTAAGCACTTGTTCAATCCTCAACTTCTAAAAACAATGATAAATTCTTTGGTATTAAGTAGATTATTCTATTGTTCGTCGGTATGGGCAAACACTTCAGACAAAAACATTAAGAAGTTGCAACTCGTACAAAACTTCGCTGCAAGAATCATACTAGGCATAAAGAAGTATGACCACATCACTCCAGGGTTAAATCAACTGCAATGGCTCCAAGTTAGCTAGAGACACACTAACCTTCAGAGATACTCTGATGACTTTTAAGTGCATTAATGGACTTATTCCAGATTACTTGGCTAATAAGTTCTCTAAACGATCAACCATTCATGACCGCAATACCAGGTTTAGTCATGATCTGAACATACCCGAATTTAGTTCCTCTACCGGGCAACGATCATTCGCGTATAGAGGCGTGAAGATATGGAACTCGCTGCCAGTAGAATTAAAATCAGAACCTAATTTTATTAAATTTAAAAAACTTTTAAAGTCATCTCTTTTAAAGCAGTAACCTTCATGATTGTAATATAACATTATTTATTTTAAACTATATTTTACTTATTATATAACATATGTAATTAGATGTTGAAAAGCCCTTTTGGGAACACCTAATAAAGATTTACGATTACGTCTAAGAGTGCAAGTCTGAGAGTGAACGTCTGATAGTGCATGTCTGCGAGTTGCAAGTCTGACAGTACAAGTCTGCGAGTTGCAAGTCTGCGATTTAGAAGTCTCCGAGTTGCAAGTCTGCTAGTTGCACGTCTAAGAGTGCAAGTCTGCGGGTTGAAAATCTGCGAATGCATGTCTGCGAGTGCAAGTCCGTGAGTGCAAGTCTGCGAGTTAAGAGTCTGCGAGTTGCAAGTATGCGAGTTTGCAAGTCTGCGAGTTTGCAAGTCTGCGAGTTTGCAAGTCTGCGAGTTGGTCATGACTGACAGTTTTGAGTTGGGAACGAGTTCACTGTAACAAAATGTTGGAAAAATCATGATCACTCGTTTTCATATAGTGTTTCCTGTCTGGTTTTGACAGTTTAAAATTTATGATTTTGACAAGTGCCTTTCTTTGACATACACTTATTCAAAGTCTTTTTGTCGCATTTATCTTTGAACCGAAAAAAATCAAGGAGCGATAAGAAAGGCTGAAGACAAGGCTATTTTGAAAACACATTGTGAAAACAAAAGGACAGCTGCGAGCGAAAGAGCGTTTCCTACGAAAATCAAACAAAATCATCAATTGTGGATCGATATAAGGAAATACAAGTTTTTATTATGTTTTTCCCACAAAACGGTTTATACCAAATACGATAAACAAGATATAACACATTAAACGTACTTTAAACACGTTTCCAAGGCGAAATTGTCAGCGATGATCAAGACACATGGAAGCTATAACTTATAAATCCTACTTAGACGTTCGTGACGTTGTTCTGGTCATGGGAAGCCCAAGTCTACCAATTAGCTGTAAACTACGTATGCCCCAAAGAAATCACTCATAGTTACACACGAGAAAGGATCCATGACAGCTAGGCAATACTGGGACAACCATCATAAGAAATGTTTTCAATGTTTCATCAGGTGCCATACAACTCCTTTTCAGAAATACAACAGTCAACAACATGCACTTGATGATTCTTAATTCGCTGTAACTAGAGAATTAGCATCAATCTATATATTATGACTTAAACTTTTCCCCTAGATGTCCAGTAAGGTCATTTCTTCTTGCTGTGTCGCCATGGAAGGACATCCAACTTCATGCCCAGAGAAAACCTGCAGGTTGTTTGGAAGAGTCAAACTGGACAACACTCTTCTAACGTGCTATTAAGGCAACTGCGAGGGGCTGTATAATCCTGTCGCCATTTGCGTATAGCTGCTGACGACCATAGAATTGACAAGCCCTTCGCAGCATCACCATATCCATAGCGTATTTATGCACTTTTTGCCATTTTCAAAATGGTTGGAATTATATAATGACGATTTAGTTTAACTATAATGAAGAGAATAAAAAATAAATGTTTACTCAAAGCTAATTTTCGTTTATAACGCACATGTACAGTACCTAATACATCAAAACGTCTGAATGATTTAGTTGAGCAGGACGCCGCCTCGGCATTGGAAGTGAGATAAGTCAACAGGACCAAGAGAAGCAGAAGGTTGTAGCGTGAACGTCTTGTAAAAACGTTTTGGTACACCGTTATGTTGGCGGTGCTAATGTATTCTTTGACCGACATATTCAGTTCTTGACTTTGACTTGACTTGACTAGAATTAGAATGTAATGGGAAATATTTTCAATTTAGTTAAAAATAATATATTACGAAACAGATGTATATCTGTCACAGAGATATAATGTCGCTCATCTTTCTTATTTAAGTTGAAATAATAACATTGAAATAATATTTTACCTTGCTTCTGCGGAAAAAACTTGGCCACGAATGTTGTTGCTGTCTTGTGTTTTAAAAGGATGTCTAACCGAAACTAGCTCTATTTGCTCCAAACACACATATTTAAGTAGTTGGTCTGCATTCATAAATTTTTAAAACGGATGACTTGTGGCTGGAAAATGATATTGATCACATAAGGTAATGAAATATAATTAGTTTATTTTGAAGACGATTTTCTTTTATGTACCGCGGTTATTATATAGTGACCTTGAATACTAAAGCAGCTACTAAATTTCACTTAAACTACCTTACGAATTATCCACTTCATTTTTGTGAAATCACCTAGCATAACAAAATGAACTAAGTAGATTAGTTACCTTAACCTCGGTAACTATATATACGTTGGTTATTAACTTCAACCAACGTTAGTTACCTCGGTTTCGGTAAATAACCTATACATAACACAATTATGCTATCTATAGACTTAAATAACTAAACTTAAGAAATTCAGAAGTGTAATGTAAGGAAGTGTAATATAAGGAAGTTTAAATAAAAGAAACTACATGGATAGTACAGTGTAAATGTTCAATTACATGCATATTTAACCGATAAAGATCAAATAAAATCTTTTCATTGTAGTACTGCAGTTTACTTTCCCTAGTGAAATAATTGTTTTAATTATAAGACCAAATAATTGTTTTATAATCCATGGCGGCATGACTCTGTGTTTGGATCCCGTCATGCTGGCATTGTGTAAACATGGTCTCTCTTCATTAAGATGGCCATCTTGAGATGGCAAAACAACAATTTAAAAACACACTTCTGTTTAATATTCAGGTTATAAATAGGCAAGTTGCAGTCCCAAACTATTCACTATTTTGCCAATGCGAAAGCCTTTCACTATTTTTATTCCTATTTTAACACTATCTACATAACACACTACTTTATATCATTAATTTAGATTATTTTTATCGATTTTATAAAATTACTGTTTAGTGAGCAAAGTCCATGTATAACTGGAAGATTATAATTCTCCTCTGTATTTTGTGTGTTAGTTACACTCTATTTATACTCTGTTTTGTATGAAAATTTCAATCTCTTAAAAGGTTTTCTGGTCCCATTATTGAAATATACATATTATAGATGTCAATTTTGGTTATTTTTAACTACCACAGGCAGCATAATTTTGCCGTAAAGTATATTCATAAAGTTAATAAAGTATTCATAAAGAGAGATATAAACGACCGACGGCAACGTCATTCGGTATATCATATGCAGCATATCTACCGAATATCTACAGAATAACTGCACTATATCTATATATCTTAGAAGATTTTTCGAATATTTGTCCCTGAGACGCCCATCCAGGAAAATTCAATATCTCTTTCAATACAATATTATAGTTACAATTTATAATAAAAGCTTTTATTATATAGCTTGGATCTGGAGCGGTCTAAACGCAGCTTTTCTGCAATCTGATTTGTTGCTGAGCGATCTTTACAAACCAATAAAGACCGATCATTACAAAACAACTGAAAAGTTTTTAAAAATTGCGAAAAAAATGAGGAAATGTGAGACATTTAAAAGAGCCATATAATAAAAATCTTATTAACCTCGTTTGGTCGGACTTTACAGCAAAATTATCCTGCCTTTGGTCTTTTTGCACAGACCTCGCTCCTTCGTCGCTCGGTCTGTACTGCAAGACCGCGAGCAGTATCATTTTGCCGTAAAAACCTCCCACTCGGTCAATAAGTGTTTAATAAAGTAAACTTAAACATCTCTTAATTAAGTGGTCTGAAACATCTCTCTTGATGAATACTTTATAAACTTAAAATACATCTATAATAAACCAATCTGTTTCTATAGAGTGCAGTAAAAGTTAAACTATTTATAGATAAAAGCTCTTTCCCCTCTTTGGATCATCTTCTCATATTTAAGATAAAGATCTAATATAATATTTTTACAGTAATTTTCTTCTTGCCCTAATAAAATGACTATACATTGTGGGTTAAGAAGGTAAACTTATTGTTAATTTCAAGTAGCTCCACAACGAGTTATTCTGTGCGTAATTTTAGTAAAGAATAACTCTTTTTTTTTGTCAATTGAAATTAACAGTGATAGTGTAGGTTAATCATGTCGCCGGATAAATTTTCATGTTACCATGAGGATGATTCTGAAATAGATTTTAAAGTTTAAACACATCTTTACAGATTATCATAAGTGTCAAGTTGTCGCAGAAATATTTGGTGCACTTAAATAAATAAAATTAGCACACTGTTCCCAGTTGACGCGGTAGCTCAACTTGTAGAGCAGCAAACTAGAATCCCGAAGATGTGAGTTCGCTCGATTCAACAATTTTCCGTCGGCGACATAATAGTGTAGCTTAATCATGTTGATGAATTTTCATGCCCGCACTCCATGATCTTCTAAAGTGGCAAAGTTTGGAATTAAGTAAGTCTGCTCGGCATCAAACAATTATTCCTGTTTAATAAGATGGCCATGTTTTGATGACAACTGAACAAAAGCTAAAACAGTTAAGAAATTATCCACAAAAAGCAGCTGCGTTTGTTCGTTAGTTACATGCAGTTACTAACACGCGGTAATGTATGGCTGTTTTCAATCTCTTAAAAAGTATTTTGGTTCCTTTATTAAAATGAACATTTCACAAGTCAAGTTTGGTTACTTTTCAATCAGATGATTAATTTTTGCTGGACGTACGTGCAGATGTTTATATTGTCGGTCTTAAACGTTTCTATTTATAAAAACCTAATTAGGAGGCATTCATTTGAATAATCATTAAGATAAACAGCAAACAGAATAACACATACACTCTCCTCCCTACTCTGATAAATATAATATATTTTAAAAACAGTCTGTTAATTTAGTTGGACCACAACTACTGCAGTACAAAGAAAATTGATGAGTTTATTTTACCAACAGTTGACTTGTAATTTATTATCGTTGCATTATGGTACTAGCTTCGCTGCTTGCTTAACGAACATAAGCAAATTTATACTGAAAAAATATTATGTCAGTCTTTGCTTAGGCAATTCGGTGTTCAGTTTTAATGAGTTAATAGAATCAGCATGGCTCCGCTCTTGCCCAAAACACAGAGAAACTGGAGAAGCTAAAATGCTTGCCTTTATAATCAGGAGAAAATCGTGTTTTCAAAGATGCAGAATATAGAACAACTTTCCACTTTGTATAAATTTAAACACAGTCTTTACAAAAATAAAATACTAAAATAACAAACATAATAAATATATGCGCCGTATAATCTAATATTGCTGTGTTTTGTGATTTAGCATCAGTAAGTTGTTGAACACTAACTTATGAGTTAAAGTTGAATCCGGATTTGCCCTTGTTATCATGGCCGGATTTAGAAATGTGGGGGCCCTGGGCAATCGCTTATGTGGGGCCCTCCTTAGAGAAATTTATTCATACAGTAAATTCATCAATATATAATATTATGCAAAACAGCCGTCATCGTGTTGTATTGACGTTTATTTTACATTTTACTATAGTTTACTACAAATTAACAAATACGTGTTAAAGTTTTTTGACATACTTTTTCTCAGACTAGAATAGAAAGTGTGTAAGGTAGTTAAAAATTCATAGTTATTAGATTTACAAATTACAACAAGCTGCAAGGTTTACTTCTGGTTCTCGGCCATATATAGTCCAAAGGATCAAGGCGAACATTTATTCGTCGTTGATGTTGTTGTGCCTGATTTCTCAGCACCTTTAACCTCATATATGTCAGTATCAAAATATTCACGTTTGCCTTCAACAAATTTACAGCAGTATTCAGGCCAAGTTTCGGATCTTGTAGGATGTGACTTGTTAGTCTTGTTGCATTCGTCCTGTTTAGAATTTCTTGCCAGAAACTGTGTATATACCAGTTTCTAACATACACATACGCTCAAACAGACCTTGTGTTTCACAACGAGCTTTTGGAAGCTCATCCTCATCTTCTGCAAATTGTTGTAATGCTTCTAATTGAAGTGTAGACTTTGAAGTGGAGCTTTGGTTGCATCTGCTCTGCATGACCAACGTGTTCTATCGACTCTCTTAGGTACAGTGACTGGACCATCAGCTGATTTCAGAATATCATTAAGTATTTTGTAACGTTGCGTTGAGGCTGAAAAAACAAACATTGATTTCTTCAAGGAAGGCGAAAAATACCACAGCTGCTTGGCAACATTCTGCGACAGCCTTCCCAACCAGATTTAGGGAATGTCCTGCGCATGGTATCCATGCAGACAGATTGTTTACACCAGCTACTTTTGCTTGAAGGCCACTCATTGCTGATGCATTATCATAAGGCTGACCACGGCAGTTTTGAATGTCTATCTCGTGAAGTTCAAGGAATTTAATCAAGCCATCAAACATCCCATGTGCTTTGTGACCCTGGTTTGGCATAAATGTCACAAATCGTTCGACTGGTGTAGTATTCTCAGTCAATGTGTCTAAATATCAGTGTCATCGTTCATCTTTTCATCTATCTCGTGCATATTCGTCTGCTTGATCTTTTCCTCCATCTGCAGCATGATCTGCTTGATCTTCTTTTACGTGTTCTTGTTTATTCCCTCCCTTGTGGGGGGCCCTTATGTGTGGGGGCCCTGGGCGAGCACCATGCATGTTGCCCACCCTTAAACCGGCCCTGCCTGTTATTTATTATTACAACTTGGAAATGTTTTTCATCATTTAGGTCTTCACACGCAAGCAAACGAAGCATTCAATTTGATCTGTGCGCGTGCGAGCAGTAATTAACTTGGAATAAAACTCATCGAACTGTACTCGCTGTAGATATACGCGCCATGATTTTGCTCCGAACAATCCACGTTATCCTTTTTGTTTGGTTGGTTCTTCCCTTATTTTACTCAAAAAAGGCGTTTGATATTTGAGCATTTATATTTTAAGTAGTTTTTAGTCGTGTGCTTTATCTTATAATGAAACTGTAATTAGTCATATAAGTAAGATTAAGAATATATTGTTGTAAGAGCATTGAGACTATTGTATAATGCTCCTAATACGCCTTTATTATTATTATTATTATTAAGATTGCACAGGGCCCTTAGCAAATGAAAGTGCGGGGCCCTATGTATGTCAATTGTCAATGGCATGTCGCCATTTAAACTCTTTCATTTCATATATATATATAATATAGATTATATATGTGCAGTACTAGTAGGTTGTAAACAGTAGCATAACAATTGTCCAGTAACATGATTTCATTGGTATATGGGGTCTATGAACAAACTGGACAGTTATAAGTAACACAAATTAAAATGTCTCTTAGAATAGATGGTGTTTGGTACTTTTGAAGGATTTTCTTGTTTTCTTCCTTGCTTTGGTTTCCAGTGCTACACGCGGTCTGTCACCATACAATGCGGGGCCCATCAAATCGCGGGGCCCGTATAGCATTGCTACATCTGCTACTGTACTAATCCGGCACTGTACATACATCACACTGAATAATGACTTATTGGGAATGTTGTTACTTTGCCTGTTTAGTGTCATGCGATACATACGTGCACATAGATAGTTTTAATTGATAATCTCAATTATATTCCTGATTTTACTGACCTCATTAATTATGCAGCGTGACGTATTTGCAGCACGGGTTGCGCCCAGTTACGACCGACCAACTTAGTCAAATCTCACTCCAGCTTTATGTAATGATCTTTCCTCTTTTGTGTTTGGGTTGTGCAACTTTTAATTCTATAAAAAATGAGGAGTTGCAAACACTTTTCTTTTTCAAGTTTGCTAATTGTTGTTCTCCATGTTGGATTTCTTTAGAACTCGCAACATTTTTCGTTTCACAGCCTCTTTTCCAGTCATCGCAAAAACTGGTTCGCAGCTCGCTGGGAGTACTTGCATCTGATTAAAAACAACTCACAACGAGCAAACAAGCACTGCGAGTTCTTTTTAATATTACATGCAAGTACTCGCAGCGAGCTGCAAACCAGTTTTTGCGATGACTGGAAAAGAGGCTTTATATCACATGTGACATGGTCGTGTGGAACCTGAAGTTTGTTTCTTTGCGACGCAAATGCCATGGCCAGAAATCTCCAGAGATACTTATAGTACGTATGCCAAATATAAGGTCGGACCTGGTAACTAGGGCAATGTATTTGGTTGTCAGGGCAACGTATGCATGTTCTTTACGGCAATATATTTACTCTTCGTTATATGACCTTATATGGAATAATTTTACTCTACGCACGCTGTGATTGGTCAGCTTGCCGGTCTCGATCAGGCTGGGAGACCGTAATCAGTGACGTCAATAACTAATGAGAATTGGCATAAAATCAAAAGAGTTATAAATCGTTATTATTCAGAGTATAAGCGATTGTTCCTGAATTATTTTGTAAAAATAATAGAATATGTCTGCCTAGGCCTCTATAACGTGACCGAAACCCTCGTGAAGTAATAAAAAACTCGAGAAATTTTGCAACTCGGCAATGGTCCAAAAAGATATGGAATGGAAAAACTTTATTTTAGTAAAGTAGTCCAATCAGTATTAAAATAAATACTGTTATCAATAGGAGCCCCACAGATGAACATTACATCATTAAAAAGAACAAGATAATGTATAAAATTATTAAAAAAAGAGAAATAAAATAAAACTAGCTATTATACGAAGTGTTCGAATCACAAGTAAAACTATTAAAACAATGCAACCATTGTAATAAAATGATCTCTTAGCCGTCTCTAGTTTAACGTTCGGGACATGTGATAAATTACTCTGCCTTGTACGTCTTAAACACCTATCTCTATTAAATGTAAAGTAATCAATTAAAAATTGTGGTACACATCTCTTTAAACATTTATTTACAAGAAGATAAACATGACGAGCATGCCTGTGTTCGAGATTGCTCCATTTACTTCGAAAACAACTTCACCTGTGGCGAAAGCAGACATCTTAAATTCTTTTTTCCATTCGGTGTTTAATGAAAAAGTGCCAGAGGAGTTGGTTCGTGCTGAAAATCCAAATGCAAGTCCTTTCACCGAGCATGAAATTACAGACTTATATTGTAGCGCAGATGATGCTGCCATATTACTTGGTTCAATCAAAGTGAATAAAGCATGTGGTCCGGACAACATTCCACCTAGAGTTTTAAAAGAATGTGCGTCGGTACTGGCACCATCGTTGGCAAATTTATTCAATCTTTCTCTGACACGAGGTGAACTGCCATCGGAGTGGAAACTAGCGAATATTGTTCCAATCCACAAGTCAGGCAAAAGATCTTTGGCAGAAAATTATCGTCCTGTCTCACTGACTAGTGTTATTGTCAAGACCTTAGAACGATTAGTTCACATGCATATTACGCAGTTTCTAAATGAATTGAAGCTATTATGTGACAACCAACATGGATTTAGACAAAACAGATCTTGCGTTACTCAGCTTTTGCATGCAGTTATTGCATAATTGGTTTGAGACTATGGATAAATTGGGCTCGGTCGACGCCATATTTTTGGATTTCGCCAAAGCATTCGACAAAGTCTCCCATGCGCATCTGCTCTACAAGTTAAAGCTGTATGGAGCGAAAGGCCAGCTTCTGGCCTGGATCAGGGATTTTTTAACATGGTGGTTGAAGGTCATGCCTCGGAATGGCTGGAAGTAACGTTTGGAGTACCTCAATATAGTATCATTGGTCCGCTATTGTTTCTAGTGTACATTAACGATCTACCTTCGTTTGTTAGTTGTCATTCTGAGTTATACAGTACTTCATCGTCATATTGTCAACGATACTGACTGCGATCAGCTTCAAGGAGACCTGTCGTCTGCCTCTGAATGGTGCAAAGATTGGTTGGTAACTTTAAACACGGAGAAATGTAAAACCATGCACATTACCAGAAAGGTGAATCCCAAATGCCATGAGTATTCGCTAGAGGCCACCGTTCTGCCAAAAGTAGATCAGCACAAACATTTGGGGGTTTGGATTGAGTCATCACTTTGTCGTTGGACTGCCATATAAATAACATCTGCGCTAAGGCAAATAAAGTACTGGGCCTGGTGCGAAGGACCTTTGGCTCAAAGAATCCTGTGACTATTACCACCGCATTCAAGACTCTTGTAAGACCAATTCTTGAGTATGCCTGCCCAGTCTGGTCTCCTCATCTTGCCAAACACGTCAAAGCAATCGAGTCAGTCCAGAGAAGAGCTATACCCGTTTAGTTTGTGGACCTGACAAGTCCTACACAGAGAGACTTGACTAAATTAAGTGGTCAACTCTTGAGTTAAGGCGAGACTATCTAAGTCTTGTTCAGATGTGCAAGATCATATTTGGTTACAGTGAGGTTGATTGCACTAAGTTTTTTTATTTAGTTGGCCGGTCGCGTACACGCAGCAACCATGAGTTTAAACTGAGGCCTAAGGCCGTACGCACCAATTACTTCAAGTACTCATTTTTTAATAGATACATTAATAAGTGGGATTCTTTACCTAACGAGGTTATAACATCACCTAGTTTGGCTTCCTTCAAAAGATCTCTTTGGAACTATTTATCTAAAAACCACTGAATTAGATTTTTATTTTATTTTATATATTATTTTATTTATTACTGTAAGGAGAGTGGCTCAAAAATGGGAATTAAGTTTCCCCTACGACTATCCAGCCAGCCGGTTTTTTTTTGGGGTTTTTTGTTTTTTGTATTTTTTGTTTGTTTGTAATTTTGTGTAATGTAATTGTTTATTGTGTATATTGGTTGGCAAAGATTTTATTAAAGGTTTAAGATTACGTATTTATAAAGCAGAGCTGCTTTGCGATTCGACGATTGCAAGTATTATTTTTCTGACTCTGGAATTGTTACGTCCGTCATTAATCGATCATGATCCTGACCAGCGTAACGAAGTGACGTCAGATTCTCAACGCGAAGACTCCACATGGCTATAATTCTTCAAGAAAATCCATAGTGATCAAAGTCATTTTTTCAAATTCTTCGTCTGAAAGGCTGGACATTTCATCTACTTCTCGAAGAAAACAAGAAAACAAGTAACCTCGACTGAAATTCAGGCGTAGCATTGAGAATCTGACGTCACAAACAATATTACCTTTTGAAATTGCGGGCTCACTTGGAACACGTTCTTAGTAATGGTGGTCTAAATAACAGTGATCTCAGAGCTTAAAATACTTACTTCAAAATACCATTTTTTAGTTTTTTTTTACATCGATGATCACTTTCGACCCTGAAATAATATTCTATGCTAAAGAAAATCTAAAATACTGGGGTGAATTTTCATCGTAGTGCCACTTTAAGATGGCAATTCAAAGACAGGGCATCGTCCAACACCTCACCCAAATACTTGAAGTTTAAAACTCGTTTTACTAGATGATCTCCTATGTTAACGGTAGGCTGAAGTACCAAAAAGGACAAATTCAGTCTTTTTCTTAAGGAAAAGATTGACGATACATGGACGATCGTCAAGCTCGTATCCTCAGAAAAATGATTCTGAGTCCCGGACAGGAATCGAACCTGTAACCTTCTGATTGCCAACGAGACGTTCTAACCATTGAGCCACCGAGATGGAGAGCGAAGGTTACCACGTGATATGAAGTTTATGCATCACGTGATTCAAATATATTTTGCCCTGCACGAATTACAATTTCATAACAAGAAGTCTTGTTTCTCCAAAGATAGAAGCAAAGGCGAACTCCGCACAAAATATGGCTTCGAAAAATTCATTTAGATCATTTGGCTATTGTTTTCGAATTAAATGGTTTTGCATCGCCATGACATCAATGTTATAATCTGCTTCCGTAGTGTGCATTTTACCTTCTTGTTATTCAATTATTTACCCCCTGATGTAAAATATAGGATTGAAGGTGGATAACAGTATCTTTTCAGTCAGTATAGATAAGCTCTTTTCTGCTTTTAACTGCAGTAATCTGCGAATTTGTAGACGATTTAAACGCCAGGTTGAAGAGTGTTCGGATTACGCGTGACCGTTTGGCTGAAAAATAACATTGATGTTATGCGACTCCTCCACGTTGCAAATCCATTTGTCTCGAAAACATCAGCCAAATTATCTAAATGAATTTTTGAAGCCATATTTTTGTTGTAGTTTTGCCTTTATTTCCATCTTTATTAACTGTGGAGAAACAAGACTTCTTGTAATATGAAATTGTAATTCGTGCAGGGCAATATATCTTTGAATCACGTGATGCATTAACTTCATATCACGTGGTACATTCAAATTGACCTCCAACGTTGGTTTCCGAAACGATAATTAACCACTCAAGTGATTTCGATAATAAATCTGCATTTGTCAAACGGGCCAACCTCGTTCCCAGGGCCTTATCTCCGCTCCCCGCCCGGGGCGCATGGTCCATATTCCGTCTAATGGTATCGGTTAATCCAATCACTGCAGTCTCTGTAGTATGTCCTTTTCGAAAACCAAGCGGAGCTTCTACTCCGATTTTTGATACCTCAACGTGGCAAAGAAAATAAAAAATTTAACAAAATCCAAACGTTTTGATAACGTCATCAGCAACTCAGAAGTGAACCAGTATGTACAGATGAACCAGTGAGTTGCTCAAACAATTCATTCATGATAAGACATGGACACGGTACTACAAAATTATCAAGTTTACATACTACCAGATTCTTAACAAAGATAAATGGAATGTTTCTTTAATGTGCCTATCCGAACATTGCGGATTTTGCCAACCTCGTACCCAGGGCATTTTGCCTCAACGGCGGAAGGTCAGCGAAAATGGCCCTGGGATCGGCTGGTCCATTCTATAATGCGATTGGCTTGTCATAAAACTCAATTAATGCAGCCGAGTGTAATTTATTCATCTAAATCTGAATGCTGTCTTCAACTTTTCCAGCAAATTAGAAGTGATAGCTTTCGTTAAATTGGATATATACTTCTTCATACCTTTTGCAAGAGATAACCATGGATGTATGGTGGATTATTAAGTTTGTTAGCTGCTTTTATGCCGACGAATGCTGACATGAACAACTCTGAAGAGCATTGAATATTTCTCAATTATTCAGGTCGACAAAGTAGACAAAGGCAATTGAACAAAGACCACAACAATTATCATATCTAAACACCCAGAAATTCATGTGTCATGTGACCAGCCGATCCCAGGGCCATTTTCGCCGACCTTCCACCGTGGAGGCAAAATACCCTGGGAACGAGGATGGAATTTTGCCTATTTGGATTCTTCGGGGTAATATTTGGATTCTTCGGGGAAGATTTCTAATTTATCTTGTCTGACCAAAACTTCATCTTCTTGTACGTTTTTGCCTTTGATTTTGAGTTTTTCAAAACTGACCTTGAGAAAAAAAACTGGGTTCTAACGGCGGAAATGACGTAAAATGACGTGAAGCACGCGCCTCAGAGTAAAACTGTGTTTATATCGGGAGAAAGCCACAGAAATTATTATTTTATTATTTTAAGTTATTATTTTAACTTCTTTGGCTTTCTCGCGATATAAACACATGTTTTACTCTGAGAGCGTGTTACTGCTTTGACGTCATTCTGACGTCATTTCCGCGGTTAGAAACCAGTTTTTTTTCTCACGGTCAGTTTTGAAAACTCTCAAAATCACCAACTTCGAAGGCAAAAAAACTACAAGGGGGTTAAGTTTTGGTCTGACAAGATATATTAGAAATCTTCTCCGGAGAGTCCAGATATTTTACGAATATGCAAAACCCCCAAGGTCTGGATAGACACTTTAAGATTATGTTCCCAACTATAATAAGGACAGATACAGGATCTTGTTTTCAATATTTTTCTAATAACGATATTCTGATGTAAAATGAAATATTCCAACTAAAATGAACGAGGACGGATTTTCATCTCAGTCTTCTTTAAAGAATAATAGTGTCCTTTCCAGTGACGCCAGTTTACTCCATCAGCAAAGGAGCTGTGAGGACCACGTAAGTACAGAGCATTCAAGTTGGAGTCATGACAGCCTTTGTACCACCAGGCACCTTTGAAACTCACAGCACAGTCTCGACTAGTATCCACGTCATTATCCTCGTCTTTAGTGCCAAACTTCATCCCATTGTGAAGAGAAAGTGAGTCACCAGCATTTCCTGTAATAAAATATCAAATTAGGACTAAAAGAGTTGAATAAAAATCTCAAATTGTTCTCATTAACATAAAAAGACAATACAAAAATATACAGATCAATTAAAACAGGTAAAAAACTTAAAAATACAACTTAAAAATATAATTTAAAAATATAACTTAAAAATATCACTTAAAAATATAATTTAAAAATTAAATTAAAAAATATAAATTAAAAATATAATTTAAAAATATCACTTCAAAATAAAATTTTAAAATATAATTGAAAAATATAACTTGAAAATATAACTTGAGTATAACTTAAAAATATAACTTCCACCTCTCGAAACTTTTCCACAACCAACGTATTACCATCATGCAAGGGATGGGCCTTATCGATTGTTTCGATACCACTGAGCCTGCGGTCTTTTGCCTTTTGGTCAGCGGACTCAGCACAAACTACAGCCTTACAAGGCGTATGTGGTTTTACTGGTTTATTGAAACATGAACGAAGGTAATGATGATTCATTTGCAATTTTAATCTCCTTACTTAGATATTCATTCCTCCATTGTCTAGAGAGTGACCTCAATGACCTACTGACCTATGATACTTTGTTTACATGTCCGTTTAATAGAAAGTTCATGTCGCACAAAATATCGATATCGATATCGAAAAAAAGGGCAATATCGAACCAGTATCGTATCGAATTAAAAAAGCTGGTATCGCCCATCACTAGTCTACCGTTACCAAGCTCACACCAAAAGATTCATAGCTCAGTCGGATAGACCGCTGGCAGAATCTATAGATGTCGCCGGTTTGATTCCCAGCCAGAAGACTTGGAGTAGCTTTTCGAAAAATAATAATTCTTCATTCGAAACAAAGAGCATTAATGATTTGTAGTCACAAGAGTATTCTCAACACCGTCTTCGTTCTGTTTACAACGCAACTCTGAGCATTTTCACGTCTTCAGGACGACGTGATCTCGCTGAGAGGTGAGAGATGTTCCTTAATGTTGACTTCAGCTCAAACACTGCAACAGACCTGGAAATAATTCCAACCTCTCTTGGATCCTACGCTAAGGACCAAATAATTTCTTTGAAAACACGGTGGTCGCACTATGTTTCGCAAGACTAAAAGTCTGAAACAATCGTTAATAAAGCCGGGCCTAGCAATTTCCTAGTAACACTGTAACAAGATCCATTGAATTGAATATTAATCTTTTATCTTTAGAGTTTGGCAGTTGTGTATTTGTGTAGCTACACAGACTAACCTGAACCGTTACACCTACAGTACAAGCTGCAGTGGCACTGCGGTAGTGCGCTACAGCCACAGGCCCACTGCGGCTACAGTGGCACCACAGGCCACACATCTTCTAAGCCTGGGGTTTAAGTGTAGTTAAGTTGGGAGTTGTGACTTTCTAGCCCAAAACTTTCTTACAACTAAAATAAGATCCCAGGATCCACCACTATTTCCAGAAAAGATTTAAAGTTCTTCTTTTATAACGCAGGTAGAACCACATGCTTGTGGACTATAATTTTAGGGCAACAGTAGAAAAAGAATTTCCGCTTGAACTCCAGTTTTCATGAAGTAACTTTACTATTTGATTTCGTTAAAATGAAGTCATGCTAATAGTGGGTGATTGGGTCCCTTATCAAATTAAGTTGAAATAAAAGTAACTAACCTGAATAACCTCCAACAGTTAACTTGTATTTTTCTATTTCATTTTCCACAACAAATGTTGAGTAATCTGCATAACGTGTCTCATTCTCAAAATCCTCTAGGTCAACTCTCAGAACGTTTTTATCACTCTTTGATAAACGATGGATATTATCTAGCCCAAGCCAGAACTCGCCATTTAAGTCACCAAAGCCTTTCTTATACTCGTTCCATCCAAGATAAAAGTCAATACTTCCATCCACTCGTCTTTGAAAGACAGTCCAACCTCCTCCACTTGTTGTCATATCACACCTAGCATCGAAGGGTCCAATACCGTCAGGGTCAATGGTGTAGACACCATCTTTTCTTTCTCCTTTTTTGTACAAATCAGAACAACTCTTCGGGACTAAAGGAATACAATGAAAGTTACATTATATTAGTGGTTGTAGTAGTAGCAGTAGAAGTATTAGTGATGGTGGTGGTGGTAGATTGGTAGTGGTAATAGTAGAAATAGCATTAGAGTAGTAGTAGTGGTGGTGGTTGTGGTAGAGGTACCAGTAGTAATTGTGGTAGTAGTAGTAATAACAAAGGAGTAGTGGTGGTAGTAGGATGAGGAGTAGTAGTGGTGGTGATAGTAGTGGTGGTGATAGTAGTGGTGGTGATAGTAGTGGTGTACTGAAGGAATACAATGAAAGTTACATTATATTAGTGGTTGTATTGGTGGTAGTGGTAGTAGTAGAAATAATAGTAGTGGTAGTAGTAGAAATAGTAGAAGTATTAGTGATGGTGGTAGTGGTGGTGGTAGATTGGTAGCGGTAATAGTAGAAATAGTAGTAGAAATAGTAGTAGGAGTAGTAGTGGATGTGGTAGTAGTGGTGGTAGAGGTAGCAGTAGTAATTGTGGTAGTAGTAATAACAAAGGAGTAGTGGTGGTAGTATTGGTGGTAGTGGTGATAATAGTGGTGCAATAAAGGAATACAATGAAAGTTACATTATATTAGCGGTTGTATTGGTGGTAGCAGTTGAAAGTGTAGTAGTTGTAGTAGTGGATGTGGTAGTAGTGGTGGTGGTGGTAGAGGTACCAGTAGCAATTGTGGTGGTAGTATTGGTGGTAGTGGTGGTAGTTGTGGTAGTATAATGAGGAGTAGTAGTAGTGGTGATAGTAGTGGTGCACTGAAGAAATACAATGAAAGTTACATTATAGTATTATTAGTAGTAGTAGCAGTAGAAGTAGCAGTATCAGTATTAGTATTAATAAGAGTAGCAGTAGATATTATTATTATTATTATTATTACATTATATTTATATTATTGTTATTATAACAGTAACTGGACGAGGGGTTGTTACCTACACGTATTCTAGTTTGAGGATATTTTAAGTGTAGAAAACAATACAATTTTAATATTTGTTATGTACATTGTGAATATTTCGCACATTAAATTACTTGTAGAATTTAATTCAGTCAACAAAGCTCTGTTTGGTTGACTAGTGCACTCACTATCTGCTGTACCTGTTATCTACAATTGTCGATAGATATGGAGTAACGGCGAGTGACGTGTAAGGCCAATTTTTGCGTCAAAATTATAACGATTAAACTTCGTTCTTCGAAATAATTTTAAAGAAATAATTAACATAGTTAGTTATTAAGAGGTAGCTATTATCAGCTCTCAATTGCTATCAAGTGATAATTCAGCCATTGCTCACGTTGTAAGCAATAAATGATTGGCGTTGTAATAGCATTGTAACCAGTAACTAAAAAATCATCAGGTATTGATGGTATCAGTATGAAGCTATTAAAAGACGCTGGTGAAACTATTACTGAGTCGCTATTGCGCATTTATAATCTGTCACTTCAGACAGCAATCTTCCCTGAGGACTGGAAATTAGCTAAAGTTTCGCCAATCTTCAAGGAAGGAGATAAAACTGATTGTGGTAACTATCGACCAATTTCGGTAATCTCTGTTGTCGCTAAACTTTTTGAGAAATTGGTATGCAAACAGCTAAGATTATTTATGACTGAAAATAATATCCTCGTTGAACAGCAGTCTGGTTTCCGGTTACAACATTCTACCGAAACTACGTTGCTTAGTTCTACGAATGAATGGCTATACAACATGGATAAAGGTATGATTAGCGGTGTCCTGTTTTTAGATCTCAAAAAAGCATTCGATACTGTTAATCATGAGATCCTTATCTCAAAACTTGAATTTTATGGTATAAGAGGGAACACTCTCGAATGGTTTAAGTCCTATATCGGGAACAGAAAACAAATTTGTGTAATAAACGGCAGATCATCCGATACAGGAGAAATTGGTTGTGGAGTACCACAAGGATCTAACCTTGGTCCCATCCTTTTTCTCCTGTATATAAATGATTTACCGAATTGTTTGGAAAAAACTGAGGCGACTTTATTCGCTGATGATACGAATCTCGCTTGTAAAGGTAATAATTCCTATGAGATACAAAATAAACTTAATAATGATCTCGATAATGTTCACCAGTGGCTTATGGCAAATAAACTCACACTCAATAAAACTAAAACCGAATTTATGATTATTGGCTCCAAATATCATCTGGCCTCAATTAACGAAAGCCCTGAAATAAGCATAGGGGGTGATAAAATCAAACAAGTCTCCCATAAGAAATCACTTGGTGTAACTCTTGATGAACAGCTGAAGTGGGGAAAACACAATGAAGTACAATGTAAGAAAATTTCGAAAAACATTGCTTTACTTCGAAGGGCAAAATCATTTGTTCCCCAAAAAATTATAATAAATATGTATAATGCTTTAGTGTTGCCTCACTTCACATATTGCTCAACTGTCTGGAACGATGGTTGTATTACTCATATTAATAAACTTTCAAAACTACAAAGGAGAGCGGCGCGTGTTATAACTGGTGATACTTACAATGTTCGTTCCACTGAAATTTTAGAAAAACTTGGTTGGATGTCAATTCACGAGATTCTAGGAAATCGTCAAACTTTGATGACATTTAGAGCATTGACATCGAAATTACCAAATTATCTTGTTGACTTATTTAATACTTGTGATAATGAAAATTACAATTTACGAAGTAATGGCACTAAACTTACTTTGGCAAAACCAAATACTAATTACCTTAAAAGAAGTTACTCATATAGGGCTGCAATTTCGTGGAACGAACTGTCCAATGAAGTAACTGACAATTATCAAAGTCTATCTATCTCGTCATTCAAACGACGACTTAAGAATCTTTCATAATTGAATAGCTGACGACTTGTAATATAATTGTATATATTGACTTACATTTGTATTTTTATTTTAGTATTGTTTATTGATATATTTATATAGTTAGGTTTATGATGTATTTATTTTTAACTATAATAGCACGGCCCTTTGAAAAACAGTTTTACTGAATAGGCTACCGTGTATAAAGAAATTTAATTAAAGATTAAAGATTAAGCTCTTCGATTTTCTAACGCGTTTTCTAACCCTAACCCCCCGGCTAGCGAGTTTTCTAACTCTAACCCCCGGCCGTGATCTCCCCATCCACTCCCCATCCCATCCACTCCCCTATTTGAGGTCCTAAATTAGTAGACAGTGAGAGAGACTAAACATGTGTGACCAACCTCGTACCCAGGGTCTCATCTCCGCTGGGCGGACCCTGGGTACGAGGTTGTGGGCTTGTAATTGACTATTACACGCATGCGCTTATAATCCAATAACGTATTCCAATCCAATAACTTATTGGTTATAATGCTATTACAACGCCAATAATTTATTGCTTACAACGTGAGCAATGGGTAGCTAATTTATAAGTGTGTATGTGACAGACAGACGGACATTACCTGGAGAGGAGTTTTCCTCAACTGGATTTTTTTCATTGACGTTCTCCTGGAGGAAAAACATATTAATCTTCAGTCTCTTGGTTAAATGAGGACCAGCAGTTTTGCCAGTTAAATCAAATTAACGAGTTAACGAGTTAACATTACGAGTTAAAATATTTACATCAAGAAAAGGCAAATGTATCTTTACTCTAGTTACCTGCATAATTTCAATATATTTAAATGCTTCGTCTTTTACAAAGTTTTCTGGTTGAAGTGATTTGGTGGCGTTGTTCAGCTGACATTTATGCTTGGAACTCGGGTATTTCTCATTTGTAATTTCATAGTTGATGGATTTGCACAAAGGATAATCAGACACGATGCATAGATAAATGCATTCAATCTCACTGTTTTGTTCACTTTCTTTCATCACATTATTCTCAAGTCGAGCACCTTTTACAAATTACAAAAGAGAAAAAGAGGAATCAGCGACATCCTTTCAAGAGACCCATAAGGAGAACAAACCTTGCGACATTCTTAAATCCGAAGAGTTTGAGCTACATATATATGAACCAAGATGAAGATTGAAGGTCATGCGCATGTCTAAAATCTATAACCCTTTGATGACCACATAATATAACTGATGACTAATGAGATGCTCTAATGATTTAGATACATGGATTAAGATGACGAGTGAAGGTTATATGTGTACAACCTGTAACCTTTGGATGACATGCGAGATGCTCTAATTATTGAACTACATGGACTACGGTGATGAGTTACATGTGTACAACATGTAAACTTCTGCCGATGACAAGTGAGATGTTCTAATCACTGAGCTACATGGACTAAGCTAAATGATGAGCAAAATGATGAGTGAAAGTTACATATGTGTGCAACCTGTAACCTTCTGATGACTAGTGAGATGCTCTAACTATTGAGCTACATGGACTAATATGATGAGTGAAGGTTAAATATGTGTACAACCTGTAACCTTCTAATGACTAGTGAGATACTCTAGCTATTGAGCTACATGGACTAAGATGATGAATGAAGGTTACATATGTGTACAATATAACCTTCTGATGACTAGTGAGATGCTCTAACTATTGAGCTACATGGACTAAGATGATGAGTGAAGGTTACATATGTGTACAACCTGTAACCTTCTGATGACTAGTGAGATGCTCTAACTATTGAGCTACATGCACTAAGATGATGAGTGAAGCTTACATATGTGTACAACCTGTAACCTTCTGATGACTAGTGAGATGCTCTAACTATTGAGCTACATGGACTAAGATGATGAGTGAAGGTTACATATGTGTACAACCTGTAACCTTCTGATGACTAGTGAGATGTTCTAACTATTGAGCTACATGGACTAAGATGATGAGTGAAGGTTACATATGTGTACAACCTGTAACCTTCTGATGACTAGTGAGATGCTCTAACTATTGAGCTACATGGACTAAGATGATGAATGAAGGTTACATATGTGTACAACCTGTAACCTTCTGATGACTAGTGAGATGCTCTAACTATTGAGCTACATGAACTAAGATGATGAATGAAGGTTACATATGTGTACAACCTGTAACCTTCTGATGACTAGTGAGATGCTCTAATTATTGAACTACGAGGACTAAAATGATGAGTGAAACTTGCATATACATATGTACAACCAGTAATCTTTTGCATGATGACAAGTGAGATGTGTACAACCTGTAGCTTCTGATAACAAGTGAGGTTTTCTAATCAGTTAAGATACATGGACAAAGATGATGAGTGAAGGTTACATATGTGCAGGTCTGAGAGTGCAAGTCTGAGAGTGCAAGTCTGTGAGTCGCCATTCTGTGGGTTGCAAGTCTGCGAGTGCAATTCTGCGAGTTGCAAGTCTGCGATCTGCACGTCTAAGAGTGCAAGTCTGCGATCTGCAAGTCTGCGAGTGCAACTCTGCGCGTTGGAAGTCTGCGAGTTTGTAGTCTGCGAGTTGCAAGTCTAATAGGGAAAGTCTGAGAGTACAAGTCTGCGAGTACAAGTCTGCGAGTTGCAATTCTGCTAGTTGCACGTCTAAGAGTGTTAGTCTGAGAGTGAAAGTCTGCGAGTTGCAAGTCTGCGAGTTGCCAGTCTGCTAGTTGCATGTCTAAGAGTGCAAGTCTGAGAGTGCAAGTCTGCGAGTTGAAAATCTGCGAATGCATGTCTGCGAGTGCAAGTCCGTGAGTGCAAGTCTGCGAGTTAAGAGTCTGCGAGTTGCAAGTATACGAGTCTGCGAGTTGCAAGTATGCGAGTCTGCGAGTTGCAAGTATGCGAGTTCGCAAGTCTGCGAGTTATGAGTCTTCGAGTTGCGAGTTATGAGTCTGCCAGTTGCGAGTCTGTGAGTTACGAGTCTGCGGGAACCCTGATCATGGCTGACAATTTTGAGTTGGGAACGAGTTCACTGTAACAAAATGTTGGAAAAATCATGATCACTCGTTTTCATATAGTGTTTCCTGTCTGGTTTGACAGTATAACATTTATTATTTTGACAAGTGCCTTTCTTTGACATACACTTATTCAAAGTCTTTTTGTCGCATTTATCTTTGAACGCAATTCTGCTCAACCACTGAAACATATTGTGAACACACAAGGTACAGCTGCAAGCGGCGAAAGAGCGTTTCATACGAAAATCAAACAAAATCATCAATTGTGGATCGATATAAGGAAATACAAGTTTTTATTATGTTTTTCCCACAAAACAGTTTATACCAAATACGATAAATAAGATATAACATATTAAACGTACTTTAAACACGTTTCCAAGGCGAAATTGTCAGCGATGATCAGGACACATGGAAGCTAACTTATAAATCCTACTTAGACGTTCGTGAGGTTGTTCTGGTCCGGGAAGCCCAAGTCTACCAATTAGCTGTAAACTACGTATGCCCCAAATAAATCACTCATAGTTACACAGGAGAGGGGCATATAACAGCTAGGCAATACTGGGACAACCATCATAAGAAATATAAGTTGAAATCAAATGAGGCCAAGTTGCTGCTGTTATGATAAATTTAATAAAATAGGTAAAAGGTTAAAAACGTTTAAAAGAGTTTAGCTTTCGTTGTACTATACAACATCGTCAGAACTACAAGATTATAAACAAGGTGCGGTTTATATACATAATAAACGGAGTGTAAGTTATGCTAAATAGAATAAAGGGATATATAAAATATATGCAAATATGATAACAAATAACATGATAATTAAAATAAAAGGTCAGCTACAGTGTAGTTCACTACGTTCCTCTCTACTGTTTATTTCCGGTTTCTGTCTACGAATGTAAAAGGCTTCTTTTAACCGCAAGTTAACTGGATATATAATAATCCATCCAGCTGCAACAAACCTGAATGCGCTACCTCTAGAGATAACCTTTGCTTCGCCAGAAATGTAGTTTACCAGATCACCTGTAATGTATGCCACCAAAGCTACATGGGCAGTACCATCAGAAGAACACATGACCGTATTAAAGAACATCTTAGCAGACCTACATCATCGTTATACAAACACTTCGCCAACCTCCATAACACCGAAAACCTAGAAAACAAAATATCAGTGAAGATCATAACGAGAGAAACAGATCCAGTCAACTTGCGGTTAAAAGAAGCCTTTTACATTCGTAGACAGAAACCAGAAATAAACAGAGAGGAACGTAGTGAACTAGCTGACCTTTTATTTTAATTATCATGTTATTTGTTATCATATTTGCATATATTTTATATATCCTTTTATTCTATTTTGCATAACTTACACTTCCGTTTATTATATGTATATAAACCGCACCTTGTTTATAATCTCGTAGTTCTGACGATGTTGTAGTACAACGAAAGCTAAACTCTTTTAAACGTTTTTAACCTTTTACCTATTTTATTAAATTTATCATAACAGTAGCAACTTGGCCTCTTTTGATTTCAACTTATATTTCTTCAATATGCTACTGAGGGACAACTTTATTCGATTATCATAAGAAATGTTTAATCACGTGCCATACAACTCCTTTTCAGAAATACAACAGGCAACAACACTGATTGATTCTTAATTCGCTGTAACTAGAGACTTCGCATCAAACTATATATTATGACTTAAACTTTTTCCCTAGATGTCCAGTAAGGACATTTCTTCTTGGTGCTGTGTCGCCATGGAAGGACATCCAACTTCATGCCCAGAGAAAACCTGGGTGTTTGGAAGAGTCAAACTGGACAACACTCTTCTAACGTGCGATTAACGCAACTGCGAGGGGCTGTAATCCTGTCGCGTGACTGTGCGCTGCATGTGGGTGCCGTTTGCGCAGCTGCTGACGACCATAGAATTGACAAGCCCTTGGCAGCATGCCCATATCCATAGCGTATTTATGCACTTGTGCCATTTTCAAAATGGTTGGAATTATATAATGACGATTTAGTTTAACTAATGAAGAGAATAAAAAAGAAATTTTTAAAGCTAATTTTAGTTTATAATGCACATGTACAGTACCTAATACATCAGAACGTCTGAATGATTTAGTTGAGCAGGACGCCTCAGCATTGGAAGTGAGATAAGCCAGTACCAA
This sequence comes from Chrysogorgia sp. JL179-B06, assembly GCA_035772405.1. NCBI lineage: Eukaryota > Metazoa > Cnidaria > Anthozoa > Scleralcyonacea > Chrysogorgiidae > Chrysogorgia > Chrysogorgia sp. JL179-B06. Next base: position 627,992 of record JAYKKM010000213.1, on the reverse strand, counting down.
GAGAAGGCGAAGGTTGTAGCGTGAACGTCTTGTAAAAACGTTTTGGTACATCGTCATATGTTGGCGGTGCTAATGTATTCTTTGACCGACATATTCAGTTCTTGACTTTGACTTGACTTGACTAGAATTAGAATGTAATGGCAAATATTTTCAATTTAGTTAAAAATAATATATTACGAAACAGATGTATATCTGTCACAGATAATGTCACTCACCTTTCTTATTTAAGTTGAAATAATAATATTGAAATAATATTTTACTTTGCTCCTGCGGAAAAAAACTTGGCCACGAATGTTTCTAACCGAAACTAGCTCTATTTTCTCCAAACACACATATTTAAGTAGTTGGTCTGCATTCATAAATTTTTAAAACGGATGACTTGTGGCTAAAAAATGATATTGTTTTTAATTAGTTTATTTTGAAGACGATTTTCTTTTATGTACCGCGGTTATTATATAGTGACCTTGAATACTAAATCAGCTACTAAATTTC